>JANBXA010000103.1:24667500-25167500 GCA_030556225.1 Cricetiscus sungorus
ACAGAGACAGACAGAGACAGAGTCAGAGAGACACACACAGAAAGAGACATACACAACACACACACACACAGAGAAACAGAGACAGGGAGAGACAGCACACACACACACACACACACACACACACACACACACACACACACACTCACACACACTTTCTTCACAGTCCTTTGATACCCTGAAGGTTGTTTTCAGTTATAGCCTACTCACAATAGAGTTTAAGAACTATGGATCCAGCTTACTGGCTGATCAACTTACAGGAGCCTTCTAATCATCCTCAGTGGCCTGCTGCCCCTATCATGAGAATAAATTGTAGTACCTGTGAGGACATGATGCTTGAATAGGCTTCTTTAAACTCTGAGGATACCCTCACATATGACAGACACTAATCCTGGCTGCTTCCTGCCCATCTCTATCTCTTGCTTTCCAGAATGCTGATGGCACTGAGCCTCAGTTTACATCAGCATTAAATAATTCACATTGTGAATCTACAAAGTGAGAAAAATAAATAAATAAATAAATAAATAAATACCTGTGGGGATGAGGGACAAACATACCTTACTAAGGAAAAAAGAATTCATCAATGATAAATTACTGTTATATTTTATGTACTATAAAAAGCAAACAAAATAATTAGTTCATTTTTCTCCTTTCCTTAAAACTTAAAAAATGAATTTATTTTTAAACCGATATGTAAAACTTGCACATATTGTAGTTTCCCATATGGTGTGCTGGTACAAACACACCATGTGATGATTAAGTCAGGTTCAATATCATCTTTTCCTGAAACACAGACTTACAGAACCATTACAAGAAGAAGAAAAGGTATTTATATTCTAATGCTAACAACTTACTTAATTCAATAATTATAATAATTACAATAATTCAATAATCAAAACTGGGGAATTCACAAGAAAACTATGTAATATTCATCCTTTCCCATGAAGAATTTTGGTTGTGCTGGACTCCAACTCAAATACACATTGCATTGATGGTAGCTATTTTCTTAACTGTTCTTAAATCTGCCACAGCTCCTTCTTTTGTTTTTTTTTTATGATGTAAGGACATTATAATTGGTTTATGTATTTTTATATTTCATGATACCATGTTAACAATAGTTCATAACATAATCCAATTGCATTGATATTACGTGAGATTCCATCTCTGTATTTCTGGATGCCATAAATACTTCTATAATAATGGCCATATGTGCATATTCCCAAGGGATGATATACTCATTTCATTTAATGATTTTAAAAGTTTTTAATTGTCAGATAAAAGTCTCTTTTTATAGGGATAGAAACTGATATGTAGCATGGTACTTTGGATGTAATTGGCCCTCATAATCTCATAGGTAGTGGCATTATTAGGAGGTGTGGCTTTGTTGGAATGGCTATGGCCTTGTTGGAGAAAGTGTGTCACTGTCAGGGCAGGGTCTTGAGATCTCCTATGCTCAGGATACCACCCATTGTCTCAGTTGACTTCTTGCTCCTTGTAAGTGGTAGAACTCTCTGCTCCAGCACCATGTCTGCCTATATGACACCATGGTCTCCAGCATGATAATAATGGGCTGAACCTCTGAATTGTAAGCAAGCCACCCCAATGAAATGCTTTCCTTTGTAAGAGTTGCCATAATCATGGTGTCTCTTTATAGCAATAAACATCCTAAGACATGCAGTAATATGTGAACCCCATGAAATGCCTAAATCAAGGTTATTAACATATCTATTACCACAATTCTTGATTTACATGATGAGATTATTTCATACTTATTTAATACTACTGTCAGCATCTGATAATGATTTTGATATTTTTAGTAGTCATCAGTTATTTTGTAAAATGTACATCAGTGAGTTTTCTGTTTTATCTTGATTAATTTGAGGTTGTAATTTCTAAAAATTAGTGAAAATGAGACAGACACTTCTTGATACATTCTATAGTGATCACTGGCATTAAGATGTGTTATTGTGATTGTTATTCTAGGCCATCTTCTTAGAGTCCTTCTATACATTTTGCCAATATAAAGGTAACAATTTTCATTTGAATTTTTGTTAGATACCTTGCTGGAGACAGTGAGTGTGTGACTATGACAGTATAGTCGCTCTTCAAACTTTCACCCATTAAGTCTTGCTTGCAGTAATCATCACTGTAGTTTGCCTAAATGTATTGTTTTCCTTATTTATTTTTGTTGTTAATCGAGTTATTATTAGGAAGGACCTATTCTTTGTTTCTTTTTATTTATTCAAATATCAATGTTTATTTGTACCTCCATAGACTCTGGAACATTAATTTTACTTGTAGGTTATGATTCAATATCATCTTCCTTTATTTCATTGCTTAAATAGTCCTAGTTTTGGCTCTAGGAAATCCTCACAGTTAATTCCAATATCCCTTCAACACATCTATCCCTTTTTCAACACATTATTTTGTTCTAACATCACAAGAAAAACAGCAAGCTCATTTTTTTACTGCTTTTGGTCCTGACTCTAGGATAAGCTAGTAATGCTACTTCTTTTTATTGGAGAATAGTATTTGGATTTGAAAAACAAAGCCTGAATACAAAGTGTGCTCACTGTCATTTGAGTGCTATTGTTCATGCTACCTCAGAGGTCAGAGCAAGGAATTACATGAAAGCATGTATCTTATTTTTATATCTCTGTGTAAGTTTAAACCGTGAGTTCATACTAATAACTCTAGTTCTAATCCAGGACCACCAGTTTCATTTTAGTTTTCTTCTTTCACTTATCTGTAACTACTTTTCTGACAACCAGAACCTGGCTTCCATTTTCTACAATGTATCTACTGTTTGGTCTACAAATCCACACATACTGTAACAGGGTTGTCAGCATGCCTTAGGAGAAGACAATGTGTGTGTGTGCTGCTGTTTTTGTCTTTAACTTTGTATCATCGTGTTTAAAAATACATGCTTCTTTCCAGATGTACCTTTGATGCCAAATACAGTGTATGTTTTATGTTTCTGAGTTTATGTGTTTTAGTCAGTACCTTCTATGACTTATATGCTTCTTTTTTCCCTACTCTCAAAATGCAAGTTGAAAGTAATCCAGTGAAAACAGCTGATGCTGTTTAGTATAGAGGCAACTATAGCAAGTGAAGGAATAATAATAATTTCATAGAGGTGCTGTTTTAGGAGCTGCGGCGACCTTGACGATGTCCACACCTGCTCCTCAGCTTACAATTAACCTTTTCTCAGAGCAGCACACAAGCAAAAACCAAAGCTCTCTTGTTGCCTTTTTCTAAGTCTTTGCTTTCTCTTGGCTATCCTCACTTCAGTCATAATGTTTCTTAGTCTACTATAAATTGTCCTTCTACTATTTTTCCCTTTCACAAAAATATGGGAAGAAGTGTGAATCAACCCATATTGACTTTTTATTATGTGAATATATAGGAACTTTCTTGATTTGTGTAAGTTAATCTGAAAAGAGTTTGTAACATCTCCTCATCCAAGAAGTATCCCATAATAACTGTATTCCATCAAACTTATCTTTTTTTCATCATGGCTCTTGTCAGTACTAACTCAGACATATGTGTCACTAGAGCACCAGAAAACTGAGAAAAAATATTGGGTTCTGCAAAAGATGACTATAGCTTGTGTCAAGCAGACATAAAAACATGCAACACATGCATTATGCTGTTAAAAACTGTTAGAACTAATAAATTCAGTAAAGTTACAGGGTACAAAATCAATATAAAAGTTAGTAGAATATTTATATACTATAATATTATTTGAAAAAGAAATAAAATGATAGTGTGTGTGATTAAGAGAAAAAAAAAAACAACTTAGGAGTAAATGTAACTGAGTTAAAGGATCCACACTCTGAAAACTATAAAAAATAATATTAAAATAAATTAAAGAAGATACAAATAAGCAGAAAAATATCAGTGTTTATGGGTTGGAAAGAATTAACATTGAAAATTTCTACACTCTTGGGATGATTAATGTTGATTATTAACTTGGTAGAATCTATAATCACAGGTTTCTTGGCATGCATCTTAGGGATTATCTTGAGTATGGTAGGAAGAACTACCATAAAAGTGAATGGCATCATTCTCTAGGCTTATGTTTCGATTGTATAAAAAGGAGAAAGTTAGTTGAGTACTAGCATTTATCACTCTCTGCTTCCTGACTGAATATATACGATGCTCAACTGTCTTAACCTTTTATGCAAACATAAACTGAACTATGAAGCAAAAGAGACCATTGCTTCTTTAAGCTACTTTTTTAGTGTATGTTATCACAGCACAAGGGAAAGTAAATTTTACACTACTCAAAGTGATATACATATTCAATGTAATCCTCACAAGAATGCCAAAGATGTTTTTGAATAGTAGAAAAAACAATCCCAAATGTCTTATGGAAGAAGAAAAGACCTTATGTGTATATTGAATCTAGCTAAGAGAACAAAGTTGGGAGGAATCCCATTCCATCCCTCTAACATGTTATAAAGCTATTGTGGCAGAAAAACATGATACAGGCATAAATAACACTGGCACTGTGAGCAATGGAACAAAAGAGAGACCCCAGAAATAAACATATATGCACATATATTTTGAACAAATGGAACATTTGAAAACACAGTAAAACATTAAAGACTATATAATATGTGGGAAGATCTAATTTGACCTACATACATGGGACATGGGAACAATGTTGTCTACGAAAAATGCTCAGCAATTCTTTGTCAAATAATGAGCAGTATATTGGTTGTCTACACCAAAGTTAGCAACTGATAGACTATATGATCAAAAGAGCATGGGGACCACTAGTCATCTACAGAACCCTTTCAGAACCCTTTTCACTCTCTAATTCACCCATCTCATTTTCGTCTCTCTTTTCTTATTCTTATCCTTCCACCTCTCTCTGCCTGGTCATTACTCCTCATCTTCCAAATGCAAACTCCCTTGCCTCTTTCTTCTTAGAGATGTTCTTTTTTTTCTCTAAACCTCAATGCACCATTCAGAGCAGATCTGAACACTTAGTCTACCTTATCAACTGCCACTTCCTCTTGAACTTTATAGTACCCTATAAAACTGTATCTTTAGCTCCATCAAAATATGTTGAGTTTGTGAGTTCTGATTCTTTGTTTTAGATAATGTTCATGTTATACTATTGTGTTAATCTTTAAATTAATTATCTATTTCCTAATTTAGGGGAAAGATTGTCCCCAAGACACTATATTCTTATTACACATAGCATAATTGTTTTATGATTGATAGTTCATGTTTTAAGTTGACGTTTTTTGTCTTTTCCTTTCTTGTGCACATAGGACATGGCTTAGTGACAGGTTGATGGCTTCATTTCAATGTGTAGAACAATGACCAGAGTAGTGAGTGGATGAGTGGTGAGTAGACATTAATGATGTCATAGATGGATGTCTGTGTTGTGTATGAAATATTCTCTCTCTGTGCTCCCCTTCTGTCGAATATCTTGACCCCCCATTGTGCTCTCATTCTGCAGAGACTTTGCCCTTTTGTCAGTATCTTGTCAACTGTTCTACTTACTCCCTAACTCGTCTTCATTTTTTTCAGAAAATAATTTAACTATTTTTATATCTATGAGACATTTGGTATATTCAACTGTACACTTAAAATGAGCAGTAATCATTTTGCTTAATGGATTATTCATTAATGTATAATATTTAATGATACTCATTGTTGGATGATTATGTGCAGAACTTTTTATCCTGCTTCATGGCTAACTTTACAGGAAAATATTTTTTAATACTATGAAGAACATACCATCCTATGAAGAACATTCATCTTATAAAGACCATTCTATTCTTATTTATCTTAATCCTTATGCATTCTTGTCTACTTTTCACTTCCTTGCTCCTCTCAACTCCTTTCTCACTATACCTTACATGGACATATCTGATTATTTGTGGTTTTGCAAAGCTTTCTTCTTCTGGCTGATCTGTGTGATAGCAGAAGACCTTCTAAATCATCTTCCTGGATCTCTGCTTCTTGATCCTCCATTCAAATCTGGGCTCACCACCTCCAGAAAGCTTTATGTGTGAAACTAACTCAATATCTAGCAGTAACCATTTAGGATTTACTCTGAGATAAACTGGGACTCCAAAACCAAGAGGACCAGCCATCACCCTTCAAGTTTTGGCTGTGTATTAATTTCCACTTGGTACATGTACCATGTGCCTGGAAAGCTTCCTACTATTCTCACTGAGCTTCTAGGCAACATGCTATGAGACATTGGATTCTGTGTCAAACTTGCAATTAACTGAAGCTAATCTCTGCCTAATTAATGGCTGCTCTAGACATTGGTTCTGATAGAGCAGGACTGCTCTCACTTAGAGAGTTTGAGATCCTCAGATTTAACCATGCAAGGAGAAGGACATGGCACCCAGCCAATCCCCATCAGAGACTTGGGATATTTCAGTTGAATCACAGGGGATTGAGTAAAAAGATGAGTTTGTATTTTCAAACCTCAGCCTTCTGGGCTCCTTGGAAAGTACCATTCCAGACCTAGTCTTCATCCTTGCATGTCTCACTTAGAGGTGTCCACATAGGCCTGCAAAAGTCAGTGAACTACTTGCTAAGCAAATTTGTGGATACTTCAATTGCCACTGTCCTAGCAAATACTTTTTAAACTTTCCATTTATTTCAGGTTAACAGGACAAAAACATAAAAACACAAGGGGGATACAAGCACACACACACACACACACACACACACACACACACACACACACACACACACACACACAGAGAAAGAGAGAGAGAGAGAGAGAGAGAGAGAGAGAGAGAGAGAGAGAGAAAGAGTAGATATGTCTTAAAATTTCCAAGTACTAAAATGTTTCTTATTATCACAGCAGATTTATAAAATATAGAAGAGGGCAGAGAAATGCACTACACTAAAGCAATTTCTTAGATAATGTTGGAGCATTTCTCTCTAGGTCAGGGTTTGGTTGAAAGGATTGTGTTTGCTTATTTGTTTGTTGTTTTTATTTACTGCCAAGATTTCACTGGGTAGCTCAGGCTGGCCTTACTTATAATTCTCTGTCTCAACTTCTTAAATGCTCTAATTTTATAGATAAGTGTTATAATGTCTGGCTTTCTATTCTTTTTCTATCGAGTCTTTTTCATGCAGTCTACAATTTTCTATTCCTAATATTGACTTCATGAACATTTACAACCATTTCCCTCAACCACCTGCACTGTATATTAACATAAGAGTTGAATATAACATATGAAAAAATGTTTGAATAAGGTACCTATACCATTACGCATGTTACTATATTGTACATTTATTTTTCAGATTTACATCTGTATGTCAAACTGAGAGATAAGAGATTTTTAATGTACTTTCTTAGTTATAAAGACATGGGCTTAGAGAACTGAAGTATCCCACCACTGGATGGGGAAATACCAAGGATACTACTTGAACAGATTTTTGATCTGCCTTTTTACCCATTAAGAATACTGAGCTTGGAGGGGGAGGAGGAGGGAAATAGGGAGAAGAACAGGACAGAGGTGGCATGACAGAATAGGAAGATTGAGTCAGGGAAAGAGTAGAGGAGAGCAAGAAAAGAAATACCATAATAGAGTTGAGCCAATATAGGTTTTAAGAGAAATCTGGCACTAGGGAAATGTCCAGAGGTATACAACCATGAACTCAGCTAACAATCTAAGCAATAATGGAGAGACTACCTTAAATGACCTTCCCATATCATGAGATTGATGACTACCTTATATGCCTTTCTAGAGCCTTCATCTAGTAGCTGATGGAAGCAGAAGCAGACATCTACAGCTAGACACTAAGCTAAACTCTTGGAATCCAGTTACAGGGAGGGAGAAGTGATGCGCTAAAGTGTCAAGACCAGGCTGGAGAAACCCATAGAAACTGCTGACTTGAACAAGGGGGAGCTCATGGACACCAGTCTGATAGCTGGGAAACCAGCATAGGACAGACCTAGATTCCCTGAATGTAATGTTAGTTTGGAGGACTGGGCAATCTATGGGGCCTCTGGTAGTGGATCAGTATTTATCACTAATACATTAATGGACGTTGGGAGCCCATTTCACATAGAAGGCTACTCTCTCAGCCTAGGGGAGGATGGGAAGGTACAGGAACTAGGATTGATATGTAAAACAAGTTTGTTTCTAATTTAAATTAAAAATTATATATTTAAAAAGTACTGAAACTTAAGAGCATGTTAAAAACAGTTTTTTTTCTCACATATTTTGCATGTTTATACATGCATGGAAGAACAATCTTAACACTCAAGTGAACTTGGAGTTGGCTGCTCTTAGTGTGTGGTTTCCAGTGTTCTCTAAGTTGTAGATAAAACAGAATTAAAACAAAATGAGAGCTGTGTATGGTTTCCTGCTTGCAATCACTTTGTGTTGTCTCTGGACATGTATCATCCTTTTTGGTTGTATTACTGTGATCACATAATCCATGTGGCTACTGACAGAACACGGCCTTGGAAACACAGAAATTGTTAAACTTACTGCTGCTTCTGTTTTTCTGGATGTGTACAAATCACACAGTCTCTGAAAAACTTGGTTTTCTCTTCTACAAAGCAGGAATCAGGGCAGAGATTAGGACTCTATACCACAGAGATTTCTGCTAAGATCTTTAATGGGACACAAGGCAAGTAGGTGTAAAACATTCCATTCTTTCCTTATCAATTGGTAGAATTCTGTAAAAATTAAATACCAAGGGTGTCAAGGTTCCCACAAGGGAACCCAAAGAAACAACTAACCTGTGCTCATAGGAGTTCACAGACTCTGGACTGAGAGCTAGGAAGCCTGCGTGGGACTGGCCTAAGCCCTCTTCATGTGTGACAGATGTGCAGTTTGATCTATTTGTGGGCATTCTGGTGGTGGAATCAGGGTCTATCCCTAATGCATGACCTGGCTTTTGGGTTGCCTTACCCCCATCTTAATACAAAGGGAGGAGCTTAGTCCTACTTCAACTTGATATGCCATGTTGCATTCATTTATATTTCTTAGCCTATTTTTATTAACTAATGTAGATAATGCTTACTTATCTGATTAAAATGTTTTCTTTGTGATCAATATGGCCTGTTAAATAGAATTCACCCTATAACAGGATGGGTAGTCATAAAATAAAATTTAAAAACTATCATTATATAAGACCATCTTACATGTATATGGTCCACACAAGTTAGAGTGGTAGCATAAAAGAAACCAATTGATTTTGTTAAGCCAATCAGAAAATGCCTTTTATGGGTGGTATTGAATGCCATAATTCAGTATGGGATTATTAAATGGTACTGTTTTAAAAGGAGAGAAAAACAGAAATTATAGTATTGAGATACAGAATAATAATGTGTTCATCAGACCATCATCTTCATTACTATGAAACACTATGTGTAAAAGGATTTTAAGTAGTTGAAGCATGAGGTTAGGTTCAAGGTTAATACAGTATTTTGTTTTTGTTCATATGTCTGACTTCATACTCATCCCTTGTTTAAGAGATTCTAAGGATCTAGCATGCCTTTAGAAAAGAAGGTTTACACCTCATCTACATCTGATCAGTAAGTAAAAATTGACATTTAGGCAGGAGGTTGAAGAATGAAAAGAAAGGGACCATTAATACAAGAAATGGCTGTGGCTTTGTGGGGAGACTTATTTGAGACTAATTGAACAGATGTAATTAATTAGAGATGAAGGTGGGGAGAGGGGATTCTAGGTTGCTGACCTGGAAGTTGACAGTCTTGGGAACCCTTCAGTTTATTTCAAGCTTTCCTCTATGCAGAATCAAACTTTACCTGATCCTGATCTTTCTCTAAAATATTGCAGTTCAGTTTTCTTCTGTAATTTTCTTAGGGTCTGAGGTGAGCTGGCTGTTTCTCCTAAATGTCTGTCTCCTTTGATTTACCAACCAACTCTTCCTCACTCTTCAAAATGCAGCTCATGTGTGAACAAATTCTAGCACAGTGCAGCCAAGATCCGCTGATAACAGATTCCACCTGAACTCCCAGGGCTCCCTCAGCATCATAATGGTCAAGTGGGACTTATAGTCTTCACACTTCTATCTCTGTTTCTTTGCACAGGACATGACACAGAATGAATAAACAAGCCTGCTACTGAGTTTCATGAGTGCAACTATCCTTGTATATGAAAAAGTATGTTCTTAAAATAGTGGCTCACACCTTTAATCCCTGCCCCTTGACTAAGGAAGAAAGATTGCCCTGAGTTAAGGTCAGTCTAAGCTATGGTGTAAGATTTCAAAACAAAGGAAATGGGAAGCCCTACCCTTATAGAAAGTTTTGAAGGCAAACTGATAATAACATTGTGTGGTAGATACAAGGAAGGAAATATTTTCATGCACATCCCCGTAAATGTTCTCTAGTTCAACATTTAGGAATTGTTCCCCAAAAAAGATAGATGTAGGCTTTGGTAGTTAAAACCACAATTGGGATTCCATGGAACAGTGACAGTTACTAAGTGCTGGGATTAAAACTGATTGGGAACAAGAAATGACAAACAAAGGCAGAGATAGAACTCAAACTCCAGGTACCAACCTACAATCTAATCATAGTGCACAAGAAACTTCAGAACTTTCCCCAAAGGCAAGACTGGAGCAGCTATTGAAACAGTAACTACTAGATAGGACATGACTGACAAAGTCAACCTATAGCCAGGATTGGAAAAATGGGTTAGTACATAAGAGCATGTACTGTCCTTGCCAAAGACAATACCCATATCAGGTCACTCTAGTTCCAGGGTATTTGATATCCTCTTCTGACTTTCGTAGGCAATTTCCCTCATGTGCACATACTTCCACACAGATACACAAGTGTATACATAAATAAAACTAATCTTTTCAAAATAGGAATACACACTGATGACAGACAGACTGCCCCATTTTAAGCAAGATAATTTAGCAAATCTTCCCTTTTGCCATACTTTATAATGCAAAGATAGAAAACTTGTGCTTCGAGCTAGAATATCAAGATTCCAATATAGAAACCAGTGTTTTTAAAGCCACAAGTAAATCTTGAAATTGTTTTAAGACTTACATTTCTCACCTCAAAAGTGAAAATAATTGGCCATATCTTACAGAGTTGCTAAAAAAAAAAATCAGGTTTAAATGAAATCAAAACATATCAGGTTACCATCAATCAGAGAATGTATATGAAAATTCTGCACATATTTCAGCTGTTCAATAAATGCTTATTGATTCCAAATCTATTTACTGGAAGCAATATTCTTCTCTAAAAGCATATAAGAATGGCTGTTTAGAGTTACTACACATGACAGGATTCTCTTGTCCATCTGAGAAGACGCTCTTTATGTTTATAGAGAAGTGGCCAGCCAGAAGGTAGCTGGTTGTTTGTAGCAAACCAGTGTCCTGTTTTCTACAGTTTCAGATCAACAGATTTGGATCCTCAATTTTGTTTCAATACCTAGAGGGGGTATAATTCATTGGGTAGATTAACACTGCCCAGGTGACAACAAACTAATATGTAATTTGATGCCAATTTGTTTTTTAATGAATCTTCTGTTAAATTGATAATGTCCAATAAGTTTCACTTATTAATTTAATTGTTCATTCAATATTAGTTTTATTATGTGCCAGATAGTATAAGGAACTGCATAATAATTGTCTTTTCAATTTTGGAGCTGACACTCTGATAGCAGACACAGCATGCAGTTTGTATGCAAGGGGAGATATGAGAATAAAACCAAAGTTAGGCACCTTCTCAATCAAAGAGAAGTTGAGCCTACTTGAAGAAATCAGGAGAGATGTGCTTGTTGATAGATACTTGAGCTAGTCCTGAGGGGAATATGGGAGTTCATTAAATAAAGGTAGTAAGAAGGGACACTTCTTACCTGCAGAGTTGTTACATCCCCGAACAGCCTCCTTTTCCAGAAAATCACTTAGTCTGGAAACAGTTTGGTGGCATGGATGTAAGAGACAAGGAAGTGGAAAGTCACGGGATAGGAGTCTCATAGGGAAGAGCATGGCCTTGAGGCATTTGGATAAGAGGATAAGTCGAGGGTAAGGAAGGAAAGGGAAATCACCTTTGCCTTCACAGAAGGGTCCATGTTGAGTTTCACCATCAAGAGAATTAATGTTCTCCATGGTTCATTACCCATTTGGTGTGGAGTAACAATTTGACAAACATTTCCTGACTTTTAGGAATGAAGGACTTGGTTCTATATGAATCAAGGACTTGGTATAACTGGCTTCTATTCATGAGGCCTTTTTGACTAGTCTAATTATAGTAGAGTTAAGTAGCTAAGATCAGTATGGCTTGCATGTAAACCTTGGCTCCATCACTGACTAAGTATATGACTAAATATAGTATAGTTTTAACTCTTTTATGCCTCAGTTTCTTCACTAATAATTAAAGTTTCTGGGAAAGATATGCATTGCCAATTACTGGTGATATGTACTAGAAATTAGACTATAGTTTAAACAGTTCTAGATTCAAATGAATGATTTCTCTAGCTGTTGGTAAATCATCTCAAATGTTAAGGAAATTTGAACTATTTGTCTTCCCAAACCTTGGCTCTAGCATTTTTTCTAATTTTTTGGTACACTACAAAATACATTGTGCCAATTCGTTATCTAAACTACAAAAACATGAACTGTAGAGAGTGATTATGGGATGCAAACACAGACCTGTTTGCAAATGCTCCTGTCTCATAGGAGAGGTGTGATAAGTCTCTGTTTGTTCTGTTAGGGATCAGCTTACAGTAACCCCTCCATATATTCTGGGTAGGAGTATAAGCCCAACAACCACAAAAAACGTAAAAATACAAAATGAGGACTGGCTTCAAACCTGTCATTAAAATCCAGTGACTAGATTAGTCATTCAAGCACAGATCTGACAAAACTTGTTTGCAAATTGTGAACAGTATTTTCTTCTGCGATGATCCTAAAATCCAGCAGTGAATATGTCTATCTTATATCCTTTTATGTCACTAAGTGGTGCTGAACTGCACTGGCTGTCATGGTTCTCCCTGGCTACAGACTTCATATTCTATTGCAAGTTGCTTTTGAAGTCCCAAAGAGCGTGTGTATCTGACCTGAAAAGTCTCCAGTTTGAAGTCAACTTTGAATTAATCTATCTGCCCTTCAGATAAACTCAGACTTTCCCCCAGTAGAGTCTCACAGCCAGCAAGCATTCATCTACAAACACTTTAAAGCTCTCTATCTAGACAGTTGATTTTTCACTGGTAAAATGTAGAGTTTTGATGATGAGAGATCTTTCAGGAAGATATGTGTAGAATGCAAAGGGTTTGGGGTGTTTTAGTACATTCAAAGTAGATTTGCATTCAAGTACAAGCCACTGAGGGATGTGACTATTGTTTTCTTAGAGGAAGAGACTTTTCTCCAGTTGCCATGACAATGCATTATGAACTCAGTTCTTAGCATGAATGAGGGAAAAAAAAAGCTGAAAATTGTTGGATTTCAGTATTTCTGAGACTGAGGCAATACACTGAGGCAACAAAAAATAATTACAGGCTTGGATCATAGAGGCATCATTTCAACCCAATCAAATATTAATGGGATTGAATAAAAAAAATATATCATGTTCTCTTAGCCTTGTTTTCTTCATTTGTAAAATGGCATTGATAATACTTATCTCACTGATGGATTGAATTCAGGATGACAACCTTAATGAATCACAAACAGAAAACACCCCCTTTTGTTTTTAACAACCTCGATATAGAATTACATGAACAGTTCTTACAAAAATGAGTCCTTCTACTTATATAAAATAAAAAGAAATGTCCAATATTGAGGATTTCCCAGCAATAGGACAAACTACTTCTCAAGAGGCTGAACCTGCCAATCAAGTCATTGTTAGAGATGTTGAGACCAATTCAAAAAACTCCCATAATAGTCATTTTAAAAAGAGAGATGAAAAGTTAGGCTAGACATTATTTAAACTCCAAGATTTGAAGATTTTTCAAAAGTAATCTCATTTCAAAATGCCTTGGAGGTTAAGCTAGATGCTCCTGGAGATAACACAATAATTTATAGGAGTCCAGGTACCCAGATGCTCTCATGACCCATAGGAAAAAGGCAACTTTTAAATATAGTCTTGATCATGGGAAGGGAATTCTCCTGACATTGAACCTCAAAAGAATCCAACCCTAAAACACTGCATTCAGAGAGGCCAAGAACAGAAGCTTGATCTCATGACATAACCATAAGCTTTGGCCTCTGCCTGACATGTCTCTGGGTTTCAATTTAATGCTCTTTATAGTGGTTCTCAACCTTCTGAATGGTGCAACCCATTGTTGGGTAGTGACACCCAACAAAAATTTATTTTCCTTGCTACTTTATTTCCTAAAGTAAATAATAATACTATGACTAAGAAAGAAACAGAAAGGGAAGTTATTACTTCTCTAGAGGGAATGCTCTGTTATGAAATCTGTATGGGAAAACAAATTTTGATGTCATATTTACAATGCTATTGTGCTCATCAGACCAGAAATACTTTTGATTTTCAAGGAAAGAGGTCAGAAAATAAGGTGAGCTCCAGTGGACTAGACTGGGTGCACTTTCTGGGTTGGGAAAAAAACTCAAAATGACCCCAGCTCATCACTGTTCACTCTTTAGTTGATCAATATTTTGTGTACTTACTCAGTGGATATCTCTATATTGTCTTGGGCATTTTTTTCTTGGTGTAAATAATCTCCACACAGTTCCTAATATGTTCTCTTTTGGCATTGGCTCATTTGCTCATAGCAGCTGGTGAGGATCTTTCCCTATAGGAGTTGAATATTTGCACTGTATTACCTAAGATCTTCTGGGATCTGGAGGAACTGATACCAACTGGACATTTGTTTCTCCACAGATACTTATAACTGATAGTTCATACTTTGGGGATCTGGTAATCTTATTCTCTTCTTTTCCTTTTCATACCTTGAAGTAGGTGGCTACTTCCTACTTTAACTGAGTTCAAATTAAGATACTTATCTATGTCTTTTTTAGGTTGACTCCTTGGGAGCAGAGATCTTCATTAAGTACCCAAATGACATTTTCCGAATACATCCTTGGTTGGAGGAGACTATGCTGATCCTCATCACTGCTGAGCACTGCTTCCTAACCTTGGCTCTGTCTTCTTAAAGAGTGACAGATGCTAACCTAACTGTTCACATTCAGAACACTGGATTGGCATCTCTCTGGTAGTTAATAGGCACACAAGATATGCCCTCTTCTGTACTTCACATCTACACTGTGATGTGCTGGGCTGTTTTTGGAACCTAGGTTTCTTTCTCCCCACAATATTTTAATAAATCCAATATTTATTTTATTTAAAGGAAAACAGAGTCCTGCCTGGAGATATAGGGTTAAGCTCAGCTGCTAAATATAATTTTTAGAATGATCTAAATATCAATGTTATTGGATACAGAGACCACTATCATTAGGTGGGATTTTGTCACACCTTTCTATTGGTTTTTATTTGTTTTTCTCACTTAGAGAATTGCTGGATATAATTTTCTGTCATGGGTTGGCAAACTATCCCAAAATGTAATGGCTTAAAACAGCTACCATATATTCAATGAGATGGAAATATGGAAAGGTCTCAGAAATGTCAGCCAGGGTCATTGTTGTGTTTGGATTTTATGGTTAGATTACGTACTGTTTCTCATCATCATACTAGTCTGAACTTCACATGATAACTAAGTCCTGGGAAGAAACTAGCAAAACAAGGAAACGCATACTAATTCACAAATAGTTTCGCAGGCTATGGTACTAGTTCTGGTAAACTAGTTTTAAACTAGTTTAAAACAGGCCATGTCACATGACCAAGTTTCTTCTATGTATAAAGCAGAATGGCTTAATAAAAACTGCATGATCTGGGGTCTTACTTGTCTCTCCAATTTTCTTTATTCTCTCCAGTTACTTACCCTGAACAAATCTCCCAACAGCCTTTTATCTTCTTAGCCCAGTCTCATTTTATGATTTAGAGTCATGGAGATGAGTTGATTCTCTTTTTTGTTTTCAATCTTGTTTACCTTTCTGTTTGTCACTTTTACCATTCCCTATGCCCTTAAACCTACACCACTCCACCAAGTGTGTTGTTTGTTTGTTAACTGAACTTAGAAAGTGCAAGGGTCTGTAAATACCGAGAACCAAGCTTGGTTCTATTGTGCTAAGTAAGATATGTTTGCCCACAGAGAAGAACTAATGAGTGCCTAGCAATGGAAAAGATGTAAAGAGGTTGGAAGGTAAAGATGAAGAGGTCAAAAAAAGATATGGGGATGTTGAAGTTACTTGTCACCATGTACAACTTACCATACCTATAAATTCTACCCCTTGTGGTTGTTTCTGTCATTTGATAATTATAAGGATATCTTTGAAATAAGCTACAGAAGAGCAAAGATTAGCTCAGAGGTTAGTGAGGACTTTTGCTTTGTCCTTGCATCCTCAGTTCCATTCCTTTCATGGGTTAATGTGATGTTTCTTAGGGTCTACAACATCTGTCTGGATCTGCCATTCTTTTTCCTTCTAATTCTTCAAGAGTTCCACAAATGCTATCATTATGAAAACATTCACAGTGCCCCAACTGTGCCATTTACACCTTCATGTTAGAATGCTTGATCTTCCCTTTTCCTACAGTTTCAAATTTCACCAAACAAATTTAAATTTTCCTTTAAAGCCTTGTCTTTGTATTAATTCCAGACTCTTGCTTTTCCAGAGGCCAAATAAGTCATTCAATCTGTTTTGTACACTGCTCAGTCATAGCATCTATTGCACTGTGGGGTGTAGTTACCTCTTAAAAATATCATCTTGCCAAAAGATTACAGAGAAAAAGGTAATAGTACAAGCAGTTTCCTTAGCTCAGCCTTCATATGTTTGCATTCTGTAAATGAAACTACCGACCCTATTCATGGACTCTTTTGTAAAGTTTAGCATCTACATTTCTACTCAATATAGACATGAGTAAATGATGAATGGGATAGATGGGATGCATACATGACTCAAGAAATGGAAAGATTTCTAAGGTGGCCCACTACTATAGACACACAAATAAGCTAAATACTCTGTATTCAAACTGTCTGGGTGGTGTTCCATCATGTCTATGGTCTGAAGGAATCCTTTCCATGATTTTTGTTCAACCAGTCTTTGGAAGATCTACTTGCTTTCTTAGTAGCTAGGGCTCTGTCTTTGAGTAACATTATCTCCACATGGGAAGCAAATCAGTATGGTTTGATGATGTGACTCAAAAGTTCATATGTTCTTCATGGAAGGTGGAACCTAGGGGACATGTTTAGGTCATGTGGGAGGAGACCTTACAAAGGGATTTGCGATTTTCTCCATGAGAATAGGGTTGGCTATCGTGGAAATTGAGCAGTATTTTTGCTTTCAAGCTTGAACCGACTTGCCTTCTCAACTTCTGACATGTTGATTAATACTATGAGATACTTATCAGGCACATACTCCATATCTTATACTTCTCAGCCTCCAGAATTGTGAACCTCTATTCTTTATAAGTTCCCCAGTCTCAAACATTCTGTTAAAACAACAGGAAAGAGACTAAGGCTCTGTGGTGGTTAATTGTTGACTCAATTTGATTTAAAATAAACTAGAAAATCAGTGAGGCATGCCCTTGTGTGTTGGTGGGAATACTCTCAGAGAGCATTAACAGAAAAGTGGTGACCTACCTGAATCCCATAGATTTGTGCCCCAAAGTAATAGAAGAGGAAAGGGAGAAAGCCAGCTGAATGCCAGTATTTCCTTCACTCTCCTTTTTCTTTACCAGGAAGAGAGTTAATCCAGCATTTCTTCCCCACTACCACAGACTGACCCTTCTGATACTGTGACTCAAAATGAATTCTTCCTGACTTATTTGGATATATCAGTGGTTTGAAGATAGTGATCAAATATAATTGATACAGACATAAAGGAAAGCCTTGGGCATACCTTCCTTCCACATTTTCTTAACAGATATGTTGCTCTCCTTTCTTGCTTGCCTGTTCTTTTTCTTGCCACCAGTTTAAAGTTAATCCATACAGCAGTCTAGTGATGATTTGTTTACAGTTCTGAATAGACTTTACGCCTTTCAACAATGAAGGTGTCTCTAACAGAATGTCATCTAACAGATGAAGGTATCTAACAGAACGAATATGAAGACAGAATGCATCCTTCTGTTACATATAAGAAACACATCTAAGCTTCAAAGATATTACCTCAGTTTAAAGGGTTGAAAAAATATTTTCCAATCAAATGGACCCAAGAAGGGTATAGGTATCCTAACATCTAACAAGTTAGACTTCAAACCAAAATCAATCAAAAAAGATGAAGAAGGTAATTTCATATTCATTACAAGAGAAAACCATGAGTACAAAGTCTCAATTCTGAACATATATGCCCCAAATACAAAGGCATCCACATTCATAAAAGAAACACTACTAAAACTCATTGCTCACATAAAACCTCACACTCACCCACTCTCACTACTAGAAATTTATGTGAGGAGGACCACCTGACATAAACTTAACAAAGAAACAAAAGAACTAATAGATGTTATGTTCCAATTGGGTTTAACAGGCATTTATAGAACATTCCATCCAAACACAAAATAATATACCTTCTTCTCACCTCCACAAGGAACCTTCTTTAAAATCAACCACATACTAGGCAACATAACAAACCTCAATAGATACAAAAAAAAAATTGGAATAGCCCCCAGTATCTTATCAGACCAAAATGCTCTAAAGTTGGAATCCAACAACACAAAATGAAGAAACCTTACAAAATCATGGAAACAAAGTGCAACTGCACCATTCCTCGGTCAAGGAAGAAATAAGGAAAGAAGTTAAAGATTTTCTAGAATTCAGCAAGAATGAATACACAACATACTCAAACTTCTGTGACAATTTGAAAGCAGTGCTAGGAGAAAAGTTCATTGCATTAAGGGCCCATATGAAGAAAAGAGAGAATAGTCACATTAGAGAATTAACAGCACAACTGAAAGCCCTAGAACAAAAAGAAGCAAACTCACCCTGAGGGGTGCATGCCAGGAAATAATCAATTTGAGGAATGAAGAAAATAAAGTAGAAACCAGGAAAATTATACAAAAAAAATAATGCAACTAAGAGTTGGTTTTTTGAGAAAATCAACAGGATAAACAAACCTTTATCCAAATTAACCAAAAAGCAGAAAGAGAGAGCATTCAAATTAACAAAATCAGAAACAAAAAGGGGGACATTACAATGGATACTGAGGAAATCCAGACAATTTTCAGGTCATGCTTTGAAAACCTGTACTCTGCAAAATTTGAAAATTCAAAGAAAATGGACAATTTTTTTTTATAACCAACACTTACCAAAATTAAATCAAGAGCAGATAAGAAACTTAAATAAACCTATAACCCCTAATAAAATAGAGGCATTCCTCAAAAGACTTCCAACCAAAAAGAGCCCATGGCCAGATGGCTTCAGTGCAGAATTCTATCAGAAATTCAAGGAAGAGCTAATACCAATACTCCTCAAAATTTTCCACACATAGAAGCAGAAGATTCATTGCCAAACTCTTTTTATGTGGCCTCAATTATCTTGGTACCCAAGCCACACAAAGACACAACTAAGAAAAAGAACTACAGACCAATATCCCGCATGAACATTGATGCAAAAATACTCAGTGAAATACTGGCAAATTGAATCCAAGAACACTTCGGGGAAATCATCCACCATGACCAAGTATCCCTGGATTGCAGGGATGGTTCAACATATGAAAATCTATCAATGTGTTCCACTATATAAACAAACTGAAAAAGAAAGATCACATGGTCATTTCCCTAGATGCTGAAAAAGCCTTTGACAAAATTCAACTCCCTTTCATGATAAAGGTCTTGGAGAGATAATGGTAACAGGACCATACCTAATAATAAAAGCAATATACAGCCAATATCAAACTTCATGGGGAGATTAAGGTGATACATCTGAAATCAGGAATAAACAAGGCTGCACACTCTCTCCATATCACTTCAATATTGTACTTGAATATGGAAATCAAGGGGATACAAATTCAAAAGGAAGAAGTCAAACTGTCACTATTTGCAAATGATGTGATAGTTTACATAAGTGACCCTAATAACTCTACCAGGGATCCCCTATATCTGATAAAAAGTCAGCAAGTTAGCAGGATACAAGGATACAAGATTAACTCAAAACAAATGAGTAGCCCTATTGTATACATCGATAAAGGGGCTAAGAAATCAGAGAAACATCACTTTTTACATTAGCCACAAACAACATAAAGTATCTTGAGGTAACCCTAACCAAACAAGTGAAAGATCTATACAGCAAGAACTTTGTGTCTTCAAAGAAAGAAATTAAAGAAGATACCAGAAAATGGAAATATCTCCTGTGCTCTCGGATAGGTAAAATAAACATAGTAAAAATGGCAATCTTCCCAAAAGCAATCTACAGATTCAATGCAATCCACCTCAAACTCCCAGCACAATTCTTCAATGACCTTGAATGGACAACAATCAACTTTATATGGAAAAAGCAAAAGACCCAGGATAGCCAAAACAACCCTGTACAAAGGAACTTCAGGAGGCATCACCATCCCTGACTTCAAGCACTACTATAGAGCTATAGTCCTGAAAACAGCCTGGCATTGGCACAAAAATAGACAAGTAGACCAATGGAATCAAATCGAAAATCCTGCTATTAACCCACACAACTACAAACACCTGATTTTTTGACAAAACAGCTAAAATTATACAATGGAATGAGGAAAATATCTTCAATAAATGATGCTGGCTCAACTGGATGATGGTGTATAGAAGACTGCAGATAGACTTATATCTATTGCCATGCACAAAACTTTAGTCCAAATGGATCAAAGACCTGAACATAAATATAGCCACACTGAACCTCTTAGAAAAGAAAGTGAGAGGTACGCTTGAACAAATTGGTACAGGAGACTGCTTCCTGAACATAACACCAGTAGCACAAACACTGAAATTGATAATTAATAAATGGGACCTCCTCAAACTTAGAAGCTTCTGTAAGGCAAAAGACATTGTCAATAAGACCAAATGGCAGCCCATACACTGGGATAAGATCTTCACTAACCCCACATCTGACAGAGGACCGATGTCAAAAATATACAAAGAATTTAAGAAACTAGTTTCCAAAACACCAAATAACCTTATTAATAAAGGGGGGGGTACAGAACTGAATAGAGAATTCTCCATAGAGAAATCCAAAATGGCTGAAAAACACTTAAGAAAATGCTGGACATACTTAGCCATCAGGGAAATGCAATTCAAAACAACTCTGAGATACCATCTTACTCCTGCCAGAATGGCTAAAATTAGAAACACCAATGGCAACTTATGCAGGAGAGGATGTGGAGAAAGGTGAACACTTCTCCACTGTTGGTGGGAGTACAAACTTCTACTGCCTATTTGGAGAACAGTATGGCAGTTCCTCGAGATAATGTGAATCAGTCTACCACAGGACCCAGCAATTCACTCTTGGGCATATGTAATCAAATGACCCACATCCATACAAGAAGGGCATCTGTTCAACAATGTTCATAGCAGCATTATTTGTAATAGCAAAAACCTGGAAGCAACCTAGATGCCCATAAGAACAAATAAAGAAGATGTGGTACATTTACACAATGGAATACTACTCAGCGTGAAAGAGAGAAAAAAAACCCAATGGAATCTTGAAATTCACAGGCAAATGAATGGAACTAAAAGAAACCATCCTGAGTGAGGTAACCCCATCACAAGAAGAGGAACATGGTATGTACGCACTCATATATGGATTTTAGACATAGAGCAAAGGATCACCATCCTATAATTCACGCTGCCAGAGAATCTAGGATACAAGGATGAAACTAAGAGATTCATACAAGGTCCCTCACAGAAGGAGAATGGAACAAGACCTCTTGAGAATATTTGGTGTGGGGGGGGCAGCGAGTGGAGAGGGAGTTAGGCGAAAGAGAAGGGGAGGGGGAGAGAACATGTTGAATAGGAGCAAAAAAGGAGATACCATAATAGAGGGAGTCATTACAGGTATGAATAGAAAATTGACTATAGAGAGATGTCCAAAGACCTAAAAGGATGACCCCAAGTAACAATCTGAGCAATAGTGGGAAGGGTACCTTAAATACCCTTCCCTGATAATAAGATTGTTAACTAACTTTTATGCTATCATAGAGCCCTCATCTAGTAGCTGGTGAAACAGAAGCAGACACCCACAGCTAAACACTGAGCCGAACTCCTGGAAGCCTGTTGTAGAGAGGGAGGAGTGATAAGTAAAGGGGTCAAGACCAGGCTACAGAAACCTCAGAGACAGCTGACCTGACATGGGGGAGTTCATGGACCCCCCAAACTGAAAGCCAAGAAAACAGCCTTGTACCAGCTCAGACTTCCTGAACATGGCTCTGTTAGAAGGCCTGGGCACTCTAAGGGACCTCTGAGAGTGAAACCAGGATGGATCCTTGGTGCACAAAAGACATAAGGAGCACATTCCCCATGGAGGGATACTCCTTTTAACCTAGAGGCAGGAGGGAGGGCCTAGACCCTATCTCAAATACTTGACAGATTTTGATGATCCCTGTGGAAGTCATCTCCCTTCCTGTGGGGTATGGGGGTGGGATGGAAGGGGAGTTAGGGGGGCATGGAACTGAGGGAGAGATAGGGATCTTGGATCGATATGTAAAATAAAATAAATTGTTTATATATAATGGACAAGGAAGTTGTTAGAAAATAATAACATAGGAGATGAGAAACAAGGGTATAAACAAACATGCCACCAGATCTTGCCTGCAATTTAGTGGGATAATACTGGTTGAAGGTAAATAGTGATGAGTTTATAATATTTATTTTAAATTCAAAGGCAAACATATAAATGAGCCCCAAACCACAAGTACACTAAATAAGCCAATGCTGGTAATATGATTAAATAAAACCTTATAATCAAGTAATTCAAAGAACACAGGGAGGCAAGGGATAAACAAAGAACAGACAGGATATGAAGAAAGAAAGTGTAAAGTGTAGGGATGTGAACCCAATCATAGTGGGGATTACATTAAAACAAAGCAGAACTAGCCACACTTCAGAGGTGAGCAGATTGGAAACTTAAGCAAGGCAGATTATGTAATGTTCACAAAAAATATAGATATAATGATGTAACTATGTTAAAAGCAAAATGGTAGAAAATTCAAAGGATAAGGAGAAATATTGCAGGTTATCATTTCAATTGTTTAAATCACTTTGAAGAAGAGAAAATTTCAAAGCCCACTCTTAGCTGCTCTGGGATCTAAGACTGCTGAAAGGCACCTGTTTTATTTATTTTTACATCTAGAATCTCTGCATATCTACAGCATGAAGTCTGACCCACGATATGTAACTAATAATGGAATTATTATTATTATATGTGTATGAGTGTGTGTGTCTGTTTGTGTGTAGTATACATGTGTGTAGTGTATGTGAATATATGTATGTGGGCTCAAATGCAGAGAAGATTTGGGTTAGGTGCTATAGAAAAGCTTCTTCCTTCCCTATGTACTTTTCCTTTGTCTGAGCACAAGGAAAACCCCTAACTTTTCACCATGCTCTGTGGGATACCCAGTCTAAAGTTGTTTGGTCTTCAGAATATGATAACTCTGAGGGCTACTATATGTTTATAAATGTTGCCTCCCAAACGCTGTAATTCATCTGTCTTTTACTTTTTGAGCAGAAGGCTCATGTGCCTACTACAGTCATTGGGATTACAAGATTTATCAAAATATGTAACACACATTAATAAAAAAAAAAAGCCCAGAGGCTCTTAATGGGGTTTAAACTTCAAGCTGAAATTCAGAAAAGCAAAGCAGCAATCTATTAGATGTTACCACTACCCCAGGCTTAGTGGGCTGATCTGCCTCTCCTCAGCATGGTTAGAGAATCCTGAGATTGAATGTCTTCCTATCCTCCTTGGATAGGAAGGAGCCTTCCTATCTTCAGTGTGGCTGGAGAATGAATGCCTCCTACTAAATACTAAAGACCCTGCTTTTATCTTTTATACCTCTATAGAGCTGTGGTTAAAGACAGGTGATCTGTTACTCTTTTAGAGTCATTCAATCTCATGTATCCCTGGGTGGCTTTGAACTCAGAGAGATCCATCTACCTCTTAATCCTGAGTCCTGGGATTAAAGGTGTGTGCCTGGTTCCTATGGCTTGTGGCTGACTTTGCTTTCTGAATCCTCAGGCAAGATTTAATAAATCATAAATAATATATCACCACAAAATATCCTCCATGCATTCAGTAGATTGATACTGATATATTATTGTAGTGTCCTTTGCTTGTTTAAATGCCTCATTATTATGACTCATTAGATGAAAGGTATCCAGTGAAAGTATCCAGTGAAGACCTTAAAGCAAACACTAAAATAGACCAGGTATTAGTATATATTCCTACAAAAATATGCACATCTCTTATGTTGGCTGTTCAAGACAAAGAAAACAGCTGGACCCCAAGAAAGAATTAGAACCATGGTCTAGAAAGATATCAACACAACCTCACTAGCCTATGTATTTCTTCATTTTTGAGTAATTGCTTCATATTCCATTGAAGCTGTCTTTTCTTCTTCCTTATTACACATTTTAAGCCATTGATTCCCAGCCAAGAGAGTCTTCAATTAATAGCAGCTGCATTGGTCAGACTTGACTAGGCTATCTTCAACCACATTTTAAATCTTGTAAGAAATATTCAAAGGAATAATTTTACTTCAGCATAAAGCCACTTGAAAGAATGAGGAGCATCCTCGGTGTTAGAAAAGCAATCAAAATATCTTTTTCATTTTAATTTTTGCATTTTATTATTAGTGAATGTATGCATGCACATGTGTATACATATGTGTGAGTGTATGATGTGGGTATGCAATGGAATTTTGGTAGAGGTCAGAGATTACAACATGTGGAATAATTTATCTCCTTCCACATCTCAGTGGGTTCTGGGGATTGAAGTCATGTCATTGGGCTTGTGTGCAAATGCTTTACTCACTGGACCATCTTGCCACCTTGAATTCCTCTTTTCTGATGTATGTGCATAACTTGTTCATCTCCCTTTGATATAGACAGTGTTAGATAATTTAGTTGAAAATGACAACGATTTCCCCTGTCCTCAAGCTCTCTGGATATTTTTGATATTTATCAAAATTTAATATACTCTGTGCACAGTGTGACTACATTTATAATCTCAGCAGGTTGGAGGCTGAGGCAAGGACATTGAGTCCAAGGCTAATATGTAGAGCCTGGGATGCATAGCAATTATCAGGGCAGCAAATGCTAAATAACAAAGAAAAGAAAGAAAACAAGTAAAATACAAAGCTGAGGTTTCTGGGCTTGCCACTCACCTTACAAGAGTACAAAGCTACATTCTATTAATCCTTTTATTTGCTTTGCCAGCATATGGAACAGCTCCTACTCAGACCAAAAGCAAAACATTGATATCACAAGGGTTAGCTCTTGAACTTGGCATGGAATTCATATCATCCCTTCTACCCATGTTCCATTGTTGTCATCAAATAAACTACCAGAGTGCAACAAAACATTCTATCCTGCTACAGACAGAGGCTCCATGGAGGAAAATGGATTATTGCATTTGTTTTATTATTTGTTCATTTCTCTGCAGATTTTTCAGTGACAGTTTGAAAAGGGTTTTGAAAACCATGTTTAAAGGATGTGGGACAGACTTAACTCTTATGATTGTTAAGATACTTTATGGCAGGAGATTTGGCTATTACCTCTGTAGAGGACCCAGGTTTGATTCTCATCATGCACATGGCCACTCACAATTGGTCCCAGGGAATCCACTGCTATCTTTAACAATCACAAGCACTGAGCCTGCACATAGTGCACATGCATACATGTATGTAAAATACTCAGATACTTAGAATAGTGAAGCATACATGCATGTAAAATATTCATATGTATGAAATAATGAAGCATACATGCATGTAAAATACTCAGATACATAAAATAAAGAAACACATATTTAAAAAGAAAAAGATTGCTTTTTCAGCGTATGTGGGCACTTTGATGGTCCTAAATAACTATGTATTGCAAAAATTGGCTATATATTAAAGAATAGTAAAATTTCTACCTTTTATATCTTCCTATTTATGTTCAAATGTACAATCTTAGAAAGGTTCCATAATGGCCTTATTTAATTTAACTAATCCCTGTACTGTTATATTATCACTCTATCCTTTTAATGTTTTCCATAGTACTTATGCATTACTGTAGTCACTTTATATCTTTAATTGTTCTAAAAAATTATTACTACATTAGTTTCACAAAACAGAGACTCTGTCAATCTTTATCCTGCTTCTATTCACAGAACTTAGAGCAATGATTCACACAAAAGATTTTCATTAACATTTTATAAGGTGAATTTGTTGACATCCCCTGAGATGGACTTGCTAATCTCTAGCTGCCATTTAAAATGGAGTTGGGGCTTGTGCTGAATGTGTGCCAGGACCTGGGGAAAGCAGATAAGGAGTCCTCCAACTTGATGCCCACACACAGGGCCAGATATGGGTTTTTTTTTTTATGCTGGGTGAGGAATTCAGCTAATTTAGGGAAACTGCAAGTTTTTGGCTCTTGCCCCATCCCCCCACCCTCACCACCATGTCTAGTTTCTTCCTTTCTAACTTGGCATGGATCCAGCAACTCAAAAGAGGTTTTTACTTCTAATGAGTAGAACCAAGTTTCCCAAAGGGATGCATATTCTCATTTGTAGAAAAAATAACATTTTGTTAGATTTGGCTCCCTGTGGTAGAGAACATAACATGGCAGTGGTTAAAGAGAAATAGAAAATAGAATTTAACTGTCCCTTTCTCCCCTTCAAAGAGCTATAATACAGTGGTACTGTGCAGGCATTAGAGATTAATACCTTTGTTATAGTCATTTTTCATGTGTTTGATCTTAATTGCTTCATAGTGTGGTTGTAAATATGATCATTTCTTATATAAACCACTCAAGTAATTTACCAAAACCCATTTTGCTAGGCTTTGGATTCTGAAATGTTTATCCTCCAAATCCCATGCTTTCAAATTTTGATATAGTGCATATAGATTTTAAAGAAAAGTAAGTGGCACAGATGGAGGAGCAGTCTCTCTATTCAAAGAATCAGAAAGCTCTGCTTTGTAAAATTCTGTGTTCAATAAAATACAATCATGAAGCTGCCTGTAGATCCTTTCTGTCATGAAGTACTTATATTATCTTGCATCATTTAAAAACTGTGTCTTACAGATTGAGTAAACAAAAATTGATAGGTAAAAGGTAATTGAGGCCCAAAGCTGAAAAGAATAGAATTAGAACCAGATAACTTGAATTTGATTTCCAGATTTACCAATAACTGGCTGTGTGGCTTTGAACCATGTGCTCAGTCTTAGCTTCTTAGACTTAGTTTCTTCTCCTTCCACACTTCATGCTCATGAGAGTAGCAGTCTTGGGTCTCATTGCTGAGTAAGTGTGAAAATTTAGTTCTTCTGACAGGTCTTGCCCATTACCTATCGACAGCACCCACCGCCTTTGCAGCTGTATTTCTTCATTAACAGAACCCAATACTGTGAAGGCCCTAGGTCTATGGGTTATGTAATCTCTGCTTCCTGGCCATCCAGGCAATGTAGACTCCCTTTCTTGGTATGGAACTCAAGTTATGTCAAATATTAGTTGACTACTCCCACAAATTACATGCCACCATTGCTTCAGCACATCCTGAAGGCAGGAAAGATTGTAGCTGTGATTTCTGTGCCTGGCTTGGTGTTCAGGCATCCTTCTGTAGCCTAAAGAGTACTGTTTACTCTAGAATGTCTAGAATGTCTAGAATGTCTCTACATTCTAGAAGGTACCAGGTTGTTTTCTCTACATTCAATGAGCTGTGTGAATGCAATGGGGTGAAGATTTAGGCTTGATACAAAACTATATACAAAAAAAAAGTGAATAGCAAGTATGCTCTAAGAAAAGGAAAATCAAGAACATATAAACTTAAGTCCTAGGGTGTAGGCATAACAGAGATTAAAAATTAGTTTGTGCTAAACTGGAAAGCTTAAGTTTAGTATCTAGAATTTCCATCTAGGAAGAGAAAATAGGAATTGTTACAGTCTAATCTTCAACTGCATCAAAGACCTGAGAAGGAAGATAACAACACTAGGGTTGGCAGGAAGTGTGAATGGGCAGCCTCCAAATGGGGCAATGAGGACAGAAACATCAGGCTACCTGAACAGTCACCCAAAGTCTCACAGCAACATTAGTGCAACCTATTTTGGCTAAAGCCTAGAATATCTGACAGATCATTACAGAAGCAGAGAGGTAGAAAGGCTGCCTTACCCTGACTTGGCAAGATTCAGCAGTCTTTTATGTTTGTCTCCTGCAAGCTCAGTGGGACAGTACGTCTAAGTCAGTAGTCAAGGTGAGGGAAATTCTTTGTCCAAGAAGCCATTAGCCAAGAATGGACTCCAGAAGGAGTGACAACAGTGCTCAACATATTTTTGGGAAATGCATGATGCTGTCAGGAGCAATAGTGTCTCATATCAAAGGAGTACTAATATTAAAACATTTAAATTCCATGTTCTGCAGGTCTATAGAGTGTTTGAAGATCAATCTAATCTCATAGGTATAAGAAACATGGATAAAGATGATTGGCAATACATAGGAAACTAGCTATGAAACTGGTTGAAATTTTCCTGAGTAAAGTAGGGACAATTACTTTAGCAATATAATTATGTATGTATATCTATACGTGTAAATCTCTAAAACAGAGGTAGAGTAGAAATGTCTTGACCAGAGGTAGAACTCTATAGTGTAGCATGATAAAATATCCTAAATTGTATTGATATGCAAAATGTTTGGAACATAAGTAAAAGTACACATACATAGATTATGGTAAGAATGTTGTACACAAAACAGCATAAATGGAAAGATTTTACACAATATGACAAAATAAAATAATACAAATCATCTGAGAAGGAAATAAAACTAAATTTTACATAGGTTACCTCATATAAGAATCTATAACAATGTAAGTTGTATATAACTAATAATTACTAAGACAATTCACAAGATAAGTTAATCTACCTATATCCTGTCTAAACCATACCTTTCCCAACCATACCCTATACCTGTCTAAGAGAGATACCCGAGTCTAAGCATCACCTTCCATACCCAACCCTAAGTAACTAAAACCAACTCTATGTAGATGAATATTATCCCTAAAAGCCAAGAGTATGGAAAGGGGCATCTTTATTTTCAAATTGCTTGCTGTTGGTACTAGGAGCTGTCTTGGGGATCTTAAGAAGATACAAAAATCTCGGCTGTAGTGGTCTGTAAGGCTGCCTTGTCCCAGATGTTTTGAATGTTGGATCACCTGGGACACTGTTTCAGGGGATCTTGCTTAATCAAACCATGTTATTCCAGAAGGAATCTACATCTTTTTATTTTCTGTAGAAACAAAAATAGAAATTCCTTTTCCCAGTAACCTGTCCTTAGACTTAAATTTTGAAGTCAAGACAGTTTTAAAATACATAAACTGGGTTAATCCAGCAGCATTTCATTTAACAGTAGTTGCTATTTCCTCAGCAGTCAAACAATACAAAGACAACACAATAGCATGCAGTATCCAGGTTCTCTGTGTACTTTCCATATTCACATGGCTTTCTTATTACTCTATTTCCTTTATTTCTATTTCTTTATTTATTGAGACAGGGTTTCTCTGTAACTTTGGCTGCCCTGAAATTTACTCTGTACACAATGTTTACTTAGAAATCACAGAGATTTGCTTGCCTCTACCTCCTGAGTGCTGGAATTAAAGGCATGTGCTACCACAACCAGCTACTCTCTCTCTCTCTCTCTCCATATATATGGATATAGATATGGATATGGATAGGGATAGGGATAGGGATAGGGATAGGGTTAGGGATAGAGATAGGACAGACATAGACATAGAGATAGACATAGACATAGACATAGACATAGACATAGACATAGACATAGACATAGACATAGACATAGACATAGACATAGATATAGATATAGATATAGATATAGATATAGATATAGATATAGATATAGATCCACTTTATCCTGTTTCTGTTTCTCTCCAAGCCTACATACATTTTAAAACACACACTGTAAACCAGAACTTTGGGTGACTGACCAGGCAGTGAATTAAAAATGACCTTTTAATCTGTCCCTCCAAGGAGAAAATGGTCTGTGTATCACAATTTCTTTAGAGCCCATGACCCTGAACACAATCCTGAAAACAGATTCTCATAAATCTATAATTGTGCAAGCTAAAAAGATAATGAAGTACTTAGCTTTCAAGAACCAACAAACCTTGACAATAAAAGACTCAAAGCGAATTAATCTCAGACACTTCTCATTTCAGAACCTATGACCTTTTCTTTTATTCTTGCTGCTATAGAATTTTGCATCACTGTAGAACTTTGCATCAGAGTGGAAGTGGCTGACTCTTGACAAATCTTGTTGGGATGGAAGGCTTCCTTGAGGTTGGCTGACAGAGCTGGGGATACTAAATATTTCCAAGATGGTATAAATTGGAACTGGTCTCACCAACATATTCCACTTTAAAATAATATATTAGCAAATACATAACAAAAAAGCATAATACAAAATATCAATACATTTGCATTTAATCCTCCCATTACCAATTGAATTACATATCATCACTCTTATCAGAATTGGAATTGGAGGATATTTCTCCATTTTGCTTGTTCAGGTCAACTGTTTCTGTAGGTTTCTCTATCCTGGTTTTGACCCCTTTGCTCATCATGCCTCCCTCTCTGCAACTGGATTCCAGGAGTTTGGCTCAGTGTTTAACTGTAGGTATCTGATTCTGTTTCCATCAGCTACTGGATGAAGATGCAAGGATGACATTAATTTTCCTTTTAAAATAAAATTAGAAATCCTTTCTATATATGTTTTTAATTTTTTATTCTGTTTATGTGGTAGAAATATTCATTCTAACATGGTATCCTCCCTCTGCATCAAAATCCCTGAAGGATATTCTCTAGATGGTAATATAATCAGAATGCAGTCAAGCTTTGAATCCACACAGTCCACATGTGCTTCTTGTATTTTTTTCTACTCATTCCAATTCTTTTTCAGCTTCAGCTGATAATATCCTTGGACCATTTAAGTCCTTGTCACTTTTTGGGTCTTTTTCAAATATGTCCTTCTATTCCAATAATAGTCTGTAGTTGGGAAATCTCTCCTAGCAGTTTTTGAAGATCATAAAGTGTCTGATATCGATCCCTCCTGATCTGTACTTGTTGTGGTCTAATTATCTATAGACTTATTTTATATCCTAAATAATTAATAGAATATCCTCTTTGTATTTTTTAATTATTCTATCAGACCAAGCAGATAAATGATAAATAGGTATTTATTAGGGAAGTACTTACATAGATAAAAGTAAATAACCACCACAATCTTCCTGCTCGAGAAGATGTAGTCTCTGCCCTTCTGATGCTCTCCAAACCCAAAAGAGCTCAACCCAGCACCTCCTCTACCTTATAATGGGTCATGTCTGGACCTGAAACCATGCCCAAAGTGTCTGGCCATCACCACAAGTTTACTGGCAAGGCAAGATGCCACTACAGTTGTGTGGCCCCACTTTGGGGCATATGCAATTTTCATTGCTTTTTATAATAGAAACATCATATGTACATTCTTCCTGAGAAGTCAAGGCCTTGGAGTTATGTATGTTGATTGGCTTGGGGCATGGTGACCAGGTTCGCTCAGGCTCTTAAGCAGAGAGTGTAGCATGTATGTTTCCGCCAGCCCGTCAGCCCGCCAGTCTGGCGAGCCGGCCCCCAATAACACGCAGGAGACTCTGTATTTGATACAATCCTGTTGGCCAGTTACCAATACTGTTTATGGGCTAGCTCTGTCTTAATTATTAACCCATTTCTACTTATCTAAGTGTTTCCACGTGGTCATCTTATCAGGGAGCCGTGGCAGGTGTCCTGCTTCTTCCCCGGGCTACATCTTGATTCCTCGCTACTCCTTCCTCTTTCCTCCCACTGGTCTCCTAGCCCCTCCTATCTTGTTTCCTATTGGCCACAGAGCTTTATTAACCAGTATGAGAAACATGTATACAGAATAACATCTTCCATCATCTCCTCTTTTCTGTCTAAAAGAAAAAGAAGGGTTTAACCTTAACATCACAAAATATATCATACAACAGTTATCAAGTAAGAATCACAGTTAACAATATTTAGTCCATTAACATTTTGTAAGACTTAAAGAAAATATCATCTATCCTATCTTTGTCAGTCTAAAGTCCTATATGTAACTTATCTTTAATCCTAACTAAGGAAAACTATAATCATAACATCTGTCTTCAATTCCTTCAAAGACCACAGAAGGATAATATATAAACTCTAGAAATGACAGAGACAACTCATTGCCTGGTCAGTCACCCGAAGTTCTTCTGTAATGTTCCATCTTGAGCCCATAGGCCATAGTGCGTGTTCAGACCCCTCAGCAAAGCAGGAAACGTTAAGCTGTCCACGTGTAATGGCAATTTGTCAGTCATTTTTCTCTGTGTCCTGTAGACTGTCTGGCTGTCTGGCATCCTCATCCATGAAGCAGGAATCTTGTAGCAATGTCCATCTTGAATCAGCAGTCACCTTTTTGTGGGTCCTGCATGTCCAGTTTCTACAACATAAAGTCAAACAGTCCAGAAGAGCAGTACCTTGCCCAAATGGCTAGTCTTGCCATATTGGAAGCAAACTTCATAATGTTTTTCTTCGATGTCCATCTTCCTTTCTTCTGTAGGTGGTGTTACCAGGAGCAGTTATGCCTCACTGTCAAGAAAATCCCTAAACCATTTTAAATGCCATATTCTGTAGGTCTTTGAAAGGTTTGAAGAATGCCTATTCATCTCAAATACATCTCTGCATATCTAGAAATCCTAACTAACTTAACTCCAAGTTTGAACTATCATAGGTAATTCTCTATAATCTGTACTAAATTATACATTACATTTTCCAATGAGCTATATAAACATAATACCTAAACAAGAGGAGAAATATACGTATCACAAAATTGACCTTAAATTGTATCAATAAAAGAAAATAAATCCATTCCAAAGCAAAGTATTCATATCTGTAGGGAGCCATTATAAGTACCGTTGGTAGACAGGAGAGATGCGCATGCGCTGGGTAACTGTCAAACCCTGGGTCCCTGCCTCTCCCGTGGCGTCATATGGGCCGATGAGCAACAGCCAGTCAGGGGGTGACACATCCAAGGCAGAGGCTGCTAGCCTATATAAGGGATGGGTTTTGTGTGTTTGGGGTCTCTCTATCCTGTAAGCTTATGCTCTCCCTCTCAAGAGCATTAAAGCTTTACTGCAGAAGGATCCTGAGTGTGCCACGTCGTTCTTGCTGGCGAGACGGTAGCGCGGGACACATATCTATACCATAATTCCCTTTTTACCTTTAAAAAGATTGCTTGTGGTTATAGCATTTATAACCAAGTCCATTTAAATGAAAACAAACATTTATAAACAATATTTGGGAATTTGGGCGTCGTTCTTTCCAAACTACTTCCTGCTGGTAGAGGGCGCTGTCATGAGGGTCCAAAGAAGATGCAGAAATCTTGGCTGTAGACATTGCTTCAGGGGGTCTTGCTTGATCAAACCATATAAGTCTGGAAAGAATCCATAGCTTTGCATTTTCTGTGGAAATAAAAATAGAAATCCTTTTCCCTAGTAACTTGTCCTTAGGCTTAAATTTTGGAGTCAAAGCATTTTTAAAATATATAAATTGAATTAATCCAGCAGCTTTTCTTTTATCAGTAGTTATTTTCTCAGCAATCAAATAATTTAAAGACAACAGAATCGCTTATAGTATCCAAAATTTCTCTGTGTTTTCCATCTTTACGTGGCTTTTTTATTATTCTATTTATTCTATTTCTACTTTTACATATTTGAGACAGGGTTTCTCTGTGAAACTTTTATCTGTCCTGGAATTCAGTGCATACCAGGTTTACTTTGAAATCACAGAGATCTGTTTGCCTCTGTCTGACGAGTGCTGGGATTAATGGCATGCCCCATTATACCCATTCATTCTACTTTCTTTTTCTTTTTTAAACCATTGTATCCCCTTTCTTTTTCTCTCCCAAGCCAGTGTATTTTTTAAAACACAGGGTAAACCTTCATTGCAGCTCTCGTACACATCAATGAATTGTTAGCAGAGCTCTTTAAAAGCAAGGCCGCTTTTTTGCCGCTTATGCTAATTTTGGAAACCTCCCTTAAAGGAGCCACGCAAATCTCTGTCTACAACAAAACAAATCCAACCGAGAAAATGCTGCTACCAAGAAGTCTTGCTAGTCTCTATTCCCTTGTTTCTAAAAACTATTTTTTAAGCTTTTGTTAAGTTTTAAGTGAAAGTTCTCAATCCCAGTTCTGACACCATTATGTTACAGCAGGTTCCTCCCCGCCAGCCTCCAGGTCCTGCCGCAATGGTCCCACCGCCACGTGTGCCCCAAATAACACTCAGAGACTCTGTATTTGATACAATCCTGTTGGCCAGTTACCATTACTGTTTATGGGCTAGCTCTGATTTAATTATTAACCCATTTCTACATATCTTAGTATTTCCACGTGGTCATCTTATCGGGAGCCTCGGCGGGTGTCTTCCTTCCTCCAGGCTGTACATATTGACTCCTCCCCACTACTTCCTCTTTCCTCCCCCTGGTCTCCTAGCCTCACCTATCTTGTTTCCTATTGGCCACAGAGCTTTATTAACCAGTATGAGAAACATGTATACAGAATAACATCTCCCATCAAGAGAGCTAAGAGGCCAAAATTCAATCAAGGCTCACTCTTCTGGAACTGACTAGTCAATTTTTACTCTAGACTTACGTTATTGCAGTTTTGCAAAAGATAAAACCAAAACATAGAAAGGTTGAGCCCTCTGGTAGTAAAGCCTTCCTTTATTAATTTATAATTTTTTTTAGCTTTTAAACAATTTCATGAGTACTGTGAAATACACTTCAATCTCTCCTCCTTCATTCTCTCACCTTCAATTCCTCCCATGTTCTCTATTCCCTCTCAAATGTTTGAACTCTCCATTTATAATTATTACCATAACACACACACACACACACACACACACACACACACACACACACACACGACTCATGTTCCCCTTTATCTTCAGCCTTAGCTATTCTTAATAGTGAGTCCCTAGTGTTCATACTGCTTCAATATAAAAACATAGCCAACTGAGAGACCCTGGGCATTCAGCATAACTATAAGTCTTACTGATTCCCACTGTGGGATTAGAAGTAATTATTGCCAATAATTACAGTTAAATTACTTTGTCAAAACACATAAAATTACAAATCTATCACTGAGACATCCTAAATCCCTCATCCTAAAGTCTCTGTTCCCACTAATAGAAACTCATGTGGCCCTAAAAAATTTCCTTTTAAATCTGGACTCTAGGTGTAGGGGTTGGTTTTCTGTTTTCTTAAAGGGGTTGGTGTTGATAATAGTGTTCACTCATGGTCATTGTACAGAAGGACACAAAAGTAGCTGGATGAGCAGTGCGGTCCTAGGACACGCATTCAATGAGGACATCTTGCAATTGGATGGACCCACAGTGAAGACTTAGAGGGAAATGTTCTTATTATCGTCTTTCTGCTTATGATAGTGATGTTAGGGATTTTCAGACAATTAAAACACACAGAAATATGCAAAAGGAAATAAAATGTTTCCTCCCACAAAGAGCAACAGTGATTTGTGTTTGTATTTGGAGTTTGTGATCACTGTTGGTTTTGTGTGTGTGTGCTTTTGACTATCTCTCACTCATATACACATACACAAATACATATGCACAGAAGCATACATCCACACAGAGGAATTAATTTGAGTCTCCCTTTAGTTCACCAGGTAAAACTAAACTGTATATTAATTTTGTAATCAATTTTTTGATTGGCATACATTTGAACATACCTATGAGGTTCAACACAATGTTTCGACTCATGTGCACATCAAATAACAATTAAGCCAGGGTAATTAGTATACCCACCACCTAAAATTTCTATCATTACTGTATGATGAATGTACAAAACATTCTCTGCTCTTGTTTTTAAAGATTTACTTATCTTTATTTCATGTCGCCTGAGTGTGCCTATGTATCAATAAAGGCCAGAGAGGGTATCTGGTTCCCTGAAACTAGATGTAGAATTGATTATGAGCCAGCATGTGGGTGCTGGGAACTGAACCCAGGTCCTCACCAAGGGCAGCCAGAGCTCTTCACTGCTAATATTTTCTTAGGGACAGACAGAATCTCACCAAAACAGCACAAATTCTCTGGCAATTACAGAATGGTATTCTATTGACAGGTATCATATAAATTACATATATAAGCTGAGGATGAAAAGACTGTGGTTTGTCTGAATGACTGGTTTGTAATGTGCACTGATAAGCATCTGCTTCTAATTTCCATATATACTTACAGTCCCCATAGTGTACAAGGTTAGGGCTGTTGAAAACACCACCAGGACAGAGCATCCCAAGACATATCTGCTAGTGTTTTAATTATATAAGAAACTGTACAGTTTTAAAGACACAATCTTACACAATCTTACATTTTTTCTTTTCAAAGAATGAATTATGTATGGAAGCTTAATACTTAATCAACAAGAAAAAAACAGTTACTGCCATCTTCATCTCATTTTGCTTCTCTTGCACTTTCTAGCCCATTTTGCTGTATCAGGTATGTCTTCTGCTCCGAAAGCACAAAAAGCCTTTGGCGTTCTTTGAAGCTTCTCACTGTCTGAATTGTGTTGTTCCTCATCTCTCCCAAGGTTTCTGTGGCATCACTAACCAATCAGCTAGCATGTTCCTCTTTGATTTCAAGGCAATACTCAGAATAGAACAACAGATTGGAAGAAAGCCTTCTGGGTGCATTGGGAACTGTCAACTCCTTTTCTGTTTCCCTTTTGGGAGAAACAGGAGAGGCTTTCATTATCATCATCACTGGCCTTCTTCATCCTTTTAAGCCTTCAAGACTTCATTAATTTTCCTCAGCGTGGTCTTCAGGCTCTCCGAGCTCATCACAGACAGCTATGAGGCTTACTGATACATGAGAGTGTCCCTGATGATTTTTTTTTATACAAAGAATCCTGCAATGACATTTCTCCTCTGAGCATCTTAGGATCTCTTCTGCCCATGCCCAGGTGTTTCCCCCAGAGAAACAGAATCACCTAGTGGCTATGTGGCTCTCATTTGCCCTGGCAATGTCTTTTTTTCCATTTTGAAATTTGTCCTACTGTGCAAAAGGATACCAGGATTTATCCCTGCTCTCTAACCAAAACTTTGGATCTATTGTCCAAGTGATGGACAATAGATCCTATCTTCCAGAAAGTGAAATACTGATCTCTACATGCACCAGAAAAGAATAAGTGAGTCTTTATTTCTCTTCAGTGTGGACTGGATGGAGAGGGGCCATGTTATTCAGGAAGCTTGGAAGAGAGAGGAAAGTCACCCACATTTTCTGTTCTGCCCTCATCACAGTATACTCCCAAGTGACCTTAGGAAAAGGAATGACTTCCCCATGGACAGTTCTACAAACCAAGGCTCAATTTGATTCATAAGAAGAGGAAATTATGAAACATTTTTTTTCTGGTGTGACTTTGCAATAAAGCTTTAGTTATATTGAAGTTCTGGCTAGATGACACTAGATGGATTGAATGTTGCATAGAGCTTTGTTATATTGAGTCCTGGGACATGGTACAGCATATATCTCCTCATGACATCTTTGTGCTTCTCCAGGTCTTTTAGGAGACATTTCTAGATGTTCTCTGAGCATAGTCAAGGCCAGTGGCTACAAGCTCAGGAAGGATGTACCCCACAGGAATCTTGTTCACTCTGCTGTGTCTGGCTAGAAATTCACTTGCAGATTTGTTCCTATAAGCAAGTCTAAAACACAATGGCTCCTGTCACTTCTGGAAACTATAGGAATCTTTGAAATACTTAACTTCAGATTTACTAGTGGGGTAACCTTCCAGATACATACAATGAAGTATAATGGCCTGTCTCCACAGATGGGGCTATGGGTTCAAGAGGAGCTGTACCTGGCACATGACCAGTGCTGAAAACCTGCTGCCTACTAGACACTGTTTCTCTTGTTTTTGCTCAATAAATAAAGAGTGAAAGTCAGTAGAGATCGGTGACTTCTGGTGACCTAAAGTAATTATTTCCTTCCTCACACATTCTGAAGTAGCTCCTTCAAACCTTCTTAATTAGGCATCATATAGCCTTTATCATAACACCCTTTATGAGTCATAATGAGAGGAGACCACTGGAGCAGTGTTGAGGACAAAGGCAAAACTTTGCTTGAGGCAGAAGGAATTTCCAGGCTGTCTCCAAGAAAAGAGAGCAGTCCACCACAAAAAGAGTTTGGGGTTTTATAAAATGGTTTTAGTTGAACAAGAATGTGGTGTAAAAGTTCATCTAAATGAACATCAGGTCAGGCTACTCTCCTGATATAAGTGTCAGATGACTTCTGAGAAGTTCAGAACACTCTCCTTCCATTTTCCCAAATGGCCTGGTTCCTGCAAGGGTCTTAGGTGACTCTATCTCGGGCCAGGACTCCTCAATCCATAACACTTGCTTCTTCTGTATTCCTCTCCCAAATTCCCTGATAACAGCAGTACCCCCACATAATATTTCCTATAAAAATAAGTCTTCCTGCTCCAAGAAGCCCCTCTGCCACCTCTGTTTCCAGTGCCCCCCCATGTAGAACAAATGGACTCTTTACACCGCAGGTTGGCCTATTTTTATGAAAACTGTACCTTCTCTAGCAATCATTCCCTCCCAGAAGGTATCTTCTCATGAAGATCCTGCCTATTTTCCTGTATGGGCTCCAAGAAACAAGGTCCATACAACCCTGCAATCCTCATGCCCAGACCAACTTATCACACTCAGGGAAATTTCTTCTTCCTGATATCACACTCTGTAGCACACTCAAAAAGGTGTCTTCAAATGCAACAAAAATAGGTTCCTTCCCCAAACTCAGTTACCCTTCAAAACAGTTGAGACCTGGATTTCCTTACAGCAGAAAAAAAAAAGAGGAACCTGCCTCTTCCTTAGTGAAGAATACTGTTATTACATCAACTACTCAGATCAAGTAGAGGTAGGAAAATAATCTCCAAGACATAGCCAGCTATCTACAGTTCAGTGACCTTCCTGGCCATGGAATGTCTTCAGTAGCATCTGGTATGGACCTGCCTCTTCTGGAATCCCTACATGGGTTCATTGTCCTCCTCCTAGCCCCTTGCCTCTTCTAATGAAAAATCAGGTAAACTAAACCATCCATCTTACTTGTAACAGATGCCTCCTGACATGTCCATCTTCCTCCCCATATCAGCCCTTTGGCTCTCCTGAAGCAGAGACTACTCTATAATTTAGCCAGCTATACCATGACTGTCTATCCCTGAATCTGCACCTCAATCCAACATGAAGTAGCTAGAGGAGACTATCAATGCTCCATAAAATCACAAAAGGCTAGCCTCATTTCCCTCCCAACTAAAACTTTCCTATAAAACCCTAAACTCCATTTTTGGTGGGGCTATTCATCCTCCTCTTAGAGACAGACTGGCAGTTACTTCCTTAAATAAATCTTAGCTTTTCTTCCTCAGTGGGCTCTGGTGGTCTCATTCTTTTGTTAAGCCTCAACCCTTCACTTCACAGACAAGTGTTATAAAAAACTGAGGGGTTATTTGATTAATGTTTTACTAAATGTAGAATGGCTACCACAGGGACCACTTCTGTTTTACTCCTTCTGAATCCCAATTGCCCATGATGAATGCTGAAAAGAAAGTTCAAGAAAGAGGCAACTAACTGCAAATGAGGGTGATGTTATTATAAGGTAAGGCTTGAGTCACCTCTCTACTAGAAAGAGTCATTATCTGGCTCCAAACACGTGCTCTGTGCTCTTCTTCAATTACTAGGAACCAACCAACTTGTCAACATGCTTCAGTGTTCCTGTGTTTAAGAATCTACATCCATGCTGTATTTTTTTCTGGTTCTCCTATTGAAATCATTCATACTGAATAGAGAGAGACTCAGGTAACAAAAGAAGTGAGGGATTCTATGCCCTCTCTTTGCTTTCAGATGGTAAGTCAAGAATAGCCATCTAATAAGCAAGGGGTCTGGCTTCCTGCAACATGTTTTACACACAGACAATTTTGGCAAACACTTTCTCATTGTTTTTGTACAGATGTTCTTGCTCTTCTGTTACATGGAAGCTAGAGATAATCATGGGCAGAAGTGAAGTTCCATGAGGCATGCTAGGCTGGTGAAAACTTCACTTGGACCACTAATTGTACTTCTAATTAAGTGGTTGCTTATTCAAAGAGATCATATTTTAGGTGATGAGCAGATGGCTCTGTCCAGAAACTTTTTCCAGCTAAGTGAGGTTTTTAGCCGTGCAAGAAGAGGACAGAATCAGTTGGAGAAAGGAAAAAGTTGTGTGCCTTTAAGCAACATAAAGACGGGGTAAGAGAGAGGAGGGATGGGAAGGAGAAAAGAAGCATTCTATCTTACTTTCTATGTGTAAAAGAGCACCAACTGTATTTGGAAGGCTTGTACCCAATTCTTGCATTAGCACCTTTGTATAACCACTTGGAATTATTCACTAATTCCAAGGTGAATTTATGCCCAATCTATGACTGAAGAAATCTGTATCAGAATAATGAACACATGTGTACCCCCCAAAAAAAACACATAAGGAACATTCATAGAATTGTTTATGCTGACACATATAAGAAGAAAACATAATAATAATTGATGGCATTAGCTATCACATGATTTTTGGTGAGTAAATGAAGACATGTAGGGAAAGATAACATTTTGTGGAGGTCAGAACATGTTCAGTTGGTCTGTGAAATAAAGTAAAGTTAAAGGTTAATCTCATGAGGAGGAACTAACAAGAAATAAGCATGGGGGACACTTAGAAGTGCTATGTAAACTAGATAAGAAACATAAACTATACTTTTATGAAAATATAAAAGCTAAAGATAAAGTTTGTGTAAGTTATAATTAAGTGAAAACATTGTGATAAAATCTTTGTAGTGCTAAGAAATATTTGTTTATATATACATACATTGTTGGAAACCAGCAGTCTGCTGACCCTGCCCCCTGACATGGGCAGGACATACATGGCCATGTCATTGCTACATCACTCATTACAGGACTATGTCGGGGACTCCGTTTCCCTTTTAAAGCAAGTGCCACACACACACCCTTTCCTTGTTTGCTTTCTCTCTTTTGCTCTCTCTTCCTCTCTCTTTCTCCTGCTTTCAGTTAGCCACCAGCTACTCTCCTTTTCCCCCTCTCTCCTTCTCCTCCTCCTCCTCCTCCTCCTCCTCCTTCTTTTTCTTCTTCTATTTCTGGTGCCTCTATGTCTCTTCCCTTCTCCTTCACTCCCCTTTCAAAATAAACTCCTCAATTAAGCTCTATCTGCCTGCCGTGTTATTCCCTCCTGCCTTGGTCACTCTCACCTGCTATAGAACCTGCTATGCTCTCCCATGTCCCTTACATTGGGACCCTACTCACTTGGGAACTTACTCGGGACCCCCCCCCAGCTTTTATTCTTTTTTTTTTTAATTATAAAACGTTTCTTACAACAGAGCATTACATTCTGCACACTTCTCTGAACACATACCAGAGACATGCCCCACCCCTTAATGTTCAGTGACCATAAAACAAGATGTTCACAATAATTACACAGGGGAAATTTTTTAAAACCACCAACAATGAACAAAAAATAAAATTTACTCACTCTGCTGCTGTTTCAAAATTTCGATGTTAGTTTTTGCATGCCTTCCCCCCAACCCTGTCTGTAAGGAACTAAAACATTACATCTGGTGAACAGCAAAGATAACAATACACCTCAAATGCAGAACACCTATGAAGCAGAGGAATGTTGGATTTTTAAGCAGAAGCAGATAAACAAACAAACAAACAAACAAAAAAGACACAGAACTCCAGTTCTTCACTAGTCTTAGACTATGGTGGTTTCACAATAATGTTGATGACTGCCGTCTGTCTGCGGCAGTAGTTTCTAGTTCAAGAGGCTTCTGTGCTGATCCACCTGTGTCCTAACTTGTGAATGATTTCAAAATATGTGTTCTGGCATTCTTTTGAGTAGGTCTGTTCTCCAGATTTTATTCTTATAACTGCAACTAAAAAACAACATATAATAAATATCATTTATATAACATGTTTAATACATTAAATATATAATATGTTACATGCCATATTTTTCAATTTATAAATAACAAAGAAAATATTTAAGTCATAAGCACTTGTTTGGTAAGTAGCCTCTATACTCAAACCACAACTTTAATCAAACTCTTTTTTTTTTCATTAATTTTTAAGAGAAAAGAGCCTTGTTAGAGAATTTATGGGAAGCTTTTTCTAATCTTTTATTGTAAATCAATTTCCACTTGTTTATTATCTTTCCCTGTCTTTCTTAAAGTTTTTTTTCATTGATAGTTTTCATGTAGAGAGGTTAAAATTAAGTAATCAAATAGCCTTTATCTTTCTCCTTTATCATACCTTTCACATATTTCTTCACAAGTTCATTGCTTGATGTAATCTTATAAAAAGCAGTGTATTAGGGACATCTGAGTAGAGATGAAGGGAGACACCCAAACTTAGGACTGGAGAGACAGCAACAATTTGGATTTGGCAATTTATCCTAAGTGTAAGAGTTAGTTGGAAAGGATAATGTCCATGAATACCACAGAGATGTGTATAAGGAAGGCTTTTAGGATGCTGAACAGAGATTGGAGAAAAGAAAAAGCTGAAACTGGTCTAGGAGAGAGTAGCTTGGGTTGGCAAGGGGGGAGCAGAGATGGAGATGGGAAGCCTTAGTAACATGCCTTAGCACAGAGCAGGTGAACATAGGTGAAGCAAGACTTAGTGGAAAGCTCCCTACAGCCATCTGAAGACAGTCATCCATAGAAACACACTGTTGCTCTGGAACTCTATGCTTGTCTATTTGTGTGATTGTTTTTGTTTTCTTATTTACCTCTTAACTCCAAAATTATTCTGGATAGTTTAGTTGAGACTGATTTTCATTCTCCTTGCCCAATAGTGACTTTCTTCACTTAATAAGCAATTGATCTCTCATTGTTGTATGAGGTTTCCTTGTAGTTGATTATGAATCAACTTTATTTTGGAGCTCTGATATCCTAATGATCTCTTTTCTTTTGCTTTTATCTCACAATTCTGACAGTTGCATGCTTTGATTTGTTTGTATATTTGTAGGGAAATTATCTCTTAATCAAGCTTTACAAACTCTTCACAGCTGCTCTCTCTCTCTCTCTCTCTCTCTCTCTCTCTCCTCTCTACACACACACACACACACACACATACACACACACATCTGTTTAATTGTATTGCAGTTGCTTTTTCCTCAGGTGAGCTTCAGAATCTAATAAATTAATTCCAAACAAATTCCATTAGGTATTTAATTGGGATTTCACTAAACCCATAATTTAAGAAGAAGCACTGTATAAGAACTACTGTATAAAAGACAACATTTGTGAACTTCATTATCCCCTTCCACTTTTATGCGGATTCTGAAGAATGAACTTAGGTCATCAAGCTTTCCTTGAAAGTACCTTTACTAGTCAAGCCTTCTTATCAGCATGTATTCTCCTCATTCTTAAATTCCTTTCCCCATAGAAAGCTGTATTGTGGCTCTCAGTGTAAATTTTCTTTATATAATTCTGTGATAGACAAGTACTTATATGTATGAAACATACAGATTAAATACATATGTCTTCTATGAGATCATACCAAAGCTAATTTAAAATTTGTGTATTTTATGCCCTGTTAACAGTCCCAGGTATAGGTCCTAGCTCATAGAATGACCTTAAATCCATTGAGAAAAAGGGAATAAAGATCCTAGGACAGTCCCAGCTTGATTTTATCTTGTTCTACAATTTAAGTTCATGGTATCTGCAGAAATAGGTCTTATCAAATGTCCCGCGCTACCCTCATCGCCAGCAAGAACGACGCAGCACACTCAGGATTCTTCTGCAGTAAAGCTTTAATGCTCTTGAGAGGGAGAGCATAAGCTTACAGGACAGAGAGACCCCAAACACACAAAACCCATCTCTTATATAGGCTAGCAGCCTCTGCCTTGGACGTGTCACCCCCTGACTGGCTGCTGCTCATGGGCCCATATGATGCCACAGGAGAGGCAGGGACCCAGGGTTTGACAGTTACCCAGCGCATGCGCATCTCTCCTGTCTAACAACGGTACTTGTAATGGCTCCCTACATCTCCCCCTTTTTTATTTATTTTAAACAGAGTCAATTAATAGGAACAGAATTAATGAGGCTTCCCAATTTTCAGAAGGTAGGTCACCCATATAACAAGGGATAGAGACAGAGGTTGTACCTCCCAGATCAAAAATTAAGACCATGTGCGAGAGTCGCTATGGGGCAGTCAACTCACCCCGAAGTGACCTCGACCTGTCCTCTGCCGTTTTTCTGGGAAAGGGAGACTAGGGCAGGCAACCCTTATGCAGGACAACATGCCTCCCAGAGAGCCAGGCAACTCCCTGTGCGATGCTTTGCTCGGCATCCCTCATGGGCTGCTCAGACCAGACACTCTACCCTGTGCAATGAGCCTATGCTCTGGGTGTGCAAGAGCTGTCTGACCGGCGGCCTACTGCTTAAGCATTGTTAGCCAAATATCTGTGGAAGCCCCCTGTTCCAAAGCTACAAGCGCTTGGGCGATAACCACCTTGTCCCTCTTATTTTGAGCCCTGAGCCTACCGACCAGCCAAAGAAGCAACAACAGTCCTCAACAGACAGCTGCTCCAAACAATCCCACCCCCACCCATTCTTTGAAATAAGAAACAGCTGAGGCAATTCATGACGACAATCCCTCCATCAGAGACAAGTCAAGACGAGTGGAGTTGACCTGGATAATAGCGGCTCTCAGCTCCCGAAGTGTCTGCTCAAACTCAGAGGTCCAATTCTGCAACATGAACTGAGAAAGGCTTTTAGACAAATTAGCTGCTTTGGTAAAATTCTCATATTGGATGGAGGTGACATATAGGCCGGGGAGCTTTTGCTCACAGCCTAATTGTGCCATCTGCCACAACATGTCCACCCGCTCCTGCACTAAATCAATGAGCTGGTTTACCAGCATCAGGCCACCCTGTATCTGAGTATTTGCAGAGGCCTGCTTATCCAGGGCCTTGGAGACAGTAGCCGACAAGCCATTAATAGCCTGTGCAGTTTGCACTGAGGTGGATAGTGCAAGGGCAGAGGCTGTCACTGCCGCTGTGACCACAGTAGTAGCCATGATGGCGACAATAATTGGTGAGATTCCAAAGTCCCTCTCTTCCCGAAATAATGTCATGCTGCTGGGCGCCTCTATTGGAACGGGCACAAAGCGCAGCATTCGAGTTACCACCGCAAGGGGGAATTTTTGAGCATCCCAACATAAAGTATAGTAACATCTACCAGACTCACAATGTAATTCATTATCTGTAGCACTCTTATTGCTCACAATCCACATAAAAGGAGGCCAGACACACACTGGTGTGGTGTGGCATCATAGTCTGTATGTTTGAAGGATTGATACTTTATATCATTGGCAGTCCAACTAAATGACCCAGAGCTATGGCCCGACTGGAGGCTGCTCCCCAAAGACCCTTTCCAGTCAAACTCCAACCGCTCTTTTTTACTTTTACCTCTTTTAAGCATTGCCATAGGTGTAAGATCAGTGCAGCTTCCATTAATGCCACAGAGCAGCCATTGGTCAAACGGGTCAAGGCTGGATTGCATGGGATCCAAGGATGTGATATTAGTTCTCATACCCATATTGGGGGAAAAATAGAACAAGCCCTCAACGGCCCAAGCAGAGCCCCTGGACTGGCATCCAGTCCAGGGTAAAGTCAATCAGGGAAAAACCTGTGCATTATACATCACCGGCATCAGAAGTGGGAACATTGACATGATTCCCCAACGTGGTTCCCCCTGGACAGCTTGGGTCTTGATCATCATCAGTAACATCAGCTTGCTCCCCCTTTTCATGTGTCTGGTCTGCTGCATCCTTCTGCTCCAGGACTGTCCTGGTAAGTCTTTCAGGGACCCAGAAAGGATTTTCTTCATTCTGCGGGAAAACACAAACAGCTCCCCTGGATCTTATTAAAATAGGATCCGGGCCTTTCCATTCATTGGTTAACACATCTTTCCATTTCACCAGTTCCTTAGGTCGATGTGGGTCTGAGTACTGTCACTCTGCCGCAGTCTGACCATGCTCATCTGAGTTTAAAATATTTATGGTGAAAAGTGCCACTGCTATGGCAACTCGTGGCATGGGGGGGGGCAAATCCTTTATTATTCCCCCTCTTTGTTTAATTAAGTATGATTCGAGCATGTGATGTGCACGCTCAATGATGCCCTGCCCTTGAGGGTTGTATGGCAAGCATTTGTGCACAAAATTGTTTAAACTTCTGAGAAGTATAAGCAGGTCCATTGTCAGTATTCAAGCATTTAGGCTTTCCCCAGGCACTCCATGCCTCAAGACAGTGTTGAATTACATGGGAGGTCATTTTTCCAGTGAGTGGTGTGGCATGGAGGACACCAGAGCAGGTGTCTATTGATACATGCACATATTGGAGTTTTCCAAAGGAAGGAACATGAGTGACATCCATCTGCTACACTTGCAATGGCAGAATCCCTCTTGGATTTACTCCAGTATGGCGGACAGGGAGAAACTGACAGCAATTGTGACATTGAGTAACAATATCACGTGCCTCTTTCCTGGTAAGAGAGAAGCACCTGCATAGGGTCTCAGAAGTAACATGAAAGTTGTCATGGAAGGCCTTAGCGGCTTGCAGCGGGGGAACAAAAGCCGCCGCAGCCAGCCTTGTGGCTTTATCTGCCAAATCATTTCCTTGGCTCATCAGGCCAGGAAGTCCCGAATGAGCACCTAATATGTGTAATATACATGGGAGCCTGTCTGGTTAACAAGCAATCTTGTAATTTTTGGAATACAGATGCCACTCTGCTAGTGGATCTAATGATTCCAGCCGTCTCCAGTAAGTTTACAGCATTGACCACATAAGAGGAGTCAGAAACAATGTTAAGGGGACCTGGGAATTTTTGAAGAACATCTAATACCACCAAGCATTCTACCACCTGAGGGGAAGTTTCAGCATACTGCCGCGAGAACACCTGGCTACCCACCACATAGGCTCCCAGGCCAGTCTTGGAGCCATCTGTATATACCACCAATCCATCTTTTAGCGGGGTATGAGAGGTGACCTGGGGAAATACGATAGGATGAGATGCAGCAAATTGTAACAGAGGGTGTTTAGGGTAATGATTATCAATTTTCCCCAAAAAGGTGGTGACTAATATGGCCCAATCATCAGAGGTGGCAGCCAATGTCTGTACCTGAAAAGAGTTGTAGGGAACAATTAAAGCCATGGGATGTCTGCCAAAATGGCTGACAGCGGCCTTCAGACCCCTAAGGGCAAGCTGAGCATTATAAAGTGCCCAGTATTGGCAATTTGGACCTTCTCTGTAGCAATCTGGAGGCCCCAGAATCGTAGATTTTTGAGTAGCAAGGGATAGGCCTCTTGAAGGATGTTTAATTCCTTATGACACAGGAGTACATCATCCATATAATGTATAACAATTAAACTTGGATATTGTTCTCTGATGGGTCTGAGAGCCTCCTGTACATATAATTGACAGATGGTAGGGCTATTTGCCATGCCTTGAGGTAATACTTTCCATTGAAATCACCTGTCAGGTCCCTCATGATTAATGGCTGGGACGGTAAACGCAAAGCGAGGCCTATCTGGTGGATACAAGGGAATAGAAAAAAAGCAATCCTTAATATCTAAAATAATTAGGTTCCAATTTTTGGGCAGAGCAGAGAGCACCGGAAGACCTCTCTGCACTGCACCCAAAGGATGCATTTGTTCATTAATGGCTCTTAGGTCATGAAGTAGGCGCCATTTGCCTGATTTCTTTTTAATAACAAAAATTGGAGTATTCCAAGGGGAGGTAGATAGTTCTATGTGCCCCAATGCCAACTGTCCTGCCACAAGGCTGTTTACTGCTTCTAATTTTTCAGAGGTCAATGGCCACTGGGGAACCCATACCGGGTCCTCCGTTTTCCAAGGTATGGGCCGTGCTGCCCCAATGGCGCCTAGGAAAAACCCAGGCCCTGTCTCCCTGGATTTGGATCAGGGGATATGGGTTCTACTTGCCCTTGTTTCAAGCGTCCCAACCCCTTTCCAGTTTCATACCCCATCTTTTTCATAATATTGACAGCTCGCGGCGAGTATTCATTGGATAAATCGAGCCCCAAGCCCTGTAGCATGTCATGTCCCCACTAATTAACAGGGAGGGGAAGCACGTAGGGGGTGAACTGTCCTTGATGACCTTCTTCTGATTTCCATGTAAGCATAGAGGAACTAATAGTGGGATGAGAGCTATAGCCTAGCCCCTGCAGGGAATGTGATGATTCTGTGACCGGCCAGGATTCCGGCCACCAATGAGATGAGATGATGCTCCGATCTGCCCCTGAATCCAATATGCCTTCAAAACCTTTACCATTAATCCAGAGCGATAGCTTTGGCCGATCATGAAGCTGAACAACTAGATAAGCAGAGTCTGACCCTGAATAACCCATCCGTTTATCTCCCATACCATGGTGGTGGTTGCCTGGGAGAAGCAGTAATTGAGCTATCCTATCCCCTCTGCTGATGGAAAATATCCCATTTGGGCTGGAGCACAAAACCTGGATCTCGGGGGAGTGTTGATCGTCAATAACACCTGGGTGAACAACCAGTCCCTGTAATGTAAGCGACCCTCTACCGAGAAGGAGCCCTATAGTCCAGTCCGGTAATGGCTTGGGGGCTTGAACGGGAATGGGCTGCACCTCCATCTGAGGCATTAATAGGAAGTCGGAGGCGGCACACAAGTCCACCCTTGCTCCGATTCCTGAGAGGCCTCGTTCATCATCCTGGTGACTCTGTTCCCATATTTTGGCGGGCCCTGGAACCGTGGGCCCGATGCCCCATTTTTTGGAACCTCATTTGTTGGTGTTTCTATAGGGGGGAGAATCCTACCCTTTATATCCCGTACAGAGCGGCACTGGGCGGCCCTATGGTATCCTTTGCCGCAACGAGTGCAGAGTGCTGGTGGCTCTCTCTCCCTGTCCAGCATCCTGCAATCCTTTCTTAGATGTCCTGCCTTTCTGCATTTAAAACAGGTTCTTCTATCTGGCCCCTTAAGGGGGCGCTTCTGAGACTGTAGGATGGCAGCAGCTAACCCCACATTAGTAAGAGGTCCCCCAAGTTCTCTACAGACCCTAAGCCAATCCTGTAATCCTTTGTTTTTTCTCGGGGCTATAGCTGCGCGACATTCCTGGGTGGCCTGTTCAAAAATAATTTGCTCAACAAGAGGTGCAGCTTGCTCGGGATCACCAAAGATCTGCCCTGCTGCCTCTGTCATTCTTGCTACAAAGTCAGAAAAGGGTTCCTGAGTCCCTTGGATGATTTTTGTCAGTTGATTGTCTGCTCCCCCTTTCTTGGATAGTGCCTTCCAGGCTCTAATGGCTGTACTAGCAATTTGCGGATAGGCGCCCCAGTGATAATTAGTTTGATCGGCTGCAAAATGACCCTGGCCTGTTAGCATGTCAAATGTCCACAACTGCTGTTCAGGGGTCAAGGCTGTCGCATTAGCTCTAGTTTGCTCTTGGGCAGCCTCATGCCAAAGTGCTTTCCATTCCATATATTGGCCCATGCTGATAAGCGTAGCCTTTGCGACCATCTGCCAGTCAGATGGCGTTAAGGGCATCCAGGGCAAGTCTATCTAATTGTGCAAGAGTAAAATTGGCCATGACCCCATATTTTCTGACTGACTCAGCCAACTCTTTTATCTGATTATATTCCACAGGCGCATGTAGCCCCTGCAATGCGTCAATGCCTTCAAAGACGGGAAAGGCGAGATGCATTTTTCTTTTTACTTTTTCCGGAAGAAAGGAAAATGACCTTGGGCGCGTCTCATAGGGCAGAGGCGCCGAGGGAAACACTTGTGAGAGGGCTGTTTTTTGCTATTTTGCATATGGTCATCTGGATGGTATCTTTCTTCCTCATATTTAGCAGCCTCCTCATCTAGCTCAGCTTCTTCCTCAGTATCTAAGACCTCATCCCCTGAGCTTTCAGAATCATTGGAGCTATCAAGATTTAAGGCTTCAAGCTCACGTACAGGGTAAAAGCCAGCTCCTCCCTCTGGTTTGACAGCAGGGGGAGGATCCCTGTGATCTGGCAGATACACTGCCTTGTCACTAGACTCACCGGGGGAGCCTTTTTCCTTCTTGTGGACGGTTTTTTTTCTGCGCACACCCAACCTCTCACTACACTCGGTTTCTGACATGCTATTCTGGACCTCCTCAAGGGTACTTCGACACTTTGCTAACAGGATAGCGGAAAAGATCAAAATGGCCCCAAGGACAAGCACTAAAGCCTCGACACTACTGTCCCAAGGTGGCGACAGTCCCAAGCCTAAGTCCAGAAAAGACATACCTCTCCAAACGTATCTACCTGCAGTTCTGAATCCTCCTTGTAGCCAAGGGGTCTCCGATGGTGCTGACGATGATGAGGTCTCGATCCCCGGGTTTCGGCACCAGATGTCCCGCGATACCGTCTCACCAGCAAGAACGACGTGGTACACTCAGGATCCTTCTGCAGTAAAGCTTTAATGCTCTTGAGAGGGAGAGCATAAGCTTACAGGACAGAGAGACCCCAAACACACAAAACCCATCTCTTATGTAGGCTAGCAGCCTCTGCCTTGGGCGTGTCACCCCCTGACTGGCTGCTGCTCATGGGCCCATATGACGCCACGGGAGAGGCAGGGACCCAGGGTTTGACCGTTACCCAGCACATGCGCATCTCTTCTGTCTACCAACGGTACTTGTAACAGCTCCCTACAATCAAAAGCTGGAGGGAGTCACTGGTCAAATACACCAAAAAAATGTAACCCATTCTTGGCATGGAGTTTTGTTTTTGTTTTTTGTTTGTTTGTTTGTTTGTTTTAGCTAGCCTATGGTATCAAATAAATATCAAATAAATTATTGTTGTTCTTTAAATGTTCACTTAAGCAAAGATAGAAAATTTCAATAGATAAGTTGCTATGAAAGACTAAAGTTTTATTAACGTATCTATTGCCTCATAATTTTTCCATTTTTTGCCAGTTAAAAACATTTTTTCTTAGTGATGGCTTTTGTTTCACATCAAAGATGTCTATTTATTCATATTTTTGAAAGATTAAGATGTATGTCTTACATTTAAATAAATTAATTCTATATAGATATTTCTAAATATTAAAAGTAAAACAAACACTTGGTTACAATGTTGTGATAAATAGAATGATATTAGCAACCTATACATCCCACATACAAACAGCTCATCCTTCCCTTTCAGAGAAACAGCCTTGAATATAATATACATTTACATATGACATAATACCTTTTCCCTAAACAAAATATGATTAATATCTCGCTTGCTTTTGGTTTTGAACCTTTAGCAAGTTGATTCATGCTTAGTGTTTTTTTTTTCTTAAGTAGTTCAGATCAAATTTTGAGGTTCATTGTGGATTATACAATAGCAAAGTTTATTCTTCTTTTATTTTAGTATATTTCCTTGGATAGTCAATATACAGTTTAGCCATTATGTTCTAGGTGGTTGTTTAGATTAATTCAAACATTTTCTTCATTTACAAGTTTTGTTACAAATAATGCTTTGTGGATATTGTTTTATGTATATATTACCTATGTGCTAGACTTTACATTTGTAACTTTAACATAATTTAAATACACAATAGAAACACTCATGAACAAATGAAGTAATGGAATCATATCCTAAGAGATGTATGTGAATGTCCAGTGCCTCATGCCTGGTATCACTGGGCTTTAAACTTTTTCCTGATTAGTGAGTGCAAATTGGTATTCTACTAAGTATTAAATCTCTTTTATATTTTAAAGATATGGGTTTTTTACTAGATTATTCATGCATCTGGTTCAAGATCAATGTCTTTTCTCTTAACATATGTAACATATCTATTTCCAACCATCCTTGCCAAAGCTAATCATTTGAGTTCACTTTCCAGAACTGTAACTTTATATGCAAATATAGACAAGTATGTTTATATATTTTACTGCCTTCCTTTTATATAGAAATGTTACAATATAAGATGTACCATTCTCCATTTTTGTCATGTAACAGCAAGGGAGGTACTGGCTAGTTAGTATGTAAATAACTGGATAATGTCTTCATGTTTTTATAAGCTTAAAATATTCTGTTGTAAATATTTTTTCAGCCATATAGAGGGAAGTTAAGTCATTTGCAGGAAAATAGATAAAAACTTGTGATAAATATATTGAATAAGTTAAGTCAGTTTCAAAAGTACAATATTGGGAACATATGAGCAAAGGAGGTCAAGATAATAGTGGAGAAATCTACAGAGACAGCTGAACCAAGCTTGTGGCAACTCATGGACTCCAGACAGACCTGCAACTGTGGAGACTCCAGGGGACTGAACTAGGCCATTTATATACCAAAGACAGTTGTGATGCTTGAACTATCAGAGGGGCCCCTGGTAATTAAGAACATAATACAAACTTGGCACATGAGCTAACTTGCTGGAGCCCATTTCCAACAATAGGATGCCATGCTTTGTCTTAACTCATGGGAGAGAGGCTGGGCCCTGACCCAACCTATTGTACCTGACTATGTTGCCTCCTCATGGGTGCCTTTACCTATGAGGATGAGTGGACTGGGGGTGGGCTAGAGGGAAGGTGAGAGAAGATGGAAGGAGGTGAGGAGGGTGGAGTGGGAGGGGTGAGAGGAAGAACTGTGGTTGAAATGCAAAGTGAAATCAAAAAAATTAAAAAATACAATATTGGATGTTTTCTTCCAATTATGGTCCTAGATTTTATGTAGATACACAAACATGTATGCATGGATGATTTGAAAACAGGACTAAAACTGTCTAGGGGAACAAATAATGGCAGGGAGGGTGAGAAAGAGAAGAAACACAAGGAAGAATGCAAAGCATCTTACTTCCACAAAATGGGCTTACTTCCACAAAATATGCAATCCAACATAATAAACTTATTTATATAATATATTATATATAATATATAATGTAACAATATAATTATAATATATAATATTTTATATGTAATATTAAAGATATCATACAATTATATGTAGCACAGTATATTATATGGCATATTATACACAATGCATTGTATTGACTCACCATATTCCACCTGACCAGCTACTATTGATTGTTTTCAGGGTTTAGCTACAGTAATTTACCACATGTAGAAATTTGGTCAAATGGTCTAGGTATTTTAAATATTTGTATATAAACTCTAAAGTAAAACACCTATTTTCAAAATTATGATAAATCTTTATATTTCTACAAGTCTTTGTTCCTATATATTTGAACATCTTATCACTCTATTCCTTAATTATGTCATTATTTTATTGTGACTTTTGAAAGATGTATTTTATTTTACTTATGTGCGCATATGTGTGTCTGTGTATGAACACATGCACATATGTGCAGGAACTTGTGGAGACAGAAGAGGATCAGATCAACTGGAGCTGAATTACAGACAGTTGTTTACTGCCTAACTAATATGGGTACTGGGAACCACTCAGGTCTTCTGCAAGAGTAGAATGTGTGCTCAAATGCTGACTTACCTCTCCAGCCTCCATACTGTGATTGCTAGTGGTAGCTTCTCTTAATAGCTCATGTGGAAATATACAAACAATCCTCAGTATGCATATTTGTTTGACATATTATCTATTAAATATGTCAGTCAAGGTTTTCCAACAGCTATATATTAGCATAAGAATTAGACTCAAAAGGAATTTGCTAATGAGAATTCTGGTGAGAAAATTAAGAGGGTGTAAAGGAGACCAAAGAGATGTATTGATGCCATTTAGTGAGTAAAGTCAGGTGGAACAGGCCTAGTCTGCAGGGTGGTCCTATAGACAAAACCACTGAGAAGTCCTGGAGCCAAATATGTTCATCAGAGGAGCCCCATCTTTATAGCCAGTCCTTACTAAAATTCCAATTGGCTTGATATTTTGCAGGTCTCGTGCAGGCAAACACAGTTGCTGTGAGTTCATGAGTGCAACAGGCGTGTCATATCCAGAGAACTGTGTTTCACAGGAGTTCTTCGTACTTGATAGAATTTAAAGTGTACAATCCAAAATTGCTACCTATGTATAGGCGAAGGAAAAGTCTAGAACTAACTCATTTGGCTTAACTGAAGGTTTATCATTGTTGAGAAGTCACATAGGCCTGTGGTGCTACACAGCATTAGAGAAGAGTTTAGGATGGGACAGGGATGAACAAAGAGGACTCTACAACAGAAGGGCAAATAATAAGCAATTCCACATAATATCAGGTTCTAAAATAACAAATATGTGTATCAGAGAGAAGACGTGTGGTTGACAGGCACTAAAAAAGAAAATGGAGAGTGGATACCAATAATTTAAAGCTAGAAACTTTGCTAAACCCAGATACACACTGACAAAAATGCTATTTTTTTTTCTATCAAGGACTGTTTGTTCCAGTTACTTAAGCAAGCTGCATGGGAATCAGCTACAACTGCTCAGTTTCTGAAGGCCCTAGAGTCAAGTTACACGTAATTGCTTCCTTCCCCAAAGCTTTCAGTTCTTAAAGCTTCCAGGTGCTTGGAAGGAATCTCCTGCAGGATTGTTAAAGTATAAACTAGCCCTCCACCCAGAGGTTCAGATTTAGTGGATAAGGTGATATCCAAGTGGCTCTATCTCTTAACAGGCTTCCAGTCACAGTCACTTTGCTATTCTGGGCTGGGAAGTACACATTCAGACCCATTACACTCTAGACCTCAGCATGTGCTACGAGAAGCCAGCACCTTCATTGTCAGTCTGCTAACGTCATTGCCTCATAATCCTGTGCAGAGCCTGCACATTGCCTCACTTTTACATATAGTATAACATAAGTACTGTTGCATCCATGTGCCGATAGTGAAGTTACTGCATGCTGAGCTCAGCAGAAATGTGGAGCACTATGTGCTTTATGTCGGAGGAACATAAGCCTTAACAAGTCAGAAAGCTGCTCATCGCCAAGTCTATAAATAAAAGGTCAAATGTTCTAACGGTCTACACATAGAGAAACTTCAATGCCTAATGTTATATGATCTGATGACTCTAAAAGTCTTTTGGATATCTCTTTTTAAATGTTTAATTAGCACAGAAAGTAACGTACTTCCTTGTGGCATTTTCATACACACTAAATTCTGGCTGATCTCATTCTCTACTCTTCTTCTCACATCACCCTAGACCTTGTCTCCTCTGTACTTCCATATGATCCAAATATACCACTCCTGGCATATACCCAAAGGATGCCATAGCCTACCATGGAGATACTTGTACAACCATGTTTATTGCTGCTATTTCACAGTAGCAAGTAAAAGGAACCTAAATATCTATCAACAGACAAGTCAGTAATTAAATGGAACAAGGTGGAATTTCACTCAGCTACAAAAATATTAAAATTGTGAGATATGTAGAAAAATGGATAGAAGAAGAAAATGTATTTATACTTTTGTTTAAAATTATATAATTAAAATAAATGCATGTTAAAACATAAAATACATATTATATTAAGACAGACAAACCAGGCTGACAAAGACAAATACTGTGTGCTTTCTCTCATATGTTCATCTTGTAATTGTTACATATTTGTATTTATGGAGGAAAAAAATGTGGTCAATGTCCAGGCCACTAGAAATGGATCCATGATATGGGAAGGGGTTTACAGGGAAGAGATGGGAAAGGTAAAAGAACACACATAGATAACACAGATAGGAGAATTTACAAGGGTCTCTTTAACTTAACATTTATTTGTGTGTGTGTGTGTGTGTGTGTGTGTGTGTGTGTGTGTGTGTGTGTTACTGTGAGGTTTTAGCTGATTTTCTCAGTGCTTATTTTATTAAACTTTGATTCATTTCTATTATACTTTTTTCTTTTATTTTTATTCTCTTATACATTATATCACAACTATAGTTTCCCCTTCTACCCCTCCCCCAGTCTCTCCTCCCACCTACTCTTTTCCCCAAACCCACCCCTATTCCACATCCCCTCAGAAAATAGCATGTATCCCAGGGCCATCAACCAAGCACATAATAAGCCACAATATGACCAGGCACACACCATGACATCAAGGTTGGAGGAGGCAACCCAGTAGGAGGGAAAAGTTCTCATAATCAGGCAAAAGAGTCAGAGACAACCCTGGCTCCCACTGTTAGGAGTTCCACAAGAAGACCAAGCTACTCAGCCATAGCATAGATGCTGAGGTCACAGGTCAGACCCCTAGGGACTCCCTATCCATCTTACTTCTAAGTGTATGTTTTCTTAGCATTTGTTGCCTTCTTATAGGTTTTGTTTACAACCCTACTCAGGTTCATTTTTAATTGGCAAATTCTGTGCTTTCTATTCTTTCAGCGTTTGTCCTGGAAGTTTTAACATGCTTATTTACAAGAAAACCAAGAATTACTCATTGCTATTCTTTGTCTGAGCTGGCAGATGAAGACTGAAGCCAAGAGTCTAGTGCTACTGCAATGAGGTGATTGATATGCTAATGACCTTAATCATTACACACTGTAGACGTGTATTAAAGTACAATTATTATGGGCAAGCTAAAAGTGAGACAAATAATGTCTCTTTTAAATGATTATTTGTATAAGTATGTGTATATTCATGTATGTGGGCATCTGTGTGTCACAATTCAAGTGGGGGACTCAATTTACATGAGTAGATTTTTTTTCTTTCACTTTAGGTTACAGGAATTAAACTCAGGTCATCATGCTGAGATTACAGGTATGGTCTATTGTGTAGCATGAATAATAAAAACCCAGATTTCAATCTAAAAATGAGAAAAACAAACCAGCCAACCTCTAGAGAGCTCTTACCTCTATCAAGGCTCAGGCAAATTGGGGTGATCCTGTTCTTAGTATGACTGCAGATTGACTAACTCCTAACTCCTCATGTCTTATATTTCTTTCTGATGCTGGGATTAAAGGCCTAAACCACAACTGTTTGGCCTCTATGGCTGACTAGTGTGGCTGCTGGGATTAAAGGTGTGTGCCACCACTGCCTGGCCTGTATGGCTGACTAGTGTGGCTAGCTTTGCATTCTGATCTTCAGGCAAATTTTATTTGTTAGAACATAAACAAAATAAATAACACACCACTACTCTTAGTTTAAACTAGGACTCAGAGAGCTTGAGACTAGGGGTTCAGTTCATTATAATTTACCCTACACTGACTGTCTTAAAGTGAAGTGGGCAAGTTACATGCGTAGACCTCAGACAAAAAATAATTCAGGGTCAGCAAGATGGTTTGCCACTTTGCCCAATGAGCTAAATAAAATTAGAAATTCTTTTGTTTTTTAGCTCAGTGCTGAGAATCAAACCTAGAGTTTGGTGCATACTGATATTATGTCACTGTAGGACATCTCCAGCCTCAAATTGTTTTCATATACCTAGTATCTTTTAGATTTGCATAAGTATTGTGGATATATTTTACTTCCTCTTGTAACTACTTATTAAATTCAACATTTAAAAGATTCAACAAGATATATACATGGTATATACACTTTTTGTAAGTATGAAAATTATTTCATTCTTCCCTAGGGCCTGTGAGCTACCAAACAATGATCTTTTTCCAGATTTACAGGGCCGGACCTAAATTCCTTTCTGTGTAGCAGGTCTAATACCTGTCCAACAGCAGCTGGTTTTCCCATAACCTTCATGCTACTCTTGCCCAGTAGGCACAATTGCCTGGTGATTGGTTTGATAGAATGCACTGTTGGCTGCAGGAATGTCCTTGATATCCTTTCTGTAAGTGGTCTAAATACCACCAACTGCTACTATGAAAGCTCATTGGCAGAAAAGAAAATTTCAGGTCGAGCTTGATTTCTCTACATCCTGTACCCAAAATGTGTTGTGTTGTGCCTTCAGTGACAGGGTCTTACCATTTGGTCCTTGTGGGTAATAAAGAGCAAATAAATAGGTTGGGTTATTTTGAGGGCCTGTAGTGAGTCCCTGACCAAAGCCTCCTGGAGAAATATCCTATACCAGGTATTGAGATATTTATACACTAACCCTGTCTTCTGGTGGAATTATTGTCAGCCCATGTGAATATCTGTGTTTTCTTAAATTATATTTTAGATCACCTTACAAAGTAGTTGTGTCATTTCTAAGGCATGATTTTTAAATGGAATAAAATCTGCCTTCATTTTTTCTCTTAAGACATCCAGGGTTTTTTTTGTTGTTGTTGTTTGTTTGTTTTCTTTTTGTTTTGTTGTTTTTGGATTTGTTTGTTTGCTGTTGTTGTTATTGCTTGTTTTTCAAGACAAGATTACTCTGTGTAACTGAGAAATTCCAAGGAATTCTAGGACACTCTATAGGGGTCTCTGCCTCTCTGCCTCCCTCTGCCTTTTTCTGCCTCTTTCTGCCTCTCTGCCCTTCTGCCTCTCTGCCCTTCTGCCTCTCTGCCTGTCTCTGCCTCTGCCTCTGCCTATGCCTTGAGTGCTGGGGTTAAAGACTACCACCACCAGATACTTTCAATTCTCATTGTCAGATATTGACACATTCTGATTTGATTTTGTATATGACTAAGGTAAAGGCCAACATCACAATTGTTCTTATGTGGTTATCCAGTTTCCCCATCACCCTTTACTGAGAAAACTCATATTCATGTTGTATGCTGTTAACACCTGCTGAAATCCACTTGATCAAAGCAGTTTTCTGGGTTTTTGTTCTGACCCTTTGTCTCCATGTCTGTCTTTATGTCAGTACCACAGGGTGATAATTACTGTCACTTTGTAGAAGGGTTTCTGTTCTTTTTTCTTTCTTTCTTTTTGTGGGGGTGGATCTTTGCCTTTTAATTCTTTTTCAATACTGCTTTTGCTCATGTTTTTCAAGACTACTTTATCATATGGGGAGCCTTGAGATCCTAATGAACTTTAAGATGTATTTTCTTATATTTACAAAAAAAATTGTCTTTGAGATTTATATAGGAATTTCATTAAGCTATACATCATTGAGATGACTTTGCCTCCCACACTAGTTCTATATCAAATACTTTATAAGTCTACATCTATATCACTGAGGATCTGGATGATTAATTGTTCTGTTTCTTCCATTGGGGTAGCTTCATTCTCCATGGAGGTCCTGTGATGTATAGTTCTGAGTTAATCTTCTCTGCAACTTTATCTGTGGGCCTTTTTGAGTAGAAACCTACCTAAAGTGTATTTCTCTGGAAATAGGTATATGCCGATACCTGTAGCTTAGAGATAGTCAGTCTAGGATCTACTCACTAAACTGCATTTTGTCTTTACTTTGTGATGACAGAGATCAAAATAGTTAACACTCTACATATAAAATTGGATACAAGAATTCCTTGGGTAACATATTTTGTCTTTTGATTTTTAAGTCTGACAGAGTAAAAAATCTATACTCTGTGTCAGAGAGAGATCATCTAATGTAAAGATATCCATTTGCTGGATATTTTGTGCTATGTCTTATCCATAAATACCAGAAACCCTTGAAAACAGAATAGATGCTGGGAATGGTGGCATACACCTGGAATTCTCATGCTAGGAAGTAGTGCCAAAGGGATCAGGAATTCAAAGCCACCCATTACTAGGGATCAAGTTTGAGGCTATCCTGGGGTACATGGGATTTTCTCAAGGGAAAAAAAAAGAAAGAAATCTAAAGCATTTGCACAAAATACACAATGGAGGTTCCAGGGGATGATATTGAGACAGAGGGCAAATGGTACATCAAGGCTGGCTTGCTCTCTGTATTCATTCTTCTCTAACTGGTACAACTTCATAGCTGGTTGTGTCAGCATTTAAACACTCAACTCTCATCACTTTATGTGCTGTTCCCAGAGCTTCTTTCTATATGACTAGTCTTTCTTATCCCAGTATTGTAAGTCTGAGAATTACTTTCAGAGTTTAATTTAAAATTATATTTTATTACTTGTAATTCACATTTATTTACTTTTAACATCTCTGCTTCCTTCTTTATTGATGTCAGTCTTGTTTTTTTTCTTTTTAATTAAATGCTTAGTTACTGTAACATTCTTTTCAATTTAATCATGAAAGCTTTCATTTGACTTTAGGTAAAGGGTAAACCTTTTCCCACTAGTTTTGATAAATATTTTCCTTATTTTTGCTGTTTCTAAAGAACAAATAATTAAAATGTTTATTTCTTCTCTGAACTAACCTTCATGTAATAGAATGTTGTTTAATTTCAAGTGGTTTCCTTACTTTGTTTCTGATTATATTTTGTGATTAATTTCTAGCTTTAATGCAATATTGCCAGAGCATATGGCCTCTAGAATTTCTACTATATAATTAAATTCTGAAAACATCACAGGAATGCTTACAAAAATGCATTTTTTGTTATACGGTAATATAATTATGTATATACTTTTTATTAATCTTACTATGTTATCTTAATTGCTACACCTGTGTTTTCTTTTTTTTGCTTTCTATTTTGCAACATGCCAAGAAAAATATATTTAAGTTTTTCATAATAATTGTTTTTATACATTTCTTGTTTCACATCTAAGAGGTTTTTTTTTTTAACATACTTTTCTGTCATTATGAGCTATTTAAGATATATGATCTTCTTAAATCCAGGAAGTAATATTTTCTCAATTAAAAAGGATATTTTTACTATTGAAAGTCTACTTTTCTTGTTGTCATTGTCAGTCTTGAAGAATGTTTCATTAAATTTAGTGAAGTATTCTTCTTTTATTCTTTGCTATCTAGCTTATGTGAGCTGTCATTTTCCATTTAAAATGACTATTAGCTATTTTCAGTGTATGCTAAGTTATACAATCATCATATACCTCATTTCATATGCTCTAAGTGGTGTGGTGACCCTGTGGTGTCATCCATTTCTTAATATTTTATGAGTTTTCTCCTTAACTTGAGGTTATCTGGAATTTGTTTTCTAGATAAATTATACAAGCTATCCAATTACTGAGGTGAAGTATTATGGACTAAATTTATCAGATATGTTGCATAAACTATGATTCTGGTACACTTCAGGATTTCTATGTGGTTACTATATAGTTGACTTGAACAAATGTTCCATGGTATTCAAAGACAATAGCTAGTGCCTTGTGTGTGTGGAAGTGTATACACAATTGAGTATTGGCTTACTAAAAATGCTACCCAAAGTGCCTAGATTCTCTTTTTGGTAACTGTCTATAATCACTGAAATATAGTAATATGTTTATCTGTTTCTACCCAGTCCAGGTGAAGACTTGGAGGATTGAAAATATGAGCAAAAGGGTCAAGACAATGTTGAGAAAACCCACAGAAACAGTAGACATGAGCAAGTGGCCATGTCTCCAAACTGACAGCTGAGGAACTTGCATACAACTGAACTAGGTGTCCCCATTGCCTTTAACCCCCATCACCAGGCCTCTACTAGAGTCTTCTGATGGAGCCTGATCTTTGACCTCCATCGCTGGGCCCCTGCCTGAGGAGAGACCTCCTAAAGAGCTTGGACCACACAGAACTACAGACATCCAACCTCTAACTAACCTAAGCCCACCTGTGGAGTACCAGAGAGAGAGAGAGAGAGAGAGAGAGAGAGAGAGAGAGAGAGAGAGAGAGAGAGAGAGAGACCCCCACCTACACCAACTGGAAGAAGCGATGAGAAGATGGCAATACAAGGAAACACCTAACAAAAGAAAGACAAGCATGACACCACCAGAATCTAGGGACTCTACACCAACTAGACCTGAACACTCCAAAGCAGATGAAGCAGAAGTGAACAATTTAAAAATTATCTTCATAAAAATGATAGAGGCCCTCAAAGATGATGTGAGGAAATCTTTTAAAGAAACTAAAGAAAAAAACAAACAAAAAATTGGAAGAAATAAACAAATTTCTTAAAGAAAGTACAGAAAGCCAAGAAAAAACAATTAAACAGGTGAAGGAAATGGTTCAAGACTTGAAAACTGAATAGAGACAATAAAGAAAACACAAACCGAAGGAATGCTAGAAATAGAAAGACTGGACAAATGATCAGGAACTACAGACACAAGCATAACCAATAGAATACAAGAGATGGAATAGACAATCTCAGGCACTGGAGATAAACTAGACCAAAGAAAATCATAAATCCAACAAATCCTTAACACAAAATATCCAGGAAATGTGGAACACTGTGAAAGACCAAACCTAAGCATAATAGGCATAGAGGAAGGCGAAGAAGCCCAGCTCAAAGGTGCAGAAAATATATTCAACAAAATCATTGAAGAAAACTTTCCCAATCTAAAGAAGGACATGTCCATGAAAGTACAACAAGCATACCGAACGCCAAATAGACTCGACCAAAGAAAAAACACCTCTCAACACATAATCAAAACACCTAGCATGCAGAATAAAGAAAGAATATTAACATCATCAAAGGAAAAAGACAGGTAACATATGAAGGCAGACCTATCAAAATTACACTTGACTACTCCATGGAAACTCTCTAGGCCAGAAGATCCTGGACAGATGTTCTACAAATACTAAGAGTCCACAGATGCCAGCCCAGGCTACTATACCCAGCCAAATGCTCAATCACTATAGATGGAGAAAACAAGATATTTAATGAGAAAGCCAGATTTTCACAATATGGATCAACAAATCCAGTCCTACAGAAAGTTCTAGAAGGAAAACTCCAACACAATGAAGTTAACTACGCTCACAAGACATAGGCAATAGATAATCCCACTTCACCAGAACCCATGTGCAAAGCAGGAAAAATATATTCACAATACAACCGCCAACAACAAATCTAAAACAAACAAGCATTAACAATCAATGGTGCTTACTCTCCTTCAACATTAATGATCTTAACTTGCCTATAAAACTAAACAGGTTAACAGAATGGATACAAAAAGAGAATCCATCCTTCTGCTACATACAAGAAACATATCTAAGCTCCAAAGATAGACATTACCTCAGGGTAAAGGGCTGGGAAAAAATCTTCCAATCAAATGGAACCAAGTAGCAAGCAGTTGTGGCTTTCCTAATATTAACAAGTTAGACTTCAAACCAAAATTAATCAAAAGAGATGAAGATAGTCATTTTGTATTCAGCGCAGAAGAAATCCATCAGCACAAACTCTCAATTCTGAACATCTATGCCTCAAATACAAAGGCAACCACATTCGTAAAAGAAACACTACTAAAACTCAAAGCTCACAAAAAACCTCACACACTTACAGTGGGAGACTTCAACACACCACTCTCATTGCTAGACAGGAATACCAGTCAGAAACTTAACAAAAAAACAAAAGAACTAACAGACTTTATGTCTCAATTGGGTTTAACAGACATCTATAGAACATTCAATCCAAACACCAAAGAATATGCCTTCTTCTCTGCTCCACATGGAACCTTCTCTAAAATTGACCACCTACTAGGCAACATAACAAACCTCAGCAGATACAAAAAAAAAAATTAAAATAGTCCCCTGTATCGTATCAGACCACCATGCTTTAAAATTGGAATTCAACAACAACACAAATCGCAGAAACTCTACAAACTCATGGAAACTGAACAATGGGCAATTGCACCACACCTGTGTCAAAGAAGAAATAAAGAAAGAAATTAGGACTTCCTAAAATTCAAGGAGAATGAGGACACAACATACCCAAACTTAGGAGACACCTTGAAAGCAGTGTTACCAGAGAAGTTCATTGCGCTTAGTGCCCACATGAAGGAAACAGAGGACAACCACATTACAGAATTAACAGCACAACTGAAAGCCTTAGAACAAAAAGAAGCAGACTCACACTGGAGGAGTAGATGCCAGGAAACAATCAATTTGAGGGCTGACATCAATAAAATAGAAACCAGGAAAACAATACAAAAAATTAATACAACAAAAGTTGGTTTTTCAAGAAATTCAACAAGATAGACAAACCTTTATCCAAACTAACAAAAAAGCAGAGAAAGAACATGCAAATTAACAAAATCAGAAACAAAAAGGGGGACATAACAATGGATACAGAGGAAATCCAGACAACTTTCAGGTCATACTTTGAAAACCTATGCTCTACAAAATTTGAAAATTCAAAGGAACGAACAAATTTCTGGATAACTATCACTTACCAAAATTAAATCAAAAACAGGCAAACAACTTAAATAGATCTATAACCCCTAATGAAATAGTCATCGAAAGCCTTCCAACCAAAAAAAGCCCAGGGCCAGAAGGCTTCAGAGCAGTATTCTACCAGAAATTCAAGAAAGAGCTAATACCAATACTCCTTAAATTGTTCCACACAAAAGAAACAGAATGTTCATTACCAAACTCTTTCTGTGAGGCCACAATCACCTTGGTACCCATGCCACACAAAGACAAAACTAAGGAAGAAAACTACAGACCATTATTCCTGATAAAAATTGATGCAAAATCACTCAATAAATACTGGCAAATGAATCCATGAATACATCAGAGACATCATCCACCATGACCAAGTAGGCTTCATCCCTGTGTTGCACTGATAGTTGAACATATGCAAATCTATCAACATATAAACATATAAACATATCAATATATAGACAAAATGAACAAGAAAAACCACATGATCATCTCCCTAGATGCTGAAAAAGCCTTTGACAAAATTCAACACCCTTTCATGATAAAGGTCTTGGGGAGATCAGGGATAACAGGAACATACCAAAACATAATAAGAGCAATATACAGTAAACCAACAGCCAACATAAACTGAATGGAGAGAGCTTAAGGCGATTCCTCTAAATCAGGAACAAGACAAGGCTGTCCTCTCTCTCCATATAGCTTCAATATTGTACTTGAAGTTCTAGCTAAAACAATAAGAAAACAAAAGGAGATCAAGGGGATCCAAATTGGAAAGGGAGAAGTCAAATTTTCTCTATTTGCAGATGATATGATAGTTTACATAAGTGACCCAAAAAAACTCTACTGGGGAACTTCTACAGCTAATAAACACTTTCAGCAAACTAGCCGGATACAGGATAAACTAAAAAAAAAAAAAAAAAAAAAAAAAAAAAAAAAATCAGTAGCCCTACTTTATTCAGGCAACAAAGGGGATGAGAAAGAAATCAAGAAATCAGAGAAACAACACCCTTTACAATAGCCACAAACAACATAAAGTATCTTGGGGTAATGCTTACCAAAAAAGTGAAAGACATATAACAAGAATTTTGTATCTTTAAAGAAAGATATTAAAGAAGATACCAGAAAATGGAAAGATCTGTCATGCTCTTGGATAGGTAGGATAAACATAGTAAAAATGGCAGTCTTTCCAAAAGCAATCTACAGATTCAATGCAATTCCATCAAAATCCCAACACAATTCCTCACTGACCTTGAAAGGATAATAATCAACTTTATATGGAAAATCAAAAGACCTGGGATAGCCAAAACAACCCTGTACAATAAAAGAACTTCAGGAGGCATTACCATCCCTGACTTTAAGCTCTACTACAAAGCTATAGTCCTGAAAACAGCCTGGTATTGGCACAAAAATAGACAAGTAGACCAATGGAATCAAATCGAAAATCCAGATATCAACCCAAAAACTATGAATACCTGATAGGAGGAAAAAATCTTCAACAAATGGTACTGTCACAATTGGAAGATGGTGTATAGAAGACTGCAGATAGACCCATGACTACCACCATGCACAAAACTCAAGTCCAAATGGATCAATGACCTCAACATAAATCCAGCCACACTGAACCTCTTAGAAGACATAGTGTGAGGTACCATTGAACAAATTGGTATAGGAGACCACTTACTGAACATAAATCCAGTAGCACTGTGATCAACAATTAATAAATGGGACCTCCTCAAACTTAGAAGCTTCTGTAAGGCAAAGGACGCGTTTGGCAAGAGCAAACAGCAGCCCACAGACTGGGAAAAGATCTTCACCAATCCTACATGTGACAAAGGACTGATCTCCAAAATATACAAACAACTCAAGAAACTAGTCAACAAAACACCAAATAACCCTATTTAAAAATGGGGTACAGAACTGAAGAGAGAATTCTCAATAGAGAAAATCAAAAAGGCTGAAAAACACTTAAAGTGTTCAGCAGCTTTAGCTATTAGGGGTTTGCAAATCAAAACAACTTTGAGGTACCATCTTACTCCTGCCAGAATGGCTAAAATTAGAAACAACAATGACAACTTATGCTGGAAAGGATGTGGAGAAAGGGGAACACTCCTCCACTGATGGTGGGAGTGCAAACTTGTACAGCCACTTTGGAGATCAGTATGGCAGTTCCTCAGGAAAATGGCGATCAGTCTACCACAGGAACTGGCAATCCCCCTCTTAGGCATATACCCAAATGATCCACATCCATGCAACAAAGACATGTGCTCAACTATGTTCATAGAAGCATTATTTGTAATAGCAATAACCTGGAAGCAACCTAGATGCTCCTCAACTGAAGAATGGATAAATAAAATGTGGGACATCTATACAATGGAATACTACTGTGGAGAAAAAAAATCAATGGAATCTTGAAATTTGCAGGCAAGTGGATGGAACTTGAAGAAACCATCCTGAATGAGGTAACCCTGTCACAAAAAGAGGAACATGGTATGTACTCGCTCATCAATGAATTTTAGACCTAGAGCAACGGATTAGAGAAGAGGAAAGGAAAGAGAAATATTTTTTCTCTTAAAGCTTGATTTTCTGCTGACAAACTAGGCCAGATAAAGCCCCCAGAAAGTTGCTTGCTTAGAGCATGCAATGACATCTTTGAATCTCACACGGTTCAATGCCAAGGTCCTGCTGACTAGAAAGAAGTCTGGCACTTGTCTCTCTGGTTCATATTTCTAACATCTAACTGAAAACTGGACGATTCTGGAAATGCTTGTCAAGTTGATGGGCCCAGACACTCACCCAGCCCTCTGCTTTGGCAGCCATGACAAGCTGCAGAAAAGAACCAACAGGAGATAGGCCCCTGACCCAGCAGAAGTGCTGATCTGCCCTCTCCACCCAGTTGCCTTGCTCAGCTTTGCCCTAATTACTGGGAATAAACTGCCAAATACCCTCCATGTGGTAAGGAACCAATCAGCAGTTAGCTGGCCCTCATCCCAGAGTTGTGCCAATCCTGAGGCTGTTAGTATACAACTAGCAGGCAGATGCCCAGATACCCCTTGCTCTACTCCCCAATATATGCCCTGCCCTGCTGCTGCTTGGGGTCCCTCCTACACCACCTGCTGTGTTGAACAGATGGAGGACCCTAGTTAAGTTGTAAATTAAAAAGAATATTTGCTTTTGCATTGGATCTCAGGGTTCAGAGTCTGGGCACACAAAGTGGCTCCATATTTATGCTTTCTATGCCAATGTTAACTAAGCTGTGACCATGGAGACCATGGGAAGGACATGTTTGTTCAAGTGTCAATCTATTTAGCTATGTATCAGATGTCTAGTGAATGTTGCTTACTTTGTGTTCATCACTGAAATGACAAATAATAGAGTAATAATGAATCAAAGGTTGTATCAAATTCCTCATGGGAAAATCCATAAATTCTAAAAGATGTTAGCAGCGATAGTTATTATAGTAGGTGGGACACTTAATCCAGTATCAAAATGTAGGGAGATGGCTCAGTCAGTAGTGCCTGATGTATATGTATGAGGTCTTAACTTTTGATTCGTGGCACCCACATAAAAGCTAGACATTGTGGCGTATATCTGTAACTCTGATGATAAAGTAGGGGGAGCATAGGAGGCAGATCTCCAGCTTGCTGGTCAACCTGTTTATCCAATGAGCTCTAGGTTCAGTGACCTTTACATGCATGTGCATACATACCTGCATACACACTTGCACACACATACACTTAAAAAACAGTAACACATTTTAGAACAAGTATGATCTATGAGCAACTAGTTGAAAATAGAAAAAGGTGTTTGGGCTCAGGGTACTCCATTTAAAGGGAAGAGCTGGACACAGTTCCAATAATTGGAGTGGCATATTAGAGGAAGTGTAAGGGCTCAGAATGATAGAATCAGGTCAATTATCAAGCCACCAAGTCTAAGCACCATGTGACAGAACAGTCTGTGTGTCATGACAAAACCCTAGAGGAATTAGTAGAGTAAATAGAGTCAGAATCCACTTGATTTTTTTAGATTATAATATAATTGCATCATTGTTTTATAGACAGGAAAAGGATGATCTAATCATATTTATATTTGAAAGGTTTTATTCCTACTATGGGGAATACACTAAGGGAAGTAAAGCTAGTTAGAGGCTGAGACAATGATCCAGACAAGAGATGAAGGTGAGCATATTGTGGTAAGAGCTGTGAGTTGAGCATGAGAAAAGATATGAATGAGAGGATGTGATGGGAAAAAAGAGAGAGATTCAAGGGGGCTAATTGGCAGAAACTAAATGACAAATGACAATTGGATACAAGAGAAGTCAGGAAAGTTACTTTCTGGCATTTATTGTCTGATTTGGCAGATGATGGCACCAGGTGCTAGACAAGTAGAAGGAATGTAGAGGGAGACAAAAACAAAGAAATTGAGTTACTCAAGGAAAATCCTAGAAGCTTTGCCTACTACAGGCCAAGACCAGGGAAGTGGTCTGGGGGTGTCAAGACCAAATCTCAGCAATGGCTGAGATTCTACAGGATGATGTGGAGCCTGTAGCCATGTTGCTTGACCTTCTTCCTCCCAACTCAGACCCTTGACTCAGCATAAGGCTGAGATATACAAAAGCAGACATTGTAACAGCTTGGTAAGAAAAGGATATCCTTAATTTTATGTTTGGGAAACAGGAAAGCTTCCTGTTCTTTCTGCTGTGGTTCCTAGAGTTGGCTATCATCATGCTATCTTTCTTGTTGCTTTTACTGTCTTTAAGCTTCCTTTAACATTTAGTGACAATCTTTCTGACAACACTAGCCAGTTTCAATCGCCTTTAAGGAAAGAGGTAAAGGATTTTGTTAAGCTTGAATCCAACTCTAAGAAGGAAATCTGCAGTCTTTAGTGGTTTGGCAATAGTGTCACTGAGGGTGTTGTAGTTGGGTAACTGTCCCCTAAAGAATCTGTACTCTGTTAGTACCCAAACTATAGAGTTTTGAGATGGTTCTAGAACCTTTAAGAGAAGAGGCTTAGTGGGATGTTTTAGGTCATTGAAGATGTGCCCTTGAAAGGCATTGTAGGGCCCACCCCATCTCTAAAGCCTGAGGGAACAGGTAAATGGAATATAGTAAAAGTTTTGGTATTTTCTTTGGTATTCTATAGAGAGTTCTGCCAAACTATTCATGCTGACATGCTCTTTTTGCTTGACAGTGAGGCTTAGTTGCAGTCCATAAGCTCTTTAACTACTTTTTTCATAGACTTTTTCCTCATTGCCTAAGAAACTGAACAGAATAAAGTAACAGCTGCATCTCCCTCTGAGCACCTTTCAAAGATTGAGTGAATGACTACAGAGAGAGTAACTTGGGGCCTCTAGCAAATTTCTTCCTCCTGCCAGGTTTCAGTTTCTTTCTCCACTTGCCACAGGAAGAGCAGAATAGGTTTCTGTCAGCTCCTGGGTAAGACAGCTGGAGATATGACAAGATGGTAGGGAAGGATACATATCCAGCACAGACTCCCTTTTGTGTAGAGATATTTATCATGCCAAAAGTAAAAGAGATTGTTGAAACCATCAAATAAAGGGTTTGAAAATATAAATACTGCCACAAAATATAAATACTGCCACTGACAAAGTTTTCTGACAAAAACTTTCTGGTATAGTGTCAGAAAACTGCCCTATACCAGCCAGCATGTGGCATTGTCCTATGGGCCCAGGACCAATATTGTCCAAAGATGATGAGTTCCCAGAAGTTACTCAGTGGAGGTAAGAAGCCAGATCTCATTCTTCAGTGTAAGGGAGGGCACATGTTGACCCAGGAGCTGTCTGCAGCTGTGTGACTGACTAATGCAGAGAGGCAGACTGAGATGGCTGCAAGAGACCAACTGTAGAGCAGGAAGGTCCATAAGCCCAAGAGCACTGGGAGCTCATAAATGATGTAAACTCTGAAAAACGCCCTGCTTCTAGATGTTTAACCAGGTCAATGAGCCAAAGGGTATTAGGTAAAGATTTGAAATCGTAACTATTCTTTCTAACCTGCTAAGAAACCCTGCTGCTCTCCTCTATCTTAGAATCAGCATTGTCCCAAATAAGGACATCCTTGTGCTCAGTTCTTGGTGTACAAAGTCTGTAATGCTAACTATCCTTATCCAATTATCAATTATTTGTGCCTCAGGTTCAGTCTCAGTAAGGTAGAAGAATAAAATATTCACCTTTTATCAAATGCTTAGCCCAGTACTAGTGCTCAGTGGACACTGGAGGTGATTGGTTGTCATTGTAAAAAAAAAAACAGTGTGGATATTGGTATTTAGGAAACATGATCAGTCACAGTGGCCCTGATATAGCCTTGTTTCTTGGTTATGTTGGTGAGGGTACAGCCAGTTGAGAAAAGCATCTGAATCTGTGTACTCAGGATGCTGAAGGAATCATGTCTCATTCTGCTTTATGAACTGAGTAATAACATTTTACTACCTGCCTCATCATAGTCTCTAGTCCTCAGCCTGGAGTTTACACTGTCAGCTTCCTTGGCTCTGAAGCCATGGATAGTATTCAGACTCAGTTGTACCACTTGCTTTTCAGAGTATGTAGCCTGCAGACAGAAGACTTTAGGACTTCACAGTGACACAATTATTTATAATAACTTCTCACACACACACACACACACACACACACACACACAATGGGTTTAAACAGCTGTGAATCAGAAATACCTGGAAGGGAATTGAATCTGTGCTCACTTTTGTTTTCCTGTAATAATTTGCTAAATAATATAAGACAACTGTTTTACACATCATTTCCATTGCATTTGGTACTATAAATAACATGGACATGGCTTAAAGCATAGAGGAGGACTTCTTAGGTGATAGATAAATCCCATGCCATTTTGTAGAAGTGACTTGAACATCCGAAGGCTCTAGACTCTGTGACAACAATGGCTGTGTGTGCTGCTGATTCTGTCCTGAAGAGCCTACACTAACATGTTATGACCTCTACTCCAATCCTGGGAAAATAGTACTGAAGTTGCCCTGTTCCTCTACTCGACCTCTCAAAGTTATTTAAAAACAAAATGTCTCTCCCAGCTTTCTGTGTTAGGGAATTGGTTCCTAGCTTTGTTGCTCACATCATGATCCTTTACCTCATCCTCATTCCTGTGGGGTCTCCACTCTCCACAACCAATGCCCAGTATAATGGAACAAAGATCAGGCCACTTTCCTTCCTCACAATGACATCAAGAGGAAACAGTTTAGCTCCTTGATCACCCTAAAACCTTTCTTGATGCCTCACTTCAGGCCTGCTCTAATATGTATTCTGGTTTGACCTGATCTGCAGAACTGTGGCTGACTTCAGTCTAATGATCTGCTAACAATGTAACAACATCATGCACTGGCTTTGGACTTGAATTTAGGGTTTTACATTGCATTTACTTTGTTGAGCTTTCTTCTCTGTAAACTTTTGAGATGAATGCAGTTTAGTCTGTCATTGATTGTCATCCAGATTACACCACACTACTTTTGACTGACATCTGGCAAAATTTCCCGTCCTAGGGTCATACTGTACCATATGTTTCTTCCTAGATTTGTGGGAAAACAGTTGTGAGGTTAGTGATCTGACATTAATAATAGGCACATGAGTGTGTGTGTGTGTGTATGTGTGTGTGTGTGTGTGTGTGTGTGTGTGTGTGTGTGTGTCTTGTGTGTGTGTGTGTGTGTGCATCTACGTAGGGGTGAGTTTATGTATGTGTATGACAGAAAGACAGACACAAAGAGAGAAAGGAAGAGAAAAAATGAGAGCCGTAGAGGGACTTAGAGATGCAGAGAGAGGGGATAGCTTTAACTGCTATGATGAGATAATCTGACTAAACAACTTAAAGATGGCATTATGTATTTTGTTCCAAAGGGTTCAGTTCATGGTTGGCAAAAGCTCCATGGGTCATATGATTTTGTAAGCTCTAGGAAAAAGTAGGGGTGAGCATTTCTAATATTTATTTCATGCAATAATCAACCTCAAATATAATTGCTAATTCTCCACAGAGCAAAATAGTCACTGTAAGGGAGGTACCCCCCCCCAAATAGACACACCCAGATATCTAGTTATTGGCACAAAAGGTATTTATTACTCTAGAGGGACAAGCAGGGGGTAGGGGAGGCTGCAAAGGCAGACAGCAAACAACAGCAATAGAAGCAAGCAATCCAGTAAGCAGGGAGCAGTTGATTCTGCTGGAGTGGGTTTTTAAGGGGGAAGAAAGGGGAGTCTGTGCTGAGTTGTTAAACCTTGATTGCACATATTAGCCAAATAATTAATTTTGATTGTTGAGCCTTGTTCTTTTGTCTCAGGAATTAATCAGTAGCCAAATAAGAAAATGGACCTTGGGGGCTAGTTTTAAGAATGTAATCCAACATTCTTAAATGTTATGTAATGTAATGTAACAAGAGACAGAGAAGGGGAAGGGCAAAACATATTTGCCTTGCTTGGGCCTGTTAGGGACCTCCAGTCACCAACCTGGTACTACAGATGAGACATGACAGAACACAGGCAGGCAACTTTCCTTCCCATTGGCCTTTCAGCTGTTTAGGGCTCTGACACCTCACAGGTCCCAATGGCAAGGCAAACATGACAAGTTAACCCTGCAGCCAGCAGGCTGGAGCAAGCCTAGAGACTCTGTAATGAGAGGGGATCTGATTTCTGTAGCAAGAAGGAGGAAGTCAAACATGACCAGCAGATTATCCGAGACAAACTGTATTGTGTAAGAACAGAAGCTGTATCTCTTGGTTTCTGCTTACCTAGCATGGCTGATGAAGGAAGGTATCATGAGTCAATAGATACACAGGGGACATACAACATAGAAAATACAACAAAGGTGAATGCAAAAATAAATATGGTAGAAACCTGAGGAAAATGGAAATTATATACTCGACTTTTCAAGACGAATAATGTGAAAAAAACACTAGTCAGACTAATCTTTTTTAAAGACAGAAAAGAAAGAAACAAAATAAAATTATTTTTCAGCAAGAGAGCGTTCCTGGCTCCTCCTTAGACCTAGTTCCATGGGTCACTTCCGCCCCTGGCTCCACCCCAATGAGTGTGGTCAGTGCCACAGAAGCAGACAAAGTGAATATCCCACTACAAGTTTCTACCAGATAGAAAGATTTATTTTAATTGTGTGTGTGTGGGGGGGGTTTCTGTGTGGTGCATATGAGTGTATCAGATCTGAAGTTACAGGAAGCTGCAAACTGCCTTGTGTAGGTTCTGGTAACTGAACTATGGCCTGATGGAGGATGTCCTATATGCTGTGAATATATGTTTCTCTTATTGGTTGACGAATATATGCACTACTCTAGGCAGGGCTACCAGACTAGGACAGTTCTGGAAAGAGAAAGGTAGAGGGGAGCTGCCAGAGAGATGCCATGTAGCTACAGGGAAGATAGAATGATGGGCATTCTCTGATAAGCCAAGACCATGTGGAAATACATAGATTAATAGAAATGGATTAATAATTAAGAGCTAGTCAATAAGAAGCCCGAGCCACTGGCCAAACAATTTATAATTAATGTTAGCCTCTGTGTGTTTATTTGGTACTAAGCAGCTGCAGGACCAGGTGGAACAGAAACTCCTACAAGGGTCCTCTGAAAGGCAGTACATGTTCTTAGCCACTGAGCCATCTCTCTAGCCCTTGAAGAGAGCAAACTTATGAATTAAAAAGAAAGTGAAGTTAAAGCGGATTTCCAACCTTATTCCAGCCCTGAATGGTGATAATAAAAATCACTTCAAGACGTATATTTAGGTATTTACTCCTTATGAGAGGAGAATTACAACATCTAAAGTTAATAAATGTCCATGATTCAAGTGTGTTAAGTGTCTATGGAATGACTTTTTTCAGAAAGGTTGCCATCAATAATTCTCAGTCAATAACTCGATAGTTCCTTTGTGAATTCCTGGTAGACTAAGATTTTAAGGAAAGTAGTGATTCTGTTATTTTTCACAGTGGGAAAGCTAAAGTATTCCTGCATGTTGAAAACAACCCAATTTGAATTTTAAATATCCACTAATGATCTGTATTTAAGAGACAGAGTCCTAAGAATGGACCTATTTAAAGGTAGCAGGACTTGTAAAAAGTGGGAGAAACAGAGTCCTTTTATGAACCAGAGTCCTCTAGGGCAAGAGAATTGATAGGGTGAATATATATTACAAATGTGATTCACCGGATTGATTAGATAATCCTAGTAATGGCCATCTGCATACTGGAGATGTTGAGAACCCTGTAGCTATTCAATCCTCAGTGCTAAATAACTCAACAGTCTCAATAGTGCAGCACTAAAGGCTGGCAGGATTCCCAGACAGCCACCAGTTTTCAGCAAACATTGGAAGGTCTAAGAAGCTGGGTTCTAAAGCCATTGAAGGACAGTGGCTGCTGAGGCAACAGCAGCAGCCTAGCTACACTTATCAGCAAGAAGCAAAGGTGAGCAAACAAGCAACACTGCTTTGTTCGTAGAGCCCTTTATGTTGCTGCTTTCATCTGAAGGTGTTCCCATTACTGAGTGGAAATCAGAGATATGTCACTTAGTGGATTCCCCATGCAATTGGGTTGACAATCAGGATCAACAATTCTAATCCTCAAAAAGCGTTGTTGGACCTCTTTCCTCTTGTATCCTGACCTTTCCTCTCTGTCTATCTTGGAGCTGAGCTGAGCAGCTTCTTCCTCACCTGCTCTGTACCATCATCACCCAGCACCTCATCAGTGAGATGTCCCTGTGACCTGAGGCTGCACCCTGAAGAATAAACCAAAGAAAACCTTTCACCTTTATGAGTTAATTTTCTAAATATTTTGTTCTATGATATACAGATGATGAATACAATGTTCTTTGCAGTCTCTTAGCAATGAGGATCTGTCAATATTCAAAACCTGGTACTACCATCGAAAACCGCTGACTCCATCTCTTTCCTAGTTTCTTCATTTTCTGGCTCCTTCCCTTGGCTGGGTCATTCAGATTGACATTTTAGTTCATTGGACTGTTATAACTTTCCATTTATTCTTTCTGGACATAACTCACTTCTGTGCCAAGTTCAGATTCCCAGAAATTTGGTGGCTTCCAATAACAATGGTCACATTAGCTGCATCTTAACTTACTCATAGAGGAACTGCAACACATTGAGATGGAAATAAGACGATTCTATTTTCCAGTAACTCCCTCCACCTGTTACATATATTTTTAACAAACTGTTTACAAAAATGCACACCTGTGCAGACCATGCCGAAACTACAAGGGTATAAGCTCTGAAAACTAACACAAAATAAAAAGCATTTGTAGAGAGACTATTGCCAGAAAAACAAGAGCTCTCCTGAGCCCCAGCCTCCTCCTTAAAGATAACCAGTGTCCTGGTGTCTGTTGTCAGAAACTAGAATAAAGTTTGCATTCACTTGTTTCTGAATACTGTCCTAAGCATCATGCCATACCATCTTCATCTTGTGCACAGAGGACATTCACTGGCTTTTATGGCTTCTCAGTTTTTTATTTTAATGATGATAGGAGTATACACTTATTCATTCTCTTGTTGGTGGATATTTGGATTACCAGCTTGAAGCTTTAAATAATGCTGCTATAAAATACCTCCACATAGGGCCTAGAGTCACAGTTCAGTGAGTAACAGCGCTTGAAGATTTTGCAGAGGTCCTGAGTTTGGTTCCCAGCACCCACATGACTATCTGTAACTACAGTTCCAGAAGATCTAACCGCTCCCCCTTATTGACTCTATGAGCATATCACACATGTGGTACACATTCAGGCAAGCAAAACTCTCAAAATAAAAAAAAATTAAAACACCTGCATACACATTCTTATAGATATATACCTAGAAGTGGAACTATAGGAGTAAAAGTTTTACACATACTATCTTAGTGGCTAGTCCTCCTAGTTGTCCATGACACTTAAACTCCCACTATCAGGGCATGTGAATAGCAGTCTCTCTGATGCCATACTAAACTTTGGCATTAGCAGTCTTTTTAATAAGTTACTCTGAGGGAAATGTATATGTATGGATATCTCATGTCTTTAATTATCTTATTTAGTTTGTAGCTCCCTAATGAATAAGTAGGTTAACTAGATCTCTTTATGCTATCTGGAATTATTAGATACCTTCAGGTTTGTGGTGTATATGGTGTGTGTGTGTGTGTGTGTGTGTGTGTGTGTGTGTTTAATCTGTTCAAGACTTCTACTTAGTTTTTCTCTTGTCCTTTGCTTATTGAAGATGAGGACATTCAATTACATGATGTGTTTATCTTCACATATGTGTGTATGCATTAAACATGGGATCTTGTCATATATTCTAAATGAGTTTTGTTGTGTATAATAATTATTTTCTCTATTTGTTTCCTTCAGTAAGTAGAAATTTCTCAGTTTAATATAATCCCATATGGTCAAGTTCTTGTTCATGTTGTGTCCTAATAAGTCTTTATTTTTCTCATTTAAATTTAAAATTTTGTGATTGATTTCTGTGACTAGCATGACATATGTGACATCAATTAACTTTTTTGATTTGATATTTGGTTGAGTCAGAACAGATTATTAAAAAGACAACTTTTCTCTCAGTGCATGTAGTGCCAGCATTATTAATGTGATACTGTCATCTGAAGGATCAAATGTAGCCCTTAGCATCTACAGTCATATGAGGCTTGACACTTCTGACCCTCACTAACACCATCCCCTGCTGTTTCATTACTTTCTGACTCTCCCTTCCACTTATTGCCTCATCTATATTCAAATTCAGAATGGTATGGGATGGCTCAGTGGGTAAGAATTTTAACCTGAGTTAGAATCCCTAGCAACTTGTAAAAAGCTGGGCATGACTGTGCAAGCTTGCAACTCCAGCCTTGGGAGTCAGACACAGCCAAGCACTGGCTCTAGCCAATCAAGATGAAATAGAACTTTCAGTTCAATGTGAGACCTTATCTTAAGAGAGAAAAGCAGAAAGCTACAGGGGAAGATACCCGTTTGACCTCCATGTGCATGCTATAGGCACATACCTGCACATTCGTGTGCATATATCACACACATATACCACAACACATAGACACACACATACACAAATAAATAAATAAAATTTATTCTGTCTCCTCATACTCACCCCACCCCCCAAATTAATACCCAACAGTCTTTATCACAGAGTCACTTAGATCGGAAGAATGGGAGAAAACAAAATTTTCAAAGAATCTTGGCATGGGTTTTGTTAGTTTGCTGAAGTAGCATAACAACGTGCCCTGGACTGGGTCCCTGACATAAACAACAGAGATCACAGCCTCACAGTTCTAAAGCTGAGAAGTCTCAAAGCTCAGAGAACCAGTTAGTTCAATTGCTTGTAATGATATTTGTGTTGTTGTCTTGCTTGGTGATGCTCACTTTCTCTCATGGTGTCTTCCTCAGTAGAGAAAGAGACTTCTCTATCTGATGTCTCCTCTTCTAAGGACAGTAATCTCATTGTATAAAGGTCCAAACCTTATTACTTCAGTCAACCTTTGTTGTCTGCCTCCTTTGGGGCTCTGTCTCCAAACACAGTGAACTTACAGCAAGCTTTAGAGTTTCTACAAAACAATGTAGTGCTGGTAGGGACTATACTAAATACCCTGATCAAATTTAAAGAGAATTGAGATTTTAAAAATATTTCATCTTCTAATTCATAAATCTTTTTGCTTTGGGCATTTTTTATGAGAAAATAAAGCCCTATGTTGTTAAATGTATTACTTTATATTTAACCCACTAAATGATATTGTTAAGTGTTACTATTTAAGTTTTTATTTTATATTTGATATACCAATTTGATTTTTGTGTATTGACTTTGAGTTTAATCAATCTCCTAAGTCTCTGGTTAAATCTTATAATCCCAGTCTTGATTTCATATAAATTTTTGCTTGTATATTTTGATTAATATTTGTTGGTACATAAACTATTGATACCGAATATAGTTTATGGATGTACTCTATCTTTAATAATGTTATCAAAAATTCAATATTCTCAGTGTAGAATTCATTGGTTTAGTGTTTCATTTCTTTGAATACCTTTAATTAAAATGTGTATCTTAAAGCAGCCTTTGGCTTTCATCTAATTTCAGTAGCTTCATGTTTTATGGGAATATTTAATCAATTTTCATTAATGTAATTACTGACATCCATGGGGTTATAGCTAGACTCTTGCCATTTGTGTCCCCCCACCTCGCTTTTCATTTGCTTTTATTTAATTTCTTTCCTTAATTTAAATTATTTTAAAAAATAATGTCACATGTTTCTCTATTAGGTTCATTTTGGTAGTTATGAAGGGACAAGAAAACATGTCAATGCATTACTAAAGTCAAGAAGCTTGACTTTATGCAATTCAATGATAAAGTCTTTAAAATCCATTCATCCCACTTGCATTCCTCATTGTTGTCATTGCATTTTGCATGGGATGGTAGCCCTGCATGTCTTGCTTTGTGTAGTAAATCTTCATTTTTAATTTTTACCATAAATGTACTTTTTCCACTACTCTTCTCTGATTCTATGAATCCTTCTCTCCGTCTGAAAAGAATCAGTTCTTGGCATCTTCCTTGTCATTGGCACTATGGTAATAAACTCTCAATTTTGTGTTGCTTGAAGTGGTTCTTACTTTCACTTTAGCTCTGAGTAGGATTTTAAGCTGTCAGTTGATCCCAGTACTCTGAAACACCTCCCTTTTGTCTTCTGGAATCTATTGAAACACAGCTTTCCTCCTAGCTACTCATTTGAATGCCTTCTGTCCTTTGCTCTGGCTGCCTTAAAATTCTTCTGTTGGTCTTTACATTTCTCTTGGCTTCTAGAGCTGCATGTTTTTCTTCTCTGCACACATCTAGGAAGCTGCTGAGCATTTAGAAGAGTTTGTCTTTCATCAGCTTGATGGGAACGCTGGTTACTGTGTCCGGTGCTTATCCTGACTCAGTCTTCCTCAGATCTCCTCTGAGATTTCCCAGGATTTTTTTCACATTTTTGTCTACATTATTTTTCCTCATACTTGGAGGATACTTTCATCAGATAACTGTTCTAGTTTGATAGGGCCTCTCTATCTGCTTCTATCTAACCTGCAGTTAAACAGAGCACCTGAATTCTAAAATGCATTTACTGTATTGGCCAATCCCCAAATTTTAATTTGCCAACCTTTTCACTTTCTCATTCTGTAATAAAACTACCAAGTTTATTTAAATTTTTAACATCTTATTATTTTTAAATGCACATTTAAAAAGGCACTCCTGGGGAAATATTTTCACCACTAGGTTTTCGCTTCTTTTATTTATTTATATTTACACATGTTTATGTGTATGATTGTTTCCCCTTCAAGTATGTAAGTATAATGTGAATGTTAGGTGTGCATGGAGGACAGAAGACGGCATCAGATTTCATAGAACTTGAGTTATGAATGGTTGGGAGCTATCACATAAGTGTTAGGAATCAAACCCTGGGGCCTCTGCAAGAGCATCAAGTGCTCTTAACTGCTGAGTCCTCTCTCTAGCCTGTTTGTTTTGCAATGAGTTTGTATCTCCATGTATGCTTGATATATATTTTTTAATGTTAGTGATGACAAACAACTGTTCTTTTCAAGAAGTCTTTAGAAAACACTGTTTTCCTCTGGAAGGGTAGGGTGATGTTTCGAAGGGTAGGCAGAACAGAGGTAGGTCAATTCGACTCTCATTTGTAAAGAACTTAGTGAAGGGAAATCTAGCTCCAGTTTTAACTTTAAGGCTTCCCACTAGAATCCTGGGATATTTACCAATGTGTCTTCTCCTTGGTCAATGCTAGCATCTAAATATTTTTCCTTCCAAATCATTATGGCTGGAAGAAGCTCTGCTCCATCTGCCCAGACCTTTATCCACCAACTTTCTATACATTTTCTCAGACCTCAGTCCTTGCTTTAGAAATAGCAAATGTCAAAAAAGGGGAATGTAACCCTCAAACTCACAGCCACTTTAGATTTGTTTTAAAGCTTTCATAACCTTTCTTCTTTTGGCAGTGAGAGCTCATCTCAACAAGGTAATCTGTTGAGAAAAGCAACTCTTCTCTTTGTAAAGGTCTCCTAAAAAGACATTGGCACTAATTCATTGCTGTTTTATTTTTTTTTGCACTTACAAACATTATATTGTATTCAAAGCTTTGCTTTGCTAGAAACGAAGACTAAATTAGCAGTAAATAGAACTAGAGGAGAAACTTTACTCTTTAAGTGTCTGCTGTTAGGCTAGAGGAGAAACAATAGGGGCAAATATTTTGTTATATGAAGTCTGAGTGAGCTGGCAGGTATTTTTCTGTTGATAGTATCTGACTCTTAATACTACTGGCTTATGGGTTTCCATTGCAGCAGTCATCCAAATACTGATTACCTTGAATAAATGTGTTGGTTAGCCACTAAGTTCAACACATACACAGTTTTTAAGAAAGCAACTTAGTCTATATTTGTTCCTTCTACCAGCTTCCCAAACCCTAAGTGTAAGTGATATGCTACATAAATTCTTTTAAGAAAATGTTCTTCATTTAAACTGTAGCTCTTTGGAGTAAGAATTCCCAAAACAGCTTATGTCATCTACTTTTCTGGGTTCCCTCTCTATAGGCAACTTCATCAAAGGACAAACAGTAGAATAAAGAGAAGTGTCATCACATGGGCAGGATAAGGCCTATTTTAATCAATTTTGTTCCCTCTTCCTCTGTTTTTCTTAATTTCAAGACCATCAAATATTCTGTTCTTCTAGTAGATGACAAGATACTGAACAAGATACAAGAACCCAAGGCAGAGATGTCAGAACCAGATAAGAAATTGAGTGGGTCTATTTAGATCCTCTTCTTTCTATTTTTGGCTTGAGTAAAGGAGTAAAAGTACAAGCCATTGCCTTTCAACAGCAGTTTCTCTAGTTTGTATTTCTCTGTTACCAGATGGTTGTGAACTCTAGAGGTCAGAACTACTGAAATGCCTGCACTTTGCTCTTAGTGAACTCTCTGAAGTGGATGCTGATACCAATTGTTGGTGTTCTTGTGAATTTGGAATATGTAACAGCACTATACTTCCCCCTCAATTTTAAACTTAAGTCAAAATTCTGGAAGAATAAGATAAATTCTTCTAGATACTTTGTAGTTATATAATCATCCACAGTAGTAAGTACTGGTGTTTACATCCATAACACACAGGAAAACAGAATTCATATTATAGTAAACATCCTTCAAGCACTTAGTAAGTACATTCCCTGTTATTTATCTGAATGTATCTTGGCAACCATCCCATAGGGAGGATGCTATTGTTATCCCTCAGTTATAGGTAAGGAAACAATAGGTTGAAGTAGTTAAGCTATCATCCCAATGTCACTCAAATACTGGAAACTCAACTCATTCTGAGATCTTTATATACAGTAAATTTTTAGAGTGTGAAAGAAGTAACAACCTCCCACATCTAGCAAGACTACACAGCAGATTGACACAAAACACGTTGTCATGGAACACAGATACAAATGAACAAAATGCCCAGCCACTCAAAATAGCTCCTTTCCTAAGGGAGGCTGGAAAAAAATGTTTTCCAAACACTTTAAACTGAAAGTCACAAATTGCCCAAAGGAAAGCTGGCATTTGAGGTTTCATCTTTTCTCTGACTTCAGAATCCATTTGCATTTCAAAGGGGAAAGGGCTCCAATATCCTGCTGATCTGGGCCAACTGTAGGCAAGAATTCTCTGCCTCCCTCTGAGAAGCCTACTGTAACCAAGGGCCTTCCCTCTCCCAACATAGGCAGAGGAAGCTATGCTGATAAAGCCACCTGCTGTGGGAAGGCTGGGCGGAAGACAGAGAGGAGGTGTGGGAAGTGGCATTCTATATGGACAGGTGTGGGGGTGGGGTTGTTTTAGTTTTCAAATTTCTAGGAGAGTGTCTCTGGGTACAAAACAATCCATTTTTGCTGTAAACAGAGTCACTTTCCTGACCCTGCTGCTATCTTCATTCTTCAGTCAATCACCTGATTGAGAGCTTCAGATGGAATCTGAAGGGGTGCCTCTCAGAAAGGGCACAAATCTCACAGAGGTCACATTTACCCTGAGTGACAAAGAACAACTTTAAATCCTCAATTACAATACAGAGATCCTTTGATCCACACATTCTCCTCTCTCTTTTAGGTAAAGAAATGTAGCAAAAGATCCACACTGCACATGCTGTACAAACAAAGAACTTTTCAGCCCATGTAAAGTGGTGGTTTTGTTTTGTTTGTTTTGTTTTGTTTGTTTTGGTTTTTTTTTTCAATTGATTTATTACCTATGTATACAGTAGTCTGCCTGCATGTATGCCTGCATGCCAGAAGAAGGCACCAGATCTCATTATAGATAGTTGTGAGACACCATGTGGTTGCTGGGAATTGAACTCAGGACCTCTTGAAGAGCAGCCAGTGCTCTTAATCTCAGAGCTATCTCTATAGCCCCAAGATAGTGGTTTTGAAGGAACCAGATCCTCTCCCAATTCCTTGCTTTAGTAGCCATGACAGGCTGAAAATAGGCCCAGCAAGACAAAGGCCTCTGACTCAGCTGCATGTGCTGAGCTCCCAACATTCCCTAATTACTGGGAATAAACGTCCAGATACCTTCCATGTGGCAAGGAACCAATCAGAGGTTAGCTTATGGGCTCTTGGTGTGCTTTATGGTAACAGTGGAATGCAGAGCATAGCAACCACCCTGGAAATGCATCCAGGCATAGCAACACAGGACAGGCCATCCAAGCCAGGAGGTACACCAATCCTGAGACTGCTGCTATGCAACTAGCAGACCACCCCCCCAGACACTCCCCTTGCTCTACCCCAATATATTTCCTGCCCCACTGCTGTTCAAGCTCCCTGCCTGGCCTTTTCTCATTTGCTGTGTCAGCTGGACAGAGGACCCAAGTCAATACAGTTAACTTGTTAATTAATTAAAGGCTCTTTGATTTTGCATCAGATTGGGTCTCTTGGTGACTTTGAGGTTCAGAGTTTGGGCACAACAGTTTAATCCTCAATGCTCTAATGCATATAAGGGAATATTGTGTATATATTTAAAAGAGTGGCTGAGAAGATGGTTTGGTCTGTGTGGCAAGGATGCACTGTATCAATCCATACTAGTAGAAATCATAACAGTAATTACCATTTAAATGATGATATGGACTCAGGGGGAAGGAAAGAGATGTTCCTTTGGGTATTTATCATGTTCTATATTTTGAACATTGTCATTGCTGTACTGGAAGTTTCCATATATATTGGCTGCTTTTCTCCTTGAAGTAACAAAACACTTGGCAAGAACTTACTTGGCTGCTGTGAGGGTGTTCATTGTAGCTTTCAGTATAAGAAGAAAAAGTCTATCTAGGTATTGCAGATACCTAGAAGGTCATTGCAGATAAAGCTTGGCAGCTGCTTATATTGCTTTTACCATCAGGAAACAGGAAATGAATGTTAGTGCCCAGATCATTTTCTCTTTTTCATTATCAGGACCCTATCCCATGAAGTGATGCTATCCAGTTAAGGCAGATCTTCTTAACCAACTAGGTAATCAATCCCTCACAAGCATGTCCAAAGGCTAGCCTAATCACAGGTGCGCAGATGTTCCTGGAGGCATATTGCCTCTGTGCTTTTATGCCCTTCTAAGATGAAAATCAATGTTAATTATCACACATAGATAAATAAATACTACTGTATTCACTGTAAATCAGACTTCAATTTATAAAAGATTCAGCCCCAGTCTGACCTTTCCTACCCATCTCCCTGGTCAAACCACAAGCACAGTTAACATAAAGAAAATATCTCTAGATCTATTTGAAATATTAAAATTTTCACATCTTTTATTTGATTCCCTCCATTTAGTTTGTTTATGGCATCTTTTGTCACACAGAGTACTAAAGTTTCATATATGGCATCTCAGTCTTGTGCTATGAGTTACCAAGGTCACTAGATGGTAATGTAACTTTCTAGCATTTTGTAACTTGGATTAATTTATTTTTCATATGATTAAATATTTCATCTATGTGAAATTAATTTTAAGTCTTTTAAGAAATTACTTATTTGAGGACCTATACTACAGCATGTGAAGGTCTGAGGACTGAAAAGTTTCTACACCCCAATAAGCAGCAGCAATCTAAATCAGACCAAATAAAACCAAATTAGAAAAAGCCCACATTTAGTGGATATAATACTCCTGGGTTTTGGTGGTCTTAGCCCAACCAGGGAAAGCTGAGCTAGGTCCCAGAAAGGTAAGTGTGCTGCCTGCCCTGCCCATTCCCCAGCCTCCAAGAATCCCAGAGATGATCAGACGAAGCAGGAAGTCTAGTCAAGCAGGAACTCGTTTAGTGTGCCATAGCGGGCATCGTTTAAAGAAAAACACACACACACACACACACACACACACACACACACACACACACACACACACACACACACACAGTGGGAAAACAGCCAGCCAATGGTTTTAGAGGTCAGCCTATCACACACCTAGATGCCCTTATGCTTTATCTAGTGATCACGAGCAGTGACCTCATCTGGTTCGATCTAGACAACCAGTAATCTTTTTCAATGCAGGACTCCCCTCTTGAATTCCCTTCAGTGCCATCTTTGACTGGCTTGTGTGCACTACACTGAATGATTTTCTAGCCCCCCAGAGAGGAGACAGGAAAGAGAGAGTGGAAAACCATGCATTTGTTTTCTTGGGAACAATTCAAATACCCATACCCGGTGGGCATCTCTGGGGGAGAGATAATCATTGGCAAGATTTCTGAGAGGCAGCAGGGTTAGGAGACAGAAAGAGGGGAGGAAGTTTGAGGTGGAACTTCCATAAGAACATTCCAAATCTTTGTGTGTATTGATGCCAGTGGCTAGGGTGAAGCTTCTACCTTGAAAAAGGACAACTTCTGGGAATGATTTCTCTATTCCATTTCCTCTCTGTAGGTTTCCAGGGATCAAATTCAATACACCAGTCTTGGCAGTAAGTGCCTTTACCTGCTGAGGCATTTCACTAGCCCTAAGTAGTTATTTTTAGATGTACACTATGGACTGAATTGCAATCCACCACCAAATCCATATAACAAAGACCCAGATTTTATCATAACTAGGTCTGGATAATATACCTACAAGGATGTAATTAAGATTAAATGAGGTCATAAGGGTAGGATATTCATACCAGAGCATCAGTGTTCTTAGAAAGAATGAAACTTGGGATGGGGGTGAACATCATTCCTCTGCCATCATCTTGATCCTGAACTTCTAAGCCTCCAGAACTATGAGAAAATAGTTGTCTTTTTATGTCACTCTGTACATTCTATGATGACAGCTGAGGACATTGAGAGAATATGCCATGGGAACCTATTTTTGTTTTCTTCCCAGCAGATCAATCTCCTTTAAATAATATTTTGTATTCCACCACTTAAACTGCTCAACTACTTTGGGATTAATGTGTGAAATCTCTATTCTGTTTTATTAATAAGTGTGACATGTTTATATAAATTTCAAAATCATACAAAATAAAAAATAATGTCAAACAAAATAAAACATTTTCAATGATATCCAAAAGAAATAGAAGTAAACAGGAAAAAATTGGTGGAGGGAAAAAGAGAGAAGACAACAAAGAAGCTAACAGAGCACAAAACTGTACGATAAACTCTTGAAGTAAACTACTACTATACTGTTGCCAGAGGAAGATTGCCAGGAAAAGACACATTTTAAATACTGTTACAACTCAAGGGTGTGGTACCTATAGGAAGTAATTTACACATACTTTGTTAGAACTAGTAATACATACTCCGTTTAATCCAGCCATTTTAATTAAGAGTGTTGTCTTCTGTAGAAATAAAAGCATACCTGCTTGAGAACCTGAGTATTGGTGTGTTTATTTCAATGTTGCTCTGCCATGGACCTGGAAATAAGCTAATATCAACAACAGAGACATAGCTAAGTCAACTATAAAACAGTTATGCTATGAAATATTATGATGCCCATTATTGAAAGTGAATTAGAGCAATTTGAGGACTTTGGAAGATCTCCAAAATACCACTTTATAAGATCATTAGAAAATGCAAGTGATTATTTATTATAATCCCATTGTTATTTGTTAACCACTGCTGGGCATACTGTATCTCAGTGGTGAAATACACACATTTTTAAACACCTTGAAATAAAAGAGGAACAATTTAAAATTAAAGAGTTTCAATAAAAACCTGAGGAAGGCTGAAGTAGTAGATGGGAAAAAATGATGAATACAATTAAAAAGCTAATATTTATAACAGGCTAATAAATTCAATAAACTGTTTATAGAACTGAACAAGGAAAAAGAAGGGAAACTGCATACCAAGACCCACAGAAACAAAGAAATTAAAAGGTGTCTTCTATTCTAGGGGTCTATGCATTGAGGATTAAACTTCATTTCAGTGACAATTAATACAGAGATGAAATCTTGCTCTTATGTATCTATAACCACATGTCTAGATAACTGTGGCATGACACTGGTTCAGTAGTCCAAACATTTAGACCAAAGCAGATATCTACATTACAGACCAGAGACAAGATGAACTTTTCTATCATTATTCCAGGTTTACTTTGTGTAAGGCCTTGTGCTAAAACTTTAGGCTTATTCTTATTAAATATCCATAACAACTCACTATGAAATATGATCATTGTCATCATTTTTGCCTACACTTTTCAGTGGATAAAATTTCGACACAAAGTCTTACTAGACTAGACACATGTTTCTAGTGAGATATAAAATCAGAATTTCCTCAAGTGCTTTGTGCTTTGATTTCCTGCGTACAGAAGGTAGTGAGTGACCTTCATCAAGGACTGCTATTCTCAATTTGTGGGTCAGGACACTTTTGGGGGTTGACCAACCCTTTTGCAGGGGTCTCATATAAAACATCCTGCATATCAGATGTATACATTATGATTCATAAGAGTGGCAAAATTGCAGTTATTAAGTAGCAATTAGAATAATATTATTGTTGGAAGTCACCATAATATGTGGACTATATTAAAGGGTTGCAATATTTGAAATATTGAAAACCAATTATCTAGAAAGAAGATTTCAAAACAGAGATGAGGGAGTGTATGAGTTCATGCCAAGGGGTGTGGAGAATGGTCAACTACTGCTCATAGCATGGAGGCTGACTCCAGAATTTAAAAGGCCATTGTTTGAGTCAGTTTCTGTAAAACTGCAATTGTCAGGTTTTCAAATGAAGATACGGGAAGTTGAGCTGAACTTGAATACCCCGTAAACAATGGATATTTTTATCTTCTATGTAGCCTAGAACATAATTATTCTTTCTATTTATTTTTTACTTCTTATTTTACATATCGACCCCAGTTCCCTCTCCCTCCGTCCCTCCTTACCTCTCTTCCTCTCTCCCCCCCCCCCATGCACCCCGAACACCCTCCCCTCCCACCCCACCCCCACAATCCACATGTATGGTGATGCCATCCTGGAGGGGTCATCAAAATTTGTCAAGTCATTTGAAGTTGGTAGTAGGACTTCTCTCCTGTCTCTAGGTTAAGGGAGTATCCCTCCATGGGGGATGTGCCCACAAGGTTTTTGTGCACCGAAATACGCCCTGGTTCCACTGTCTGAGGTCCCTTAGACTGCTCAGGCCTTCTAGCTTAGACCCATGTTCAGGGGGTCTGAGTCAGTCCCATGCTGGATTCCCAGCTATAAGTCTGAGGGCCCATTAGCTCCTCCTTGTTCTAAGTGTTTCTGCAGTGTGGTCTTGTCCTCCCTTTCCGCATCTGGATTCTAGTTTGGCTCAGTGTTTAGTTGTGGGTGTCAGTTTCTGTTTCCTTTAGCTACTACATGAGGGCTCCATGATGGTGGATTAGTTAGTCATTGATCTCATTATCAGGGAAAATCATTTATGGTAGCCTTTCCACTATTGCTCAAATTGTTAGTTGGAGTCAGTCTTGTAGGTCTCTGGACATTACTTTAGGGTCAGTTTTCTCTTCAATCCTATAATGGCTCTCTCTTTCATATTCTCTCTCTCTCTCTCTGTCTCTCTCTGTCTCTCTCTGTCTCTCTGTCTCTGTCTCTCTCTCTCTCTCTCTCTCTCTCTCTCTCTCCCTTCCTTCTTCCCTCCCTCCCTCCCTCCCTCTTTCTTTCTTTTCTGTCTTCTATTCCTCCCCTGACTCAGTCTTCCTAATCCCACCAGCTTTCCTCTCTTCCCTTTCTCTTTCTCCTAGTTCCCTCTCCACTCACTACCCCCCTCCCAACTCCCCATGTGCTCTGAAGAACTTGTCCCTTCCCCCTTCTGTGAGAGAGCTTATATGAACCTCTTAGAATCCACCTTCTATCCTAGTCCTCTGGCGGTGTGAACTATAATGTGGTGATTCTTTGCTCTACATCTAAAATCCACTGATGAGCGAGTACATACCATGTTCTTCTTTTTGTGACTGGGTTACCTCATTCAGGATGGTTTCTTCAAGTTCCATCCACTTGCCTGCAAATTTCAAGCTTCCATTGTATTTTTTCCCAGAGTAGTATTCCATTGTGTAGATGTGCTACATCTCTTCATCTACTCTTCAGTTGAAGGACATCTAGGTTGTTTCAGGTTCTTGCTATTACAAATAATGCTGCTATGAACATAGTTGAGCACGTCTTTGTTGCATGGATGTGGATCATTTGGGTATGTGCCTAAGAGGGGAATTGCTGGGTGCTGTGGTAAACGGATTCCCATTTTCCTGAGGAACCACCATACTGATATCCAAAAGGACTGTACAAGTTTGCACTCCTACCAGCAGTGGAGGAGTGTTCCCCTTTCTCCCCACCCTCTCCAACATAAGCCGTCATTGTGTTTCTAATTTTAGCCATTCTGGCAGGAGTAAGATGGTATCTCAAAGTTGTTTTGATTTGCATTTCCCAGATAGCTAAAGATGTTGAGCATTTTCTTAAGTGTCTTTCAGCCTTTTTGATTTTCTCTATTGAGAATTCTCTCTTTACTTCTATACTCCATCTTTTAATAGTGTTGTTTGGTATTTTGGTGACTACTTTCTTGAGTTCTTTGTATGTTTTGGAGATCAGCCCTTTGTTGATGGGAGATGTTATTCTGTTAATATGTTTCTCATACTGGTTAATGAATAAAGCACTGTTGGCCAATAGGAAAGCAAGATAAGTGGAGCTAGGAGACTAGGAGGAAAGAGGAAGGAGTAAGGAGGGTTAGCATGGAGAGCCTGGAGAAAGCAGTATGCTGGCCCATTGCTCCTGGTAAGATGAACCATTTGGAAATACTTAGAATAGTAGAAATGCGTTAATCATTAAGACAGAGCTAGCCGAAGAAACAAGTAACTGGCCAACAGCATTATATCAAATACAGAGTCTCTGCATGTTATTTAGGGCTGGCGCGGTGGTGAGACCAGACCAGCAGCAGGGAAAACATACTTGTTACACTTTGTCAGATGGAGGATTGGTGAAGATCTTTTCCCAGTCTGCATGCTTCCATTTGGTCTTGTCAACTGTGTCCTTTGTCTTACAGAAGCTTCTAAGTTTGAGAAGGTCCCATTTATGGATTGTCCATCTCAGCGTCTGTGCTACTGGAGTTATGTTCAGGAAGCAATCTCCTATAACAATTTGTTCAAGGGTACCTCCCACTTTCTCTTCTAAGAAGTTCAGTGTGGCTGGATTTATGTTGAGGTCTTTGATCCATTTGGATTTGAGTTTTGTTCATGGCAATAGGCATGGGTCTATCTGAAGTCTTCTACACACCACCATCCAGTTGTACCAGCACCTTTTGTTGAAGATGCTTTCCTCCTCCCATTGTATACTTTTAGCTGTTTTGTCAAAAATCAGGTGTTCATAGGTATGTGGGTTAATATTGGGATGGGATTTGAGACTTGATGACATTGGTCTACCTGTCTATTTTTGTGCCAATATCAGGCTGTTTTCAGGCCTATAGCTCTATAGTAGAGCTTGAAGTCAGGGATGGTGATGCCTCCTAAGTTCATTTATTGTACAGGGTTGTTTTGGCTATCCTGGATCTTTTGTTTTCCCATATAAAGTTGATTATTATCTTTTCAAAGTCAGCAAAGAATTGTGCTGGTGTTTTAATGGGAATTGCATTGAGTCTGTAGATTGTTTTTGACAAGGTGCCATTTTTACTATGTTTTTCTTACCTACCCAAGAGCATGGGAGATCTTTCCATTTTCTGGTATCTTCTTCAATATTTTTCTTTAAAGACACAAAGTTCTTGCTATATAGGTCTTTCACTTGTTTGGTAAGCATTACCCCAAGATACTTTATGTTGCTTGTGGTTATCATAAAGGGTGATATGTCTCTGATTTCATTCTCAGCCTTTTTGTCATCTGTATATAGTAGGGCTACTGATTTTTTTTAGTTTATTTTGTATCCTGCTAGTTTGATGAAGGTGTTTATCAGCTGTAGGAGTTCCCTGGTAGAGTTTTTTGGATTGCTCATGTAAACTATCAAATCATCTGCAAATAGTGACAGTTTGACTTCTCCCTTTCCAATTTAGATCCCCTTGATCTCCCTCTGTTGTCTTATTGCTTTAGCTAGAACTTCAAGTACAATATTGAAGAGCTATGGAGAGAGAGGGCATCCTTGACTTGTTCCTGAGTTTAGAGGAATGGCCTCAAACTTCTCTCCCTTTGGTTTGATTTTGGCTGTTGGTTTACTGTATATTACTTTTATTATGTTTAGGTATGTTCCTGTTACTTTTATCTCTCCAAGACCTTTATCATGAAAGTGTGTTGAATTTTGTCAAAAGCTTTTTCAGCATCTAATGAAATGATCATGTGGGTTTTTTTTTTTTCAGTTTGTTTATATTGTGGATCACATTGATAGATTTTCATATGTTGAAACATCCCTGCAAACCAGGGATGAAGCCTACTTGGTCATGGTGGATGATTTCTCTGATGTATTCTTGGATTCAATTTGCCAATATTTTATTGAGTATTTTTGCATCAATGTTCATGAAGTCTTTTTCTTAGTTGTGTCTTTGTGTGGCTTGGTTATCAAGATAATTGTGGCCTCATAAAAAGGGTTTCATAATGAACCTTCTGCTTCTATTTTATGGACAATTTGAGTAGTATTTGTATTAGCTCTTCTTCAAATTTCTGGTAGAATTTTGCACTGAAGCCATCTGGCCCTGGGTTTTTTTTTTTTTTTTTTTTGGACTCTTTTGATGACTGCCTCTATTTCATTAAGATGCTTATCTGTTCTCGATTTAATTTTGAAAAGTGACAGTTATCCAGAAATTTTTCCATTTCCTTTGAATTTTCAAATTTTGTGGAGTACAGCTTTTCAAAGTATGACCTGAAAATAGTCTGGATTTCCTCAGTGTCCGTCATTATGTCCCCCTTTTTGTTTCTGATTTTGTTATTTTGAATGTTCTCTCTCTGCTTTATGGTTAGGCTGGATAAAGGTTAATTTATCCTGTTGTTTTTCTCAAAAAAAAAATAAAACTCTTTGTTTTATTGTTTTTTTTTTTTTTTTTTTTGTATAGTTTTTCTGGTTTCTATCTTACTGATTTTAGCCCTGAAATGGATTATTTCCTGGCATCTACTCCTCCGGGGTGAGTTTGCTTCTTTGTGTTCTAAGGTTTTCGGTTGTACTGTAAATTCTCTAATGCACTATCCTCTGTCTTCTTCATATGGACACTTAGTGCATTACACTATTCTCATAGCAATGCTTTTAAGGTGTCCCATAAGTTCGGGTATGTTGTGTCCTCATTGTCGTTGAATTCTAGGAAGTCTTTAATTTCTTTCTTTATTTCTTCTTTGACTCAGGTATCGTGCAATTGCGCATTGTTCATTTTATATTAGTCTGTAGGGTTTATGCAATTTGTGTTATTGTTGCTGACTTCCAACTTTAAAGCATGATGGTCTTATAAGATACAGGTGATTGTTCCAATTTTTTGTATCTGTTGAGGTTTTGTTATGTTGCTGAGTATGTGGTTGTTTTTAGACTCGGTTCTAAACATGCAGAGCAGAGAAGAAGCTATATTCTTTTTTGTTTAGTTGGAATGTTCTATAGATGTCTGTTAAACCCAATTGAGAGATAATGTCTGTTAGTTCTTTTGTTTCTTTGTTTAGTTTCTGTCTGGTGATCCTATATAGTGGTGAGAGTGGGGTGTTGATGTCTCCCATTATAAGTGTGTGAGGTTTTATGTGATTTTTGAATTTTAGTAGCATTTTTTTTTTAATGATTGTGAGTGCCTTTGTATTTGGGGCATTGATGTTCAGAATTGAGACTTTGTGCTAATGGATTTCTCCTGTGATGAATATGAAATGACCATCTTCATCTCTTTTGTTTGATTTTGGTTTGAAGTCTAACTTGTTAGATATTAGGATACCTAAACTCTCTTCCTTCTAGGGTTCATTTGATTGGAAGATCTTTTCCCAACACTATACCCTGAGGTAATGTCCATCTTTAAAGCTTATATGTGTTTCTTGTATATAGCAGAAGGATGTATTCTGTCTTCATATCTATTCTGTTTGCCTGTGTCTTTTTATAGGCGAGTTAAGATCATTAATGTTGAGGGAGAGTAAAGACCATTGATTGTTAATGCTTGTTTGTTTTAGATTTGTTGTTGGCAGTGTTATTGTGAATATATTTGCCCTGCTTTACCCTTGGTGAAGTTGGATTATCTATTGCCTATGTATTTGTTAGGGTTGTTAACTTCCTTGTGTTGGAGGTTTCCTTACAGAACTTTCTGTAGGGCTGGATTTGTAGATACATATTGTGAAAATCTGGCTTTGGCATTGAATATCTTGTTGTCCCTGGCTATAGTGATTGAGAGTTTTGCAGTATCTGTGGACACTTAATACTTGTAGAACATCTATCCAGGACCTTCTGGCCTTGAGAGTTTCCATGGAGAAGTCAGGTATAATTTTGATAGGTCTGCATTTGTATGTTATCTGGCCTTTTCCTCCCCTGCTCTTAATATTCTTTCTTTACTCTGCATGTTAGGTGTTTTGATTATTATGTGTTGAGAGGTCTTTTTTCATTGGTCCAGTCTATTTGATGTTTGGTACGCTTCTAGTACTTTCATGGGCATTTCCTTCTTCAGATTGGGAAAGTTTTCTTCAATGTTTTTGTTGACTATGTTTTCTGCACCTTTGAGCTGGGCTTTTTATCCTTCTTTTATGCCTATTATTGTTAGGTTTGTCCCACTTTTCCTGGTTGTTTTGTATTAGGAATATGTTGGATTTAAGATTTTCTTTGGTGGATGGATCTATTTCCTCTAGTTTACCTTCAGCGCCTCAGATTCTCTCTTCCATCTCTTGGATTCTGTTGGTTATGCTTGCACCTGTACTTTCCTGGCAAGGGAACTCTTTTGGTGTGGTCTTTTGGGTATTCTGTAAGCTTCTTGTACTTTCATAAGCATGTCCTTTTCTAGTTTGGGAAAGTTTCCTTCTATACTTTTGTTGAAGATATTTCTGTGCCTTTGAGCTGGGCTGTTTCACTTTCTTCTATACGTAGTAACCTTAGATTTAGTTTTTACATGGTGTCCCAGATTTCCTGGATATTTTCTGTTAGGAATTTCTTGAATTTAACATTTTCTTTGGTTGATGAATCTATTTTCTTCATTTTCACCACCTGAGATTCTCTCTTTCATCTCTTGTAGTCTGTTGTTTATGCTTACATCTATAGTTCCTGATTTACCCAGATTTTCCATTTCCAGCATTCCCTTGGTTTCTATTTTCTTTATTGCCTCTATTTCAGTTTTTAAGTCTTGAACTGTTTGAACTATTTCCTTCACTTGTTTGAGTATTTTTTCTTGGTTTTCCTTGCTTTCTTTAAGGGACTTTTCTATATTTTTGTTTGTTTGTCTTTTCCTTAGTTTTTTTTTCTTTGTTTTTATTCTTGAGACACTTTCTCTGTAGCTTTTGAAGCATGTTTCTCAACTCACTCTGTAGGCCATGCTGGCCTTGAAATCACTGACATCCACCTTCCTCCCATGAGTGGGGATTAAAAATGAGCTCTACCACAGCCCAACTCTTCTCCATTTCTTTAAGAAAGTTTTTCACTTACTGCCTCTATCATCTTCATAGAGTTATTTTTAAGGCTTTTTTGTTTTGTTTTGTTTTGTTCTACTTCATCTGTGTTGGGATAAGAACCATAGTTTCTGGTCATGCCATATTGCTGGTATATGTTGTAGAATGTATTCTTATACTGTTTGTACCTATCCTATCTCTTCTTTCAGTGGGTACAGGTGGGGCTTTTGCTCCAGGTGGTCCCTCTTCCTCCAAATGGTACAGGTGGGGTCTGTGGCTTAGGTGTTTACTCTTCTTATAGGTGCAGGTGGATCTGTGCCTGTGCTGGACAATGATACAATTCTGGAGCTCTTCCAGGTGTAGGCAGGGCTGAGGATTCAGTGGTGGCAGGTGGTTGTAAGTTGGGGGAGACTGTTCCCAGGCCTCTGGGGCTTCACTGGATAGGGGAGGGACACCAGATATATCTTTCTGGGAGCTAGGACCTAAATAATAGGGCCTTCCATCTGGGGATCCAGACACTCACTTCTCCAGGTGGTGGGGTACCAAGGTTCTGGTGGTCACAGATGTTGTAGAAAGTGGTTTAGGATGTGGGGAAACTGCTCCCAGATCTCTGGGGCTTTAGTGGGCAGGGGTGGGTTGCAGGAGGTACCCTGGGAAATTTGGGCCTAGAAAGTAGGATTCTCCATCCAGGGACCCAGACACTCATCTCTCCAGGTTGGGCAGGGCCAGGTCACAAATTCATTTCTTAATCCCAGATATTGCACCAGTAAAAATTTCTCAGAATGCAATCAAGCTTGAGGCCCTTAGGTATTTTATAAGACCTCTAAAAGACTTAATGAACTGACTACTGGACATTCTTACCTAGAGGACAAAAGTCATAAAAAATTTTACAGTGGGTGCTGGCTGTTCTTCCAGAGGACCCAGGTTCAAGTCCCAGTGCCCATATGGCAGTTCACAACTCTATGTAACTCTAGTCCCAGGGGACTTGACCCACTCTTCCATTCTCTACATGTACCAGGCATGCATGTAGACACAGACATACATGCAGACAAAACACCCAAACACATAAAATAAAATGAGGTAAGGGGAAGCTTACAGTGATCGTCTCCAAGGAGAAACAAAAGCTCATGAAATTGAGTGGATCCATATGTGGATACAAAAAAAGTCATGATGTGTGGAGGAACTTGGAAGACAGTCACCTATTTTAACTGGATGACTCTGCTTTTGCCTGAATTGCAAAAAGACTTTAGTGTCTCCAACTTCATAGAGGCACAAATTAGGCAGCAAACAGTACCTGGAGATATTCTTATGAAAGGGGCACATTTTGTTAAAAACTAAAATAACAGACTACTGAAAATGATGGACTCCGTCCTTCCCTGTCTTACCTTGAATTGTTGAGTGTGCATGGATCAGACAGTTCAAGGTCTCCAGAGAAGACTGCCCAAGTTCAATGAAACATATTCAGGAATCACACTTGGACCTAAGGTAGATCAGGGAATCCCTCCAGATGTGATTATTAAATGATACATTAGAAGAGTTAGAATTAGGATAAAAAGCATATTTTTCATGCAGTAAAATAAAGAGAGTTTTGCAGCTGACACACTGTGATACATTGCAGACATGGTCAAAGAGACTTCCTAAATGAACCTCTTGAAGATTGCCATCATTTGAATCCTTGGGTAGTTTCCATGTATAGAAGCCTAAGGTAGGCTACCTAGACACAGTCATCTATATTGACCAGCAAGCAATCAGATGTTTGAAGAAGTAGTTCAGACAAGTTAGATTTCAGCTATAAACCAAAGGTAAACAGCCAAATAACAGAATGTAAACACAGAGATGCCCACATAAGGTTCTCTGACTCCTAGATCAGAAAATCCACTCACCAAGAATGTAAATAAATAAATAAATAAATAGATCAGCATGCCTCTAAAACTAGCTTTTATTTATGACCTTGTAAAACAGGTGCCAGAAAACCACAAATGTCAATCATATACATTATGATTTGGAAACCTTAATACTTGTCAGTAACATCTGCTATAGAGTGGTATGTGTGTGTTTTTCCATTAAAAAATAAATTTCCTTCTATATTTATTCCGGAGCAAACATCCCCTCTCTTCTGACTAAACCATAAGCTCCCTTGAGAGGAGAAGTGGAAGAGTGGCTAATAGCTCATATTTTTTAGTCAGACAATCTGGATTCAAATCTCCACACCACAATTAAAATTTCTGTACCTGAAAGTTACTTACTTTTGTGCTCAATATTATAAAATATGGCTAAGATATGGCTGGCACTCATCTGTGGGGGATAATCCATGAGCCAGCACATGTTACCTGCTTACTGTGGTGACTGGCATACATTCAGAGTGGGTGATAAGTGTTTCTGCTACTTAATGGCTAAGATGACTCTCAGCCAGTGCTGGACACATCTCATTACCTATCCTCTGAGTGGTAATACATACAAGTAATCACTAATAAAAGATGGGAAGTTCCACAACATTAATTATACTGCTAAAAAATGAAATAAATGATATAGACTCATTAAGTAGCTAAGTAATGTAGTAAGAATGTTTAAAGCCTTTCTTTCTGAGGACCTGGAATATTCCTTAGCATATTCCATTATGCCAGCCAGAAGTGCTATGTGCCCTACAAATTCCCACACTTAAATCTCAATAGTTGAGTTTTTCTGACAATGGTTAGAATTTCCTTCTTTGCACAGAGAAAACAAGTCACAGATACACATTGTGCTGGCTCAGAGGCTGGCCACAGTAGCAAGATCAGGTCCACAATATTTACTTCCCACATGATCTGTGAGCTCTTTGTTTTCTAATACATCTAATTTCAGCAAATTTTTGGTAATCTCTGGGTAATGAATAGCATGTGGTATCACATATTCCTCATATTACCTTAAGAAAGATGCAGGGAGACATACGGGAAAGCTACACACCAGCAGAGGTTGGTAGCAGCAAGTGAGCAAGGAAATAGCAAGGGTTAGTGACACTCACTAGAAACTAAAGAGAGAGTCAAGGAAGGATCTTCCTCTAGAGCTTCCAGAGGAAGAAAGAATAGCCCTCCCACTGATTTCAGATACTGAAGCTATGAACTGTAAAATAAGAACTCTGTCTGGTTTCAGGCCACCTGATTTGTAGTTCTTCATGTTAGCAGCTCTGAGGAACACCCACACAATGTGTGGCCACAGTGGACAACATTCCCAAACAGTGACCCCAAGAAGATATCTGAGGGAAAGAGAATTCCAGGACAGAAGATAACAACTGCTATGACTCTGAGATGGCAGTGTACAGAGCATGTGCCAGTGTGCCTGGAACAAAGTCAGCAAAGATAAGTGCAGGTGAGTTCAGATTCAGAGAAGAGTGTGTAGGAGCCAAGTCACTGGTCATTCTCTAGATTTTTGGCTTTTACTTTTAGTGAAAAGGAGAGACCTGTTGTTTTGAGTAGAAGGGGTGATTTCTCTGACTTGAATTTTAATAGCATCACCCTTTCTTCTTTGCTGAGAATAAGATAGTCATAACAGGATAAAGATGAAGTGACCAGTTAGGAGGTTTGACAAAAAGACAGACAGAGAGAGAGAGAGAAAGAGAGGGAAGATGCAGGCCAGGATGCTTCAGGGTATCTGTAATGAAAATACTGCCAACAGGATTTACAGACAGTAGAGCACACACATGTCCCCTGACCATCATTGACTGCTCTTATCTCGACTGTGGCTATGACTTCATACAATATATGTCCTTTTGTGTCTGGTGTCTTTTTTGCATGCTATATTCTTCCTCATTACTGTATAGATTCTTAGAGAAGATGACTTATATACCTCATTATCAGTTGGCAGATAGTTGGGTTTTTTTCTAGTCCTGAACCATTTATGAATGAAGCTTCCAGGAATATGAATTCACAAGTCTTTGAGTACATACATATTTTTCATGTCTGGGGCTGATATCTGGAATTAGGCTGACTGGATGGTGTGGCAAGTGCATTTACTTTTAGAGAACCCATGATATTTCCAAAATCATTTACATTGTTAGATTCCTGCTACTACAACAGCATATGAGTTTCAATGCATTACTGTCCTTGCCCATACAGTGTACTATATTGTTTGGATTTGGGACATTGCTGAGTATATAATGTTATTTTCTTACAGTTTTATTTTTCCTTCTCTTCATTACTAGCAGTGCTGAGTACATTTTTAGTGTCTGTTGGCTATCCATTTATCATGTTTTGAGGAGTGTTTTCTCAAATATTTAGTTTTATAGTTACACAAAAATAGACACGAAATTGCATATTATTAATGTGTAGTTTGATAAATGCTGACAGCTATATACCTTTGGAAACATCACAATCCTCTATCAAAGAGTTTTCCTTCCAACCATGTTGGCGCTTCTGCCAGTCATTTAAGTCAGTGGGTGGCAGCTCAGTCTGGTTGGGGTTTGTTCTGAAGCCTTCATCTGGGCTACTCACCCCAACTACTATCATTGTAGAATGCCTCTGTTCAGCAAGGATTCTCCCTTCCAGGCAGATCAGAAACTTCATGCTTCCATCCCCATGTAGGATAAGGGAGGATATGTACTTTCCAGTGTCCTGATATTTCTTTATATAACCTAATTATGTGCTATGATTTCTGTTATGCAATATTGAGACAGCATTCAGCCACAGACACAGGGAAACCTGTGTGAAGACTGTTGAATCTGTCTAGTCACAGCTCTCTCCTCCCTAGTGTCTGCCCTACTATTTGAATATATTTCAACTGCTCAGACCCTGTTCTTTGTTTTAACTGAGCAAGACTGTTAGGCCAGTATCTAAGATTTAGGACCACCACTGAGCTCTTTCTTTTCTTGAAATAGGATCTCTCGCTATAGCCTGGGCTAGCCTTGGACTTACTATGTAATTGGGTAATAAAAAAGAAATTGAGATCAGTGTTCTAGGAGAATTACAAATGAGACTCACAACAGTCATTCTCGTCTATTCATTTCACAGTGGTCACACAAAACTCTTGGTGTCACCAATAATCAACACTATATTAGTTTTAATTGCTGCAGGTGTTTAAAACTGATTGAAAGATATTTTGATTCATAATGTACATCCCAGTGGAAATGTAGTCCAATTATTTTGTTTTGAGATAATCTGAACAGCACATATTTGCTTGAGCCATAATCCCAGTCATACAATTAAGTTCATGTTTCATACTCTGATTTTAATGTTTAGAAATGATAATTTTTAAATTTGATTTTGCTTGGTAGTTATATGTAAACTATTTTCCTGGTTGCAGAGTCAAGCATATAAATCAGTGTATATTCAGAGATATTTAGCTTTTTGTTTTCTTTCTTCACAGCAAGTACTAGAGTATAACCCCTTTTGTTTTTGTTTCTTCTTTGCATCATAAATATAAACATAGAATGTATACATGTATGTTTATATGAGTTATATATGTATTTATGTTATTACCATCATTTCTTGCCATTATGTATGCTTTTTTTCCACTTTCCTTAGTACACAAGATAATCTGGCCATCATTTCCCAATTGTTTATACCATATAGCTTGTTATACCAGAGGGGAAATGGAAAATACACCCCCCCCACATCCCCTCCCCCACACACTATTCTGTTCATATACATTTATGGTTTTACACTCTTCCCTGAACATTTCTTTTTTCACCAAAACATGCTTTTACATTCTTTCAATTTTATGTAAACATGGAGTCCATCAACAAAGAACTCTCCAAAGACTAGTGTGTAGGTAACAGATAGGGAGAAATACATCTTGTTTATTTCTTGTTCAAAATTCACAAGTGTTATTGATCCATGCTATATTGTGTTGGAAGCAATGTGCTTTGTGTTATGGGTACACTAAGGTAAAAAGGAACTATCTTTTCCCTAAAGGGCTCCATTGTACCAAAGCACAATATGCAGTTAATTGGGCACTAAAAGGAAACCAAGATCAGTGTAATAGGAGAATTACAAATGAGACTCTGAAGAAAAGCATGTGATGACTTATAGGACATAGGAGACAGATGTGATGTCACAAGAGAAGAGCGTTGGACTCTTAAACAAAATGAATGGAGAGATGGCTCAATTCATGAAGATTTTGCCTTGCAAGTACAAGGATGTGGAAGCCATGTAATAGTAGCTAGGTATAATAGTACACACTTCCATTCTTAGCACTAGAGTGCCAGAGATAGGAAGATTAATATGCATACATACACATATACATACAACAACAACAGAGGCAATAACAACAAAATCTTCAAAAATGATGACCTCGCTTGATTAGGAGATGATAACTGTAGTGAAGATCTAGAGCGTAATCACAAGCACACTCAAGTAAGGAACAGAATGGGAGTCAGAAGCCAGCAGGAAGCACTGAGAAGTGATGAATAGATCTCACAATAATAAAAAAACACAGGCTTGGGAATCAGACTACAGGGACCACACCTGACCTTTCTCTCTGTCTCTTATACTGTGACCCTTGAAAAAGTTTGTACAATTTTAATGCATGCTTCCTCTGGAGCATTCATTCAAGTTGTTTCTTGTATAGCTGAGTTTGAGATAGAACTCTACAATGTGTTGCTGATGACCAATTCTTGAACTCTTTTCCATGGTTAGAGTCTCCATTTCCCAAGGCGCTCTCTCTCTCTCTCTCTCTCTCTCTCTCTCTCTCTCTCTCTCTCTCTCTCTCTCTCTCTCTCCAGGGTTTCTCTGTGAAGCCTCCATCTATTCTTGAACTAGCTCTTGTAAACTAGGCTGGCCTCAAACTCACAGCAATCCACCTTCCTCTGCCTCCTGAGTGTTGGGACTAAAAGCATGTGCCACCACCACCTATTGTGTACCACTTTTTAAATGCTGATCTTCTTCAAATGTCATAGAAAAAACTCAGCCCTTGGTATAGAAGCATTCCATCCCAGGTTTACACCTGCATAGATAGGATAGCATTGGGCTGTACACTAACCATCTCCTCTGCGTGCATCTCTTTCCCTTAGATACTCCAAGACAACTGTCTTATGATAGGACTCTGGCTTGCAATGCATTATCTTTTCTAACTTATGATGTAAATCAAAGGATTTCTCTGAACCCTCCTTCTTTTTCAGAATGCCTCACACTCTTTGTTCTTTTCTGAGGTCCTTCAGGAATTTGTATTTAAGATATGTCTTCATTCCTTCCTCAGTAACAAGAATGGTAACTAAATAGTTTAACATGTTTGCAACAAATATTTATTAACAGTTTGTCTTGTGGCAGTCAGTATTTTTAATCACTGAAAATAGAGGGAACAATATAGACCAAGGTGAAGCTGTTGTGGGACACTGAGTATATTCCTAACCTGCTACTCATTGTTCTGCAGATCTGATTGGTGTATCCATAATATAACATTCTCAGATGAGTATTTTTGTTAAGACTAATACACACATGAATAGATTATTAGTTAGATACTTGGTATCTAGATTCGTATTTACTTCTCTTCTGACTAGTTGCTTAATATTAAATAAGTTTCTTGTAAGTATTTTATGGGAAAATGGGGAGATGGTCATTGCAAACTCATGGTGTTACATGCAAAAGAAAAAGAAAGAAAGAAAAATCTCATCTGGAAAGAAAGTGAAACAATAGTACCTGGTGCATTAAGCGCCTGTAGTAAATATGAACCACAAATTTTGTGAATTTCCATATTTAGCCTAAGATATAATATTGTTTTGACTATGCAATTGGGCTATGAGATGATTAATCTTTTTCCCCCTTTCATTGAAAATAGATTCTTTTCTCATATAATATATACTGATTATAGTTTCCCCTCCATTTACTCATACCATTTTACTCATACTCATTACTCCATTACTCATACTCTTCCTCCCTTCACCTCACTTCCTTCTCCTCCTTTCACCCTCTGGATCCCTTTGTGTCTTTCATTAGAAAAGAGCAGAGTTTTAAGAGATAACAGAGATCTTAATTGTCAACTTGATGAAATCTAGAGTCACTTGTAAAACAGATATCTAGGCCTCCTTGTGGCTGGGATTAGATTAATTAGGTGGGAAGACCCACCATTCCTTGGGATGGGGTCTTAGATTGTATAAAAATGAGATAGATATCTAAGCACAAAGCATTCAGTACTATCAGCTGTCTATTTGTTACTGGCATTTTATTGTCCTGCAAGGTCCTACTGCCCTTGAGCCCCAAATAAACACACAGACTCAATATTATTAACTGATGGTTGATGAGATGAGAGAGTTTCTTATTGGCTAGCTTTGTCTTAATTATTAACCTGTTTCTATTAATCTATGTATTTCCACGAGGTCTTGGCTTACCAGAAAAGGGTCTGAACCTTCCTCAGCTACATGGCATACCTCAAGGTTTTTCTCTGCCTACCATTCCTAGGATTCTTCTCATCTCCTAACCCCACCTATCTTCCTGCCTTTGTTGGCCAATAAGAGAAACATAGATGCAGAAGGACATCCCCTATTACCCAGTTACAGATGTGATGTGACCAACTGCTTCAAGGCCTCATTGCCTTGTCTTTCCTACCATGATGGGCTTTGCCTTTGAACTGTGAACTGAAATTAATCCCCTTTCCTTGGAGTTGGTTTTATGAGAGTATATTATGTCAGCAACAGGAAAATAAATTAAGATATGTCATTACATGGTAAGAGTCCAAGGATCTAGGTTTTATTGCTCTATCTCAAATTTCTTATGTGGAAAATAAAGCTGATGTTATCTTATAGCTAAGATATAGAATTAAAGAAAATATTTTTGTAAAATTCTTATCAATTTCTAAGACATGGCACTTCTTCAATAAATGTCTAATTATTATTCTTATTAATAAGATCACTACTGGTACCATTCTCTAATGGATAGCAACATTCTGGCAATGAAGGGGCTGGGAGGGTGGAACAGTCAATAAAGTGCATGGCACACAATCAGGAAGGTCTGAGTTTAATCCCTACCACCCAGGTAAAGACAGTTGAGGTAGCATGCTCTTGATGATCCCAGTACTTCAGAAGTAGAAACAACAGGAAGCTGCTGAGGAGCTAGTCTTGCCAAATCAGTAAGCTCTACATTCCTTTAGAGACCCTATCTCACAAATTAAGGTGGTGGTGAAGCAAGTGAGGAAGACATCCAATATTGAACTTTGGCCTTCACATGCATATATGTGACCTTAAACATATACATTAACAAACAATAAGACTCAAATGGAAATAAATGATAAAGTTTACTCAAGAGAAGCATTCCCTGCTGTCAATAGGACCTGAGGGATCACAGTGACTTCCCTGTTTTCTGAATGGCAGTTCACCACTGGCTTTGGTTAATGTTGAGCAATAAACTCTCATCTCTGCTAACTACTTAAAACCTAATATTGGATTTGTAGCAACTGTTTTTTTAATGATCTCTTATAACCCTCTGCAGATGCAGAGTCACATGGGGCTGGCAAGGGGAATGTTTGTATACACAGTCAGAGGCCATTAGCTCTCACTTGTTTCTGGTTCAAGGCAAAGCCCATGGCTATTTTCCACAAAGACACTCCAGAATGTCTCTTTTTCCTCCCTCCTCATTCATCCTGTTTAGACCTGCCCTTACTATGCAACCTTTCACAGCCTGACATTGTAATCATTGACCCCAACCTCAGTCTCTTCTTGAACATATCCTCATTGGTCCTTTTAGCTTCCATCTGTCCTCTGCTCAAACAGCCAGCATAGCTCCCTATGGCCTATTTCACTAACTCTGAGATACTCCCTGTGGCCCCTTTCTACCACATTCCTCACTCAATCCTTATAGTTTCTTCATACTGAGTAACTGCACAGAATAAGAGGGTTAGGATCTGCCTCAAACCAAAAGTTTGCACTCTGTTCCTCCTTGTTTCCAAAGTTTGTGTACTCAGTTCCTGACCTCTAGATCAGTCCTGCTCACTCCACAGTTCTTCCCATGGCAATGTGGGGAGCAGAAATAACTAATAATATGTAGCCTGTAGAAAAGGGTTTGTCTAGTCCTCCCAGAAAACACCTTAGGCAGTCTGTGGGGCCTCTGGATCAGTATTTATCCCTAGTATAGGAATGAACTTTGGAAGCCCATTCCACATAGAGGGATACTTTCTCAGCCTAGACACATGGGGGAGGGTCTAGGCCCTGATCCAAATGAGATGACAGACTTTGAAGACTCCCCATGGAAGGCCTCACTCTCCCTGGGGAGCAGAAAGGGAATGGGATGCAGGTTGATGGGGGAAGGGGGAACGGAGGAGGATGGGAGGGTGTAGAAACTGGGATTGATATATAAAACAAGCTTGTTGCAAATTTAAATTGAAAAATAATTTTTTAAAAAAGTTTGTTTTATTTTTTTCCTCAATAGCTCTCTAGTTGGGATTAGATACATCACTGCATGGTCCACCTCTTCTTCATATAGCTATGGATATGAACAGATTGGTGAGCCAAGTGAGTCTGAGTTGAGTGTTTCACCTGTGTACAGTATGTTCAGTAGGACATACACCACTATTAACTAACTAAATTATCATAGACCTAATTACTTAAGTACTTCCATGATCTCCAGATACATACATAATTAAGTAATATATATATATTAATTAAGTACTTCCATGATCTCCAGATACTTCCATGATCTCCAGAAACATACATATATATATGTTTATATGTATATGTTTATGTGTATATATATATATATATATATATATATATATATATATATGTATGTTTCTGGAGATCATGGAAGTATATATATATATATATATATATATATATATATATATATATACTATATATATATATATATATATATATATATATATATATATCTCCTCAGGTGGGTATGGTAGGAGGCTGAGGTAGGAGTATCACTTTGAATATTAACCCAGCATAAGATACAGAGTGAGTAGAGCCAGGTAAAGCCAGGCTGTTACACAGTGCCTCAGAAGAACAAGAAGTCTACCTCTGGACTTCATATCCTGAATCCACAGTTTTTCACAGAATGATTGGTTAATTTCCAATAAAATGAGAAAGGTCACACTGTAGTTTCAGGATGCCTGAGCTCCAGAACATTGGACTAGCTAGAACTTTGATATCTTTAAACAGTAAAATGGAGACAGCAGTACTCCTGTTGAAGGACTGTCTGAAGTTTAATGGTAATTACAATAAAGCTCCAAAATAGAGTCTAGCATTTAATGATACTCAATGTGAAAAACTAGTGGTGATGGTGAGTATAACAAAAAATAAAAAAAAAATGGAAGAAAGAAACTATAAAATCTTACAAACAGGGCTCAGGACTTTTTCTTCTTTATATTACCAGGCTGTGGACAGTGTGTAGCACAAAGAGGATGCTCCATATCTGTGTTCTAACACCTTAAAGCATATATTACCACACTACCACCCTCTGCAGACCTATTTGGACTATCATCTATTTTTGTTAATAAAGTTTTATTGCAACACAGTCATGTCTATCATGTCTATGTGGTTCATGTCTGGTTTCATACTACAGTGGCAGAATTGAGTATTTACAAGAGAGTACAATGGCTGACAAAACAAAAATGGTTTGCTATCAGGACCTTAATAGAAAATATTTGCAGATCTCTAAAGTTTGGTTTGAACTGGTGAACATTAATCACAGTCCTTTTGGATCAAATACTTTTTCTTTTTTTTTTTTTTTTTAATTCTTCCTTACCTTCCCTCAATGAACTCATTGTATGTGCCTGTGCCAGTGTATGAATGTGTGTGTGTGTGTGTGTGTGTGTGTGTGTGTGTGTGTGGTGTGTGCGAGTGCGCACGTGCGTGCGTGTGCACCAAGCCAACTCCCTCCCCACCAAAATAAACCTTCCACAACACTCCTCACTCCTTCACACTCTAAATGATGTGACATTCTGCTGATGGGCATCAGTTCTCATGTGGTCATTTTCCAGGTGTTCCATGATTACTGTAGTAAGTGCTTCTTCAGAAGAGCACTCCAGCACTTGTTTGCTGCTGTTCCAAACCTATCTACTCATTCTCTCTGACAGCCCAATTGAGACTCCACATGGGATGAATGACACCAACACCAAACCACTCACACTCATAGGCAGAGCAGGCAGACCCAGAGTGTGTGTCCATCCCATGCTATTGGCTTCCCCTCCATTCTTCGTGGAACCCCCAGATGTGGCTAGTTTTCTGTAGCTATCTTCAACCCCCAGGAGCTACAAAATGTTGTAACTTCGCTAGATATTAGAATTAAGCGATCTTTTAAAGAGATTTCAATATTTAGTAGGGAATAAACCAAACAACGAAGCCCGAACTCAACTCTAAATTGTAGGGATGAATAATTAACTTCTAAATTAGCTGCCAGATCAAGTCGTATGACATTAGCATGTGATTCTACTACTTGGGAAGGTAAAGTGGGAGGATTTCAAATTCTAGACATAGCAAGACTTTGTCTCAAAGAATGATTGAGCCTCCTACTAAGAAATTCCAACCTTCCAAACATTCCAAGAGTGACTAAAATGCCCATTTTCATTCCTATAATAAATATCTGAGGTAGGCTAACATTAGAGGCTAGTTTTAGCTCATACTTTGAAAGAGTCAAGGGCATGGTACTATCACAGACTCAGTTATGATGGTGATGGTCTTCCTGCTAGCAGAGTTCTGAGCCAGCACATGATAAAGGAGAGGTGATAAGTGTGTCTGTATCTTTCTGGTTTGTGTTACTCTTCCTATAAAGCCACCATGACTGTATCATAAGAATCTACCTTAATTTCAGGTGTTGGTGGCATGGCTCTTTAATCACAACATTTGGGAGGCAGAGGCAAGTGGATCTCTGTGTGTTCAAGGCCCAGCCTGGTCTACAGAACTAGTTCCAGGACAAGCTTCAAAGCAATACAGTAAAACCCTGTCTCAAAAAACTAAAAAGTTTCTCAATAGAGGAACTAAAATGGCTGAAACACTTAAGAAAATGCTGAACATCCTTAGCTCTCAGGGAAATGCAAATCAAAAAACTTACTCCTGTCAGAGTAGCTAAAATAAAATACACCAATGACAGTTTATGCTGGAGAGGATGTGGAAAAAGGGGAACACTTCTCCACTGATGGTGGGAGTGCAAACTAGTACAGCCACTTTGGAAATCAGTATGGTGGTTCCTTAGGAAAATGGGAATCAGTCTACATCAAGATCCAGCAATTCCACTCTTAGGCATATACCCAAAAAATGTACCCTCATACAACAAGGACATCTGTTCAGCTATGTTCACAACAGCACTATGTGTAATAGCCAGAAACTGGAAGCAATCTAAATGCTCCTTAACTGAAGAATAGATAAAGAAAATATGGTACATTTATATAGTGGAGTGCTACTCAGTAGGGGGGGGAATGGAATCTTGAAATGCATGGTCTAATAGATGGAACTAGAAGAAACCATCCTGGGTGAGGTAACCAGGTCACAAAAAGACAAACATGGTATGTACTCACTCATATATGGATTTTAGACAAAGAGCAAAGGATTACCAGCCTACAATCCACACCACCAGAAAAGCTGGGAAACAAGGAGGTTCCCAGAAGAAGGGAAAGGGGAAAAGATCTCTTGAGCAAATTGTGAGCATGAGGTGGAAGAGACAAGGAGTTAGGAGAAAGAGAAAGGGAAGTGAAAGGAGGGCAGAAGGGAGCAGGAAAATTGAGTCAGGGAAAGAATAGAGAACAGGAAAGGAGATACCATAGTAGAAGGAGCCATTATAGGTTTTCAGAGAAATCTAGTATAATGGGATATTCACTTTTTCTGTTTCTGTGGCACTGACCACACCCATTGTGGGTGGAGCCAGGGGCAGAAGTGACCCATGGAACTAGGTCTGAGGGGGAGCCAGTGAATTCTCTCTTCCTGGCATACTGTCAGCAAGAGAGCATCAGGTTCCAACTGAGAAGAGCATCAGGTTCCAACTGCTGGTGTTCATCTGTCTATGTTGTGAGTTATTTCTCCCTGAATAAACATCTATTCAGCCTATTTGTTTATCCTGATCCTTATTAAACTGCAATAATCTAGCACTAGACTAAGAATCAAAGCAATAGTGGAGAAGCTACCTTAAATGCCCTTTCCATGTAATGAGATTGATGACTAGAGCCTTCTTCCAGTAGCTGATGGAAGCAGAAGCAGACACCCACAGCTAAACACTGAGCCAAACTCCGGGGATCCAGTTGCAGAGAGGGAGGAGTGATGAGCAAAGGGGTCTAGACCAAGCTGAAAAACAAACAAACAAACAAAAAAAAAAAAACATAAACAGAAACTGCTGACCTGAACAAGGGTGAGCTCATGGACCCCAGTCAGTCTGATAGCTAAGAAACCAGCATAGGACTGATCCAGATCCCCTGAATGTGGATGTTAGTTAGGAGGACTGGGCAGTGTATGGGGCCTCTGGAAGTGGTTCAGTATTTACTCCTAGTCTAGGAATGTACTTTCAGAGCCCATTCCACACATTGGGATAGTCTCTCAGCCTAGACACATGGGGGCTCCAAATGATATGACAGACTTTGAAAACTCCCCATGGAAGGCTCAGCCTCCCTGGGAAGAGAGAAGAAGATGGGATGGGGGTTGGGAGGGAGACAGGGGAGGAGGGGAGGGTTTGAGGACTGGGATTGACATGTAAGACAAGCTTGTTTCAAATTTAAATTAAAAAAATCTCAAAAACAAATCTGTCTGCTCTTTGAGAAAGAGTAAAATATTTTAAAATCATTTTTAATATTCAAATGGCAATTAATCTCTGAACTGTATGGTAAGTGAGGGACTATTTTGGGACACAAAGATACTTGTGCTGAATTGTGAAGATTTTTGCCTCTCTTCTGATTTAATTTTTCAGTTAATGCTTACCAGTGGATACATCTTGCCAAAAAGTTACACACCCTCTTCATTTAGCTTTTACCTATCTTATTATTTGAATTGGAACTCTGCCTTGATACTCAACAACTAAGTCTTTACCTTTCATCTCTATTTAGGGAATAAATCTGTCTTGTCCTCACACTGTTTCTGATTTAAACCCTGGAGTACACCATAGTGTAGTACAATGAACATGGACTTAGAAGGAAGAACTAAGTCTTCCCACATTAAAACATGTAAACTCTTTTGTCCTGTACATCCACTGTTTATTGTAGTTGGCACATAGATATGCTCCTTGTCTAACTGAAACCTTCAAAAACTCCAATATGTGAGCATGAAAACCATTGTAGTTTCTTTTCTTGTTGCTATGATAAACTACTCTGATAAATTACCTTAAGAAGAAAGGGTTTATTTTAGCACACAATTTCATGTTACTGTCAATCAAAACAGAGAAATCATGGCATCAAGAGATTGGGAGAGCTGTTCACTCCACATCTACAGTCTGGAGAAAAGAGTAATTAATGTATTCTTGTTAGTACTCAGTCGATTTCTCCACTTGTCTATAGTCCAGGATCACATTATCCCTAGGGAATAATGCCATGCAGAGTAAGCAGCCATTCTTCTCACCTCATGATGATCCCTCAAAGCATGCTTAAAGGCCCATCTTTCAGGTGATTCTAGATTTTGTCAAAGTGACAGTTAATCATCATAGTGGCTTTGTTTGCCTTATTATTGAGTATATGTAAAAACCTAGAAGGTCAGGGACAAAGAGACTTTTATCTTGATTGGTATGTTTCGTAACTTCCCACAGGAAACTGTTGAAAATTATCACAACAGCAAAAGTTAAAATACATTTTTATTTAAAAGCAACAAGGGATAGCCCAAGGGTTTACAACAGTGAATTCAGTGATGAGGCTGGAAAGAAGTCCTGATTTAGGAGCTGGGCTTTAGGAATTGACTCTGGGGTTTTACTAGTCACCCAGCTTTATGAACGGAGACATAAGAACTACTTAAAATGGGGCCCAGGATGGTTCCTCATTAATGACACAGAAGTTAGAAAAATAATTCTTAATTCCTATTTCTAGGTAAAACAGATAATTAGTGACACATTTCTAGTACAGAATTCACAAAACTCAGAATAAAGGAAAAATTCATTTTTTTCCTTAGACTATCTGCCAGTTTCTGTTGGCCAAACCACTTAACTTTCAACAAAGCATGTTCACAGTAAAATATAGACAAAGCCTAAGACACAGAAAAAAAGTTAGATCAGGTACCTTTAAATAAAGACTAGATAATCATAACATAATCAGGACAAAATATAAAGTTGATTTTTAGAAAACAAGGGTAAGGTATTTATTCATCTCTGGGTGAAACAGATTAAAGCCTTCACAGGAATATCTATAAGAAACCAATCTGGACCAAAAAGTCATATGGGTTGTAAAACCGCCCAAAATACTCCAAACCAAAAATGAAATTTAGAGCATTCCAGTGTTGTGTAGAATGTAATGAAGTCCTCTTTTAAGGAATATGTTTTGACTTGGGTCTCTCAGGAGCAATAAAAAAGGTATACACTCACAATAACATATTGCATACCATGTAGAAACAACTAACTAAACCGGGATTAAAGGCAGAAGAACAACAGGACTGCAAAATTAGAGTTTATCTACTTCCAAGTGCTAGGATTGAACACATTACCTCATGCATGTCGCTAAGTGTCTGGGCAATGAATTTAGGCCCTCTTTTTTTTTTTTTTTTCTTATCTTATATAACCATCCCAGTTGCCTCTCCCTCCCTCTCTCCCTCCCTCCGTCTCTCTCTCCCTCCCTCCCTCCATCCCTCTTTCTCTCATCTTCCCATGCCACCCAACCACCCTCCCATCCCATCCCCCTCCCCACACTCCACAGGTAGGGGGATGCCTTCCAGGAGGAGTCATTTAAATCTGTCAAGTTATTTGGAGTGGGGACAAAGCCCTCCCTTCAACCTCTAGGTTAAGGGAGTATCCCTCCATGGGGTGCACCTCCTTTTGTGCACCAGGGATACATCCTGGTTCCACTGTCAGAGGCCCCTTAGACTGCCCAGAACTTCCCAATGAGACCCATGTTCAGGGGGTCTGAGTTGAGCCAATACTAGATTCCCAGCTATCAGTCTGGGGGACCTTTAGTTACTCCTTGTTCAGGTCAGCTGACTCTGTGGGTTAATGTAGCCTGATCTTGTCTTCCCTCTCTGCATCTGGATTCTGTTTATCTTCTGTTTCCATCAGCTACCAGATGAGGACTCTATGATGGTGGATAAGTTAGAAATAAATCTCATTATCAGGAAAGAACATTTATGGTAGCCTTTCCACTGTTGCTCAAATTGTTAAGTGTGGTCCTTACTTTCTCTCAATATTAATGGTCTTAACTCACCTATAAAAAGACACAGGCTAACAGAGTGGATATAAAGACAGAATCCATCATTCTGCTGCATACAAGAAACACATCTTAACTTCAAAGACAAAGTAAAGTGTTATAAAAAGATCTTCTGAGCAAATGGATCCAAGATACAAACAGGTTTGGCTATCCTAATATCTAACAAATTAGACTTCAAACTAAAATCAATCAAAAGAGATGAAGAAGATCATTTCATATTCATCACAGGAAAAATCCATCAGTCGAAAAATGTCTCAATTCTGAACATCTATGCAGCAAATACATTGGCACCCTCTTTCATTACTAAAACTCAAATCTCACATAAAGCCTCACACACTTATAGTGGGAGACTTCAACACCCCACTCTCACTACTAGTCAGGACCACCAGACAGAAACTGAACAAAGAAACACAGAAACTAACAGAGATTATGGACCAATTGGGTTTAACAGACATCTATAGAACATTCCATCAGAACACAAAAGACTATACCTTCTTCTCAGCTCCACATGGAACCTTCTGTAAAATCAATCACATACTAGGCAACATAACAAACCTCAACAGATACAAAAAGTTGAAATAGTCCCCTGTATCTTATCAGACCACCATGCTTTAAAATTAGAATTCAACAACAACACTAACTGTAGAAAACCAAATGCTCAATTGCACCATTCCAGGGTCAAGGAAAAGAAAATAAACTAAAGACTTCCTAGAATTCAATGATCATGAAGGTACAACAAAATCAAACTTATGGGACACTTTGAAAGTAGTACTAAAAGGAAAGTTTATAGCACTGAGTGCCCACTTAAAGAAACTGTAGTATAGTCACAACTGAAAGCTCTAGAACAAAAAGAAGCAAACTCACCCCAGAGAAGTAGATGCCAGGAAATAATCAAATGGATGGCTGAAATCAATAAAGTACAAACAAAGAAAACAACACAAAGAATCAATGTACCAAAGAGTTAGTGCTTCGAGAAGATCAAAAAGGTAGACAAACTTTTATCCAAACTAAGCAAAAAGCAGAGAGAAAATGCAAATTAGTAAAATCATAACTCCACTGAGATTGACAATAAATGGGACTTCCTGAAACTGAGAAGCTTCTGTAAGGCAAAGGACACAGTCAACAAGACAAAATGGCAGCCCACAGAATGGGAAAAGATCGTCACTTACTCCATATCTGACAGAGGGCTGATCTCCAAAACATAAAAAGAACTCAAGAACCTAGTCACCAATACACCCAATATCTTAATTAAAAAATGGTGTACAGAGCTAAATAGAGAATTTTCAATGGAGGAAGCTAAAATGGCTGAAAGACACTTAAGAAAGTGCTCAACATCCTTAGTCGTCAAGGAAATGCATAAACAACTCTGAGATAACATCTTACTATTGTTAAAAGCTAAAATAAAAAACACCAATGACAGTTTATGCTGGAAAGGATGTGCAGAGAGGGGAACACTCCTCTACTGCTGTTAGGAGTGCAAACTTATACATCCATTTTGGAAATCAGTATGGCAGTTTCTTAGGAAAATGAGAATCAGTTTACTACAAGATCAGCAATTCAACTCTTAGGCATATATCCAAAGATTCACATTCATACAACAAGAACATTTGTTCAACTATGTTAATAACAGCATTATTTGTAATATCCAGAACATTAGAGCAACCTACATACTACTCACCTGAAGAATGGATCAAGAAAATATGGTATATTTACACAAATTATTCAGTGGAAAAAAAAAACAATGAAATCTTGAAATTCGTAGGCAAATGGATAGAACTAGAAGAAACCATCCTGAGTGAGGTAACCCAGTCGCAAAAAGACAAACATGGTGTGGACAATCATATATGACAATCACATATGGATTTTAGATATAGAGCAAAACATCATCAGCCTACATTCCTCACTGCCAGAGAAGCTAGGAAACAAGGAGGACCCTAAGAGAGACAGACATATATGGTTTCCCACAGAAGGGGAAAGTGACAAGATTTTGTGACAAAATTGGCAGCAGGATGAGGGAGAAAAGAGTGAGTTAGGAAAAAGGGATGGAGAGAAGAGGAGGGAGGAAGACTACATGAGGGAGCAGGAAGATTGAGTCAAAGGAAGAATAGAGGAAAACAAGAAAAGAGATACCAAATAGAGGAAGCCATTATAAATTTAAAGAGAAATCTGGCACCAGGCAAATGTCCAGAGACCTAAAAGGATAACCACAACTAGCCATCTAAGCAATAGTATAGAAGCTACCTTAAATGCCCTTTCCTGATAATGAGATTGATGACTACCGTATAGTCATTCAGTAGCTAATGGAAGCAGAAGCAGACACCCACAGTGAAACACTGAGCCAAAACCCAGGAATCTAGTTGCAGAGAGGGAGATATGATGAGTAAAGGGGTCAAGAACAGACTGTAGAAACCCACAGAAACAGCTGACCATCCCTACTCCAGCTACCTGGGGGCTGCTCCCCCAAACTCAAATCATAATGTACCACATCTGCCACCATTGAAGCTTTGGCCCTGCTCCCAGAAGGAGAGGTGAGCGGGTGTTAACCTTATGATCTAAAAACCCCAGGAAGGCCCTATCCCCAACTACCAAAGCCCCAGAGACCCAGGGGCAGCCTTCCCACACTCCAACCCATCCATCAATACATATGCTGCTATTGGAGACTTAGTTTCACCACCACCAGAAGAGGAAGATTGACCACCTTAGTCATAGACCTTACCTATTTGGGAAAGAGAGACACACTGAATCACTGGCCCTGCCTGCACCCAGTGGGGAAAGAAATGGATAGACAACAGTATAAGAATACATTCAACAACATAAGGAATAATATGAGACCACCATAAACTAGGGCTTCTACACAAGTAAGACCTGAACAACCCAATGCAGACAAAGAAAAAGAAAATGACCTTAAAAATAACTTTGTGAAGATGATAGAGGCCCTTAAAGAGGAAATGAGAAACATGCTGAAATAAATGGAAGAAAAAAACAAACAAAAGTGGAAGAAAATATAAACATTTTCCAAATAAATGAAAATGAAAAGCTGTGGATTCTTTCCAGACTAATATGGTTTTATCAAGCAAGACTCTCTGAAGCAATGTCTACAGCCAAGATTTGTGCATCTTCTTAGGGTCCCCCCATGACAGTGCCCCCTACAAGCAGGAAGTAGTCTGGAAAGAATGACGTCCAAATTCCCAAATATTGTTTATAAATGTTTGTTCTCATTTAAATGGGGTTGGTTATAAATGGTTAATGACCACAAGCAATCTTTTTAAAGGTAAAAAGGGAATTATGGTATAGCTATAAATGCTTTGTTTTGGAATGGATTTTCATTGATACAAATTTAAGGTCAATTTTGTGATATGTATATTTCTCCTCTTGTTTAGGTATTGTGTTTATATCGCTCATTTAGAATGTAATGTATAGTTTAACACGGATTATAGATAATTACCTATGATAATGAGAACTTACAGTTAAGTTAGTTAGGATTTCTAGATATGCAGAGATGTATTTGAGATGAATAGGCATTCTTCAAACCATTCAAAAACCTACAGAATATGGCATTTAAAATGGTTTAAAGTTTTTCTTGACAGTGAGGCACAACTATTCCTGGTAACATCATCTGCCTCAGAAAGGAAGATAGACATTGAAGAAACGTGTTATGGACTTTGCTTCTAATATGGCAAGACCATATTATGTTCAAAGGCCATTTTAACAAGGTACTGCTCTTCTGGACTGTTTGAATTTATGTTGTAGAAACTGGACATGCAGGACCCACAAAAAGGTGACTGCTGATGCAAGATGGACATTGCTACAGGATTCCTGCTTCATGGAAGAGGCTGCCAGACAGCCAGTCTATAGGACACAGAGAAAAATTACTGACAAACTGCCAATACAGGTGGACAGTTTAAAGTTTCCTGCTTTGTTGAGGAGTCTGGAGACACACTATGGCCTATGGGCTGAAGATGGAACATTACAGAAAAACTTCGGGTGACCAGGCAGTTGAGTTGTCTCTGTCATTTTTAGAGTTTATATATTACCCTTCTGTGGTCTTTGAAGGAGATGAAGACAGATAGTTTTGGTTATAATTTTCCTTAGTTAGGATTAAAGATAAGTCACATATAGGACTTTAGACTCACAAGGATAGGATAGATGATATATTCTTTAAGTCTTACAAAATGTTAATGGACTAAATATTGTTAACTGTGATTCTTATTTGATAACTGATGTATAATATATTTTGCTATGTTAAGGTTAAAATCTTTCTTTTTATTTTAGACAGAAAAGAGGAGATGATGGGATATGTTATTCTGTAAATATGTTTCTCATACTGGTTTATTAATAAAGCACTGTGGCCAATGAGAAAACTAGATAGGCAGGGCTAGGAGACAAGGAGGAAAGAGGAAGTGGTTAGGAGGAGTCAATATGTAGACCAAGGAGGAAGGAAGACACCGGCCACGCCTCCTCGATAAGATGACCACGTGGAAATACTCAGATAAGTAGAAATAGGTTGATAGTTAAGACAGAGCTAGCCCATAAACAATAATGGTAACTGGCCAACAGGATTGTATCAAATACAGAGTCTCTGCGTGTTATTTGGGGCCAGTGTGCCAGACCTGTGGCAGGCAGGCTGGAGGAAAACAAACATGCAACAGTACTTGAAGTTCTATCTAGAGCAATAAGACAACCAAAGGAGATTGGGGGGATACAAATTTAAAAGGAAGAAGTCAAATTTTCACTATTTGCAGATGATGTAATAACTTGCATAAGTGACTTGAAAAATTCTGTCAGCTAACCCCTACAACTGATCAATACTTTCAGTAAAGTGGCAGGATACATGATTAACTCAAAAAAATCAATAGCCCTTCTCTATATGGAAGATAAACAGGCTGAGAAAGAAATCAGAGAAACATCACTCTTCACCAGAGCCACAAATAACATAAAATATCTTGGGGGGTAGCTCTAACTAAGTAAGTAAAAATCCTGTATGATGAGAACTTTAAATCTTTAAAGAAAGAAATTAAAAAGTATTAGAAGATGTAAAGCTCTCCTATGCTCTTGGATAGTTAGGATCAATATACTAAAAACTGACAGTCTTACCAAAAACGATGTAGAGTTTCAATGCAATCCCCATCACAATCCCAGCACAATTCTTCACAGAATTGAAAGAATACTTAACTTTTATGGAAAAACAAAAAAGCCCATGATAGCAAAAACAGTCCTGAATAATAAAGGACTTTTCAGAGGCATCACCATTCTTGACTTCAAACTCTACTATCGAGCTATGGTAATGAAGATAGGTTGGTAGTAGGACAAAAACAGACAGGTGGACAACTGGAATAAAATTAAAGACCCTGATATTAATCCATACACCTATGAACACCTAAGTTTTGACAAAGAAACTAAAAATTCACAATGGAAAAAAAATCTTGAAAAATTTGTGTTGGCAGAACTAGATACTGATTTAGAAGATTGCAGATAGATCCATATCTATCACCATGCACAAAACTTAAGTCCAAATGGATCAAAGACCTTAACATAAATTCACTGGAGATAGACAATGACCTTTTGAAACTGAGAAACATCTATAAGGCAAAGGACACAGTAAGTAAAATAAAATGCCAGCCTACGGAATGGGAAACGATCTTCACCAACCCCACAGCTGATAGAGGATGAACTCCAAAATATACAAAGAACTCAAGAAGCTATGTACCAGAACACCAAATAATCCAATTTACTAAAAAATGGGGTACATATCTGGTGTGGTGCACATCTTTAATCCCAACACTCAGGAAGCAGAGGCAGGCTGATCTCTGTGAGTTCAAGGTCAACCTGGTCTGCAGTGCTAGTTCCAGGACAGGCTCCAAAACAATACAGAGAAACTTTACTTTGAAAAAACAAAACACAAACCAAACCCAAAAACAACAAAAAGAAAAAAAACAAACAAAAAAAAAAAAAAAAAACAAGAAAATTCAACAAAATTCAACAGAGGGGAATCCCAAAAAGGTGAAAAAGGTGAAAGGCACTTACAGAATTGCTCAACATCCTTAGTCATCAGGGAAATGCAAATCAAAACAATTCTCATATACCATCTTACACTTGATAGAATGTCTAAGATCAAAAACACTAGTGAAAGCTTATGTTGGAGAGATTATGGACTAAGGGAAACACTCCCCCATTGATGGTGGGAATGTACATTTATACAGCTGCTTTGGAAATCAGAATGGTGGTTTCTCAGACTATTAGTAACAAGTCTACCTCAAGATCCAGCAATACTACCCTTGGCATCTACCCAAAGGAGAGACACTCATACCACAAGGACATCTGTTATCTATGTTCATAGCAGCATTGTTTGTATTAGCCAGAACCTGGAAACAACTGAACTGCCCCTCAACCATGTTCAATTCCCAACACCCAGACTGCTTCACAACCATCTGTAGCTCCATTTCCAGTATATCCAATACCTTCATCTGTCAGCTGTGGACACTGCACAGACATGATGCAAAGACATACAGGCAGGTAAAATACCCATACACATAAAATGATGTAAATAATAATTTTCTTTTTTTTTTTTTTTGGTTTTTTGAGACAGGTTTTATGTAGTTTTGAAGGCTGCTCTGGAACTAGTTCTTTTAGAACAGGCTGGTCTTGAACTCACAGAGATCCACCTCTTTCTGCTTCCCTAGTGCTTGGATTAAAGGTGTGTTCCACCACCACCCAGCTTAATGCAAATAATTTTAAAAAGGAAGAAACCCTGAACTACTATCCCAAATTTGGAGACAGAGGTTTTGTAATTCACCTATACATACTGAGATAACTGTAGACTGTGCTTCGTATTCAAAAATAGGTCATATGGCCCCTATTGCAACTACTCAGCCCTGCCATTGCTTATGAAAGCAGATATGACTAAGTGTAAATGAGTAATTATAGCTCAGTACCAATAAGCAGTTGGTAGACTAGATTTAGTCCTTGTCCTCAGATTACCAATCTCCACCTTTTCCTTTTGCTCTTGTACTCTTTAGCTCCTGTGGTAATTTAGTTTATCATAACACATAAACAATCTCACTATACACCTTACCTCCATAAGTAGACCATGATTGCCTTCAGTTAGGAACCTGATAACTCACATATGCACCCCCAGTATAGTTAGCAAAGATGTGGCACAGGATAAGAATGCTATAGACATTTGTTTTGGAAATAGATGCCTAAAAGAAGGGGTCCAGTAGAATACATTATTCTTCTCAGCAGTTTACTGAAAAGATAGACCTGGTCATGAACAGCATTGAGGATTTCTCAGGCAAAGCCACAAAAAAATCTCCCTACTTCTCATGTCTCCTAATACACTGTATAGAAGCCTTGAGAACTGTGTGAGAATGCTCTTCAACAAAGAAACTACAACAATCTTCAAACTAAATATGAAAGGCATTACCAGTCCAAGACTTACTTCCAACAATCTCCATTTAGTTACCAGACACATGAATAAGCCAACTTATTTCTACACCACAGCTGGATTCCATATGGTGAAGGGTCATCCAGGTAAGCACCATTTGAATTCCTGATTGATGACCTGATACTGATTGTTTTAGGCTACTATATTTCTAGTTGGTTTGTTATGTAACATCTAAGTCTTGGGAAACCTGAAGAAATGACTGCAGCACTGAGGCAATGAGCTACAACCAAGTTTCTGGGTACACCTGGGCATGTTGATCTCTCTTTTTGCAGTCTATAAAGTTGTTTTGACTTTCTTGTCTTTCTCAGGGTTTTGTCCCTTTGAAAATCCACCTCAGTGACTTAGACCCATCCCTGATATCACTCAAAGGTATTTCAGGCATCAGAGTATGACCAATGCTTCATTTTTTGTATTTCCTGAACTCTCTGGAAATTATGAGCTGTTTGGATTCCAAGACTACTTTTATTCTGACTACCTTTATTCTGATCAGACCTGAAATTCTCTTCAGAAACTTGTTAGAAATAAGGGCTGGGTGAAATACTTGACAGTCACTAAGGCACAATCAAAAAGCATCAATTTTATGAGACTTCTGCTCTCTGCATGTAGTATTGGCAGGATGTGCTTGCATCTGAACACAGCTGGAAATACTATGGGTCTAGCTAGACTCTAGGGAATGAATAAGGAACATGACTTATCATTCTGCTTTTTGATAGAAGTAAACTTCAAAGAGGAAAAGGCATTTTGGGCTTAGTTACCAAGAAAACCAAATCTACATGCAAGGTTTCTAAAGGACATTTGGGTGTCTGTAGGATCTGAAGACCTTGGGAAACTGACATCAGACACAGTGCCTCACATCAGTGATTGAGCCCACAAGCATATCTCATTGGTTACCAAGCAACCTGAAAAAGTTTCCAGGTACCTGAGTCATTTAGTTTTTGACTGCACAGGGAATATTGCCCCTCTTCCAATCCATGCCTGCCAAACTTTGACCTCTTCTATTTTGCCTAATCAGTTAACACAACCCTAAGGCACTGCTTTTGTATCACCAGGCCCTAATCCTCAGAAGCTGTGCCCCATGGAGAAGAAGCAGACTGTGCAGACAAGATTTTTTTGTACTTGCATTCTGCATTTTTGAGCAGTCCATCATGGGGCCATAGCAGATGTTTAGTGGTCCTTTCATTTTCCATTTCAGAGAAATTGTGATCAGCAGTGTTCAGTTAGGCTCTTCCTCGGGATACTTCTTCAGTTTTCTTCCACTCACAGGAATTCACAGATTCCCTCTTCATACACTAAGCTGAATAGATTTCCTAATATCCTAAAATTTGCTATCTTGAAGCTTAACATCCTTGCAGTGATGGTGTCTGTTTCTCTCTCCTCTCTCCTCTAACTATGGAGTTACAGCACTGTTCTGGTTCTCACTTATGTCATGGATCTCCTTCTTTAGATGAACAAATGTTTTTGTACATCATGTCTTTCTGGATAAATGGCTTTGCTAAAGCTGCCCTCTGCATGGATTAAAAAGCACATCCCTAGGCAGTAGGTTTGCAAAGCTAGCTGCTGGATTGTATCTGAATTGGGGTAGGTGGCCAATATGAACCTTGAATAGATTTATTTGTACTTTCTTATTCATTCACTCACTTACTACTTAAAACTTTCCTATGCTTGTATAATGTACAATGGAAATATAAGTTAAGGTAGTTTCCAGTTTCATGGAAATTATTATCAACAAGAGAGACCAAAAAGTGATGGCAATGTATGAGTAGGGGTTGTTTTGGAAGTTGCTTTGAACAGAGGAGGACATGTATATAGGCATGCCAGTCTTTGGAGACTAGAGGAAGGTTTCTAACAAAAGTCTAAATTGAGATTTGAAGGGTAAATCTGAGTTTTCAGACAAAAGAGATTGAGAATGGGTTGATAAGGTGTAGCAGAAGGGAACTGAGAGCTCTAGATGATGGAGATACCCAACGGCAAGAAATAGCAAGGCTGGGATGAGCTGTAAAAGTAATTAATCACTACTAGAGTATGAAGTGATAGGTAAGAGATGGGAAGTAAGATAGACTGAAAAGAAATGAGAACCATACTTGGGTCAGTGGGAAGAAAGAACCAGAGCATACAAGAACTATCAGCCAGCCTAAGTATTGGTGATACGCTAGGCACTAGACACAATGCCCCTTCAGTCTCTCTGTCCTTAATGTCTTTGATAGTTTAAAATTTATTACTACTGCTTTTTGCTCCCAGGAATCTGGAGAACCATAATAGCAATTAGATTTGTGAAGAACAGTTCTGGTAGCAGATACCATATAAACATAAGACATGAGACAGAGACTTATCTCTGAAGTTCACAAACCTTATGACAAACAATGGCACTGTGGCAGAACAAAATAGTCCCAGCTGAGAAACAGATGGGAAACATAAACTTGGTGAACCAGGAAGGATTTGGGGATTCTGGCTATCAGAGAAGAATCTAGAATGATGGAGTAGTTGTTACCTTCAAATTCCTACTGTTAGTGACCCCCCTTACCATGCTTAAGCATGGTTCTATATCCACCTCAATTAGATGTCACTGTTAGTACTCACAACTGGACAAGATATGACTTCCTGTGTTGTAAGGACTTTAAAGCAGTTTCTCTTCTAGCTTCTTGTTTGACTGTAGAACATATGAATAGAAGATGAGAAAGGTGGCACATTTATAATAATTCTCCCCAAAATTTGATGCAGGGCAGAGTACTCTTTTAAAGTTAGAAGAAATGGTAATTTATAGATATTAGAGGCGATAACAGACTTGAAATTAAAAATTAGACTAGGAAAATATAAATTAATGTGCAAGAACTTATCAGAAGTTGAGATTATCTAAAGAACAAAAGTTTATCACAGATTGGATCAATTTATCAGCTGGATTATAGTGCTGATTGTAACAACATGTATTTTCAAACATTCACTATGTGCCAGGCATAATATTTTACAGCAGGTGGATAGAGGATGAATGAATGATTAGGTTGATAGGTAATAGGTGGAGACACAGTAGGTAGGTTGTAGAGCCAATCTGTTTCCCTGTTCCCATTGCTTAGGTAATAATATTCAGAGACTCAGAAGTCATCTCTGAGCAAGGCACATTCACATCTCATAAGAAATGTCTCTGTGGAGAAAAAAGGCATGCAGACAGCATCATAGAATTAAAAAAAAATGTTCTAAATGAAAAGTGGATGATGACAAATCCAGTAGTTCTTTTAACACGAGTTGGGGAAATCTTAATATGACCCATCTGAGATGAAGAGCTACAGTCTACTGGGAAGAACTCAGTCTCTCCAGAGATGAATTCCCTGAAAGTTTGGATAATCTGAAGTGGTTAGTACTAAACATATGTACACAAGACCAACACTAACTAGACTCAGTATATATGTACTAATACATACTTATGTAATGTTTATAAATTACCTATATTTACACATATGGATATATGTTAAAGAAGAGGGGTGGAGTATATAGGAAGAGTTGGAAGGGAGCACAGGTGGTGTTAAAATGATATAACTATATGTATGATATTCTTAAAAATATATATTAAGATAAAAAAATGTTAAGCTGAAAAGCAGAATCTGTTAGGAAGCCTTAAGGAAGACATTGTGCAATATCAGCCTCACAGAGCAAAATGGGTGATGTTTCTCAATGCTCCAGGATATGGTAGACAAACAACAGGATGCAGTGCTAAACAGGAACCCAGGAAAGATGCTTAAATCTTTCCTCCACTTATTTATGAATTAGACTTCCAATCTCCCTTTGCTCAGCCACAGTGACTTGGGGATCCCAAGACACAAAAGAAGACTAGGAACTTGCTAAATTCTAAGAAGGAATGCCAATGTTGGAAGGAGGGGCCCTGAGCAGGAAGGAAGGAGCTTGGTGAGAAAGATAGGGTCCACTCAGCACTCTTCATTTCTGGGAGAGAGACGGGAAGGCACCTGTGGCCTGGCAGTCAGTGTTGCCAGCTGCTATAAAGCCACATTTACACAGGATGGTTAGAAAATGAGAGGAAAAGCTGATTAATGAGATATTTCTGAAAATGAAATGAACACTTTTCAGATTTTATTCGAAATAACATAATACAGCCCATTCGTCTGCCTTTTGCCATGGAGTCCACACTTTTTTTCCAGTTTAACCCTGCAAATTGGATACCTCATTCTTCACAAATAAAACTAAAAGCCTCAATGTTTCAGCCCTACCCTCAAACCTTTTCAAATGAGATCAGAATGCAGCTACATGTGATTCCATCTAAGGGAAACTTTGACTCTTGTCTTCCCACTACTCAGTATAAGTCACAGACTTCTGACTGAACACAGGGCTTCTTGCTTCAGTACTGGAAGAGAACCCATGCCTTTACACATGCTAGGCAGAACCCATACCACTAAATTACACCCCTCAGATTTTGACCATCCCTTTTAAATAATGTGGTCTTTTGAGTTTTCCAACTAATTTAACTTGGTTTTATGACAATACTGCTCTATTTCCTTTTACACAGACATTTTATTAACTTATATAATATCTAATTAGGTCAGAGCAGCAAAGCAGAAGCAGGCTATCCAATGGCATTTTTACCATTGACCCAGAATGAGCTGCTAAGATGAAAAGAAAATGGTGAAGTTCACATTTCACAGGGAATTGAGAATACTGGAAGGGCAAGTATAACCTTGGGGGAATCTGATCCCCAGATCTTTATTCAATGTAGTAGGCAGATGATTGAAGGGGAGATGCAATGGCATCCCAGGAAGACATTCTACAGAGAGTATTGTGTGTGTTTCATCCCTCTGTAACCAAGGGGGATGCCATATTCAACACACGACAGAAATAGAAGGACTTTGGAACAGCAAACCCTTAGGATATGGGGAAAGCCTGGAGTATTCTGTTGGTGACAACCATTCCAAACAATGCCTTCTTGTCCCAGGCCAATTTGAGGGGTCCAAGAAGGAAAATAGTGTGGCTGAGAGAAGGAGATAGCAGAAGAGGCTGTGCCTCTGAGGAAGATGTGGCCATGATGGAGAGGTGCTAATTAAAGGGAAATATTGCTGGATCTACCTTGCCCCCTTTTTCTTCCTGGGCTTAGAAGGGGTACATCAGTAACAATTTTGAATCTATTGGTAGTGATTATGATTATAAAAACATACCTACTTATGATAAAAAGATTTATTCCTTGATGAAATGGCTTAGTACTGAAAGATAAAAGCAAAGTTTGCACTGAAGTAAGATGAATGTGTTTGGTCCAGGGCCATATTTTAAATAATTCATGAATAGAAACATTCATAATTAATAACATTCACCTGCAAGTATACTTTTACCTAAACTGCAGTATATCTAGATTCAAAAGCTCTCCTATATTACTGCATAGCCTATTTAGATGGATAATATCAGTGATGTACTATCCCTGTTACAGGGCTGTAAGGGTCTAGCACAGGGAGATCATCAATCTCCACTAGTTGGGAAACCTGTGAATTACAATAGTAACCTACCTACCTGGAAAGACGTGACCATGATTCAGTAGTGGCACAAATGTCATGGGAGTAACTAAACCACTTAATGTTCTGACTAGATTTCAGGCCTACTTCACAGATGGAACCCATACCTAGCACAGTTATTGGGGTCAAGAACCAGTGGCTACACAGAGATCATAGGCCCTAGGGGAGAATCTACTACTATTACTCTGCTAATGGGATAGCAATAACCAACTTCTAATGACTTCTAACTATACACATAGATTAGTGAATCTCTCAGCCCTCCTCATGGGAACTTTTTTTTTTTTTTTTTTCTTTTTTTTTCAGTACATAGCTGTTAACACAGACACCCACAACTGGTCAAGGACTCTAATTTTTTTTTTTTTTTGGATCATTTCTGTTCTAACTCTAAGAAGATAAGATTAAAATAGGAAATGTCTTACTTATCAGAGCTTTGTGATATAATAGGACGTGAGGTGTTTGTTTGTTTTCTTTTGTTTCTTCAGCTTTGTCTTCCTTTCTTTAGTTTGTTTTGGCCATGTGATATTCTTTGTGTTTCCATATGTGCTGGATAGTTTTATATTAACACAAGCTGCAGTTGAGGAGAAAAACTCAATTTTAAAAATGTCTTCATAAGATGTGGCTGTACAAAAGAGGATTTTCTTAATTTATAATTGAAGGAGTAAAAGCCCAGAGCATTGTGGGTGGTGTTATGCTTGGGCTTGTGGTCCTGGGTTCTGGAAGAAAGCAGGGTGAGCAAACCATTTGGGGTAAGCCAGTTAGCAGCACCTCTCCATGGCTTCCACATTTCTGTGTCTCCAGGTTTCTGCTCTGTTTGAGTTCCTATTCTGACTTCCATCAATGATGAAGAGCAATGCTGCAAAATTGAAACCTAATAAACCCTTTCTTCCCTAAGTTGCTTCAGTCATGCTATTATGTTGCAGTAATAAGAAACCCACCCTAAGACACCATATAAATTTTAGAATGATTTTTTTTATTTTTGTTTGTTAAGTATTACATTGATTATATGCATTGCTTTGAGTGGGATAGACATTTGAATATTAAAAATATTTTGATACATAAGCATGTGACACCTTTCCATTTATTCCCATCTACAAATTCATTGGTGTCTTCCAGTTTTCATGTGTAAGTCTTGAAACTCTTTAATTTATTCCTTGGCATTTTATTTTTTTAATCTTATCAGAAGTAGAATTATTTTCTTAATTTCTTTTCTGAATAGTTCATTGTGAGTTCTCTGATATTTTCATGTTTATTTTTATAAATTTGTTTGTTAGTTTTAACAGATGTGAGTCCTTTAAAGTTTTGTAAGATAATGTCATTTGTAAACAGATACTTTTATCTTTTTATTTCCTGTTTCATGGTTCCTTTCTTGTGTTATTTTATAGAAAGGACAAGAATAAGTACCTTTGCCTTAGTGCCTGGTTTAGGAAAAAAACCTTCCACCTGTTCACTGTGAAATATATTGACTTTAGATTTTCATTTCTTTCTTTCCTTCCTACCTTTCTTCCTTCCTTCCTTCCTTCCTTCCTTCCTTCCTTCCTTCCTTCCTTCCTTCCTTCCTCCCTTCCTTTCTTTCTTTGTTTATTTTTGAGACAGGGTTTCTCTGTATTGCTTTGGAGCCTGTCCTGGTACTAGTTCTGTAGGTCAGGCTGGCCTCAAACTCACAGAGATCCACCTGCCACCTTTAGATTTTTCAAATGTGTTTGTTCATATTTTTTCCATTCTTATTTGAGGGTTTTTATTATAAAGTATCTTGAATATAACCAAATTTCTGCATCTATTAAGATAGGTATATAATTAATCCTCCATTCTATATTAGTGGCATATAACTTTAATTAATATTTTGTCTTGAATCACAGTTGTACCTGGAAGATAAATCCCATATTACTATGAAGTATCACCCTAAGGATAGACATATGACCCTTTAAACACATTAGAAACCCACAGATACAGTCATCAGGTCTTTGACAAAAGTGCTAAGAATATACAATAGAAAATATATGAGTTCAAAAGACACTATGAGGGAAAACAGGTGCCCACATAAAAAGCATTAAAGTGTACTTTCCCCTTAAACTACCCACAAAAATATAACTCCAAGTAGATTGAAGACCTTAACATAAGACCTGACAAGTCAAAACCCCTAAAAGAAAATATGAGGGAACCATGACTTGATCTTGGCAATGATCTTTGTTTGTTTGTATGCTTGCTTGTTTTTAAGATTATAATTAGAGCATGTCTACCTTTCCTTTCTTCCCTCCAATCACCCCCATATATTTCTCCCCATTCTTCTTCAAATTTGTGACACTGAAATCAAAAGAAGTAAGTGGTATGATACCACATTAAAATGCTTCTGCTAGCAAAGTGTAAAACAACAGAGGAAAAGGAAACCTGTTGAAAGGGAGGATGCATTTTCAGAGTAAGGAGTTAATACCCAAGAAATATAGGGGAAAACCTATAACTACCTATAACTAAATAGAAAATATTTCTCTAAACATTTACAAGTGATCAAACAGAAATATTTAATATCACTGACCTCTGAAGAATTGCAAATATGATCTATCTGAAGTGTCACCACACAGTTGTTAGGATGAAAATTATCCTAACAGAAACCAATAAGCAATGAAAAAGGTGGTAAGTGTTGATGAGATTGTGGGGAAATAAGAGCACTGTACACCATTGATGGGTATGAAGATAGTGCAGTGGTTGATCAATCAATTGACTGAAACCAGGGTCTCAAAGAGATAGTTGTATATCCAAATCAAAATATGAAAATAAACTAAAAGTCTGCTGAGAGATGAATGGATAAAGGTAAATGGAATGCTCATTAACTTGTAAAAAGAAGGTCATCTTGTAATACAAAGCAAGATGGATAAATCTTGAAGATGTAATGCATAGGGAAATAAGTCAGTTGCAGGACATACACAGGATACCCACTGATAGGAGATATCCAGAGCAGCTCAGCTTATAAAAGCAGAAAGTAGAATCATATTTACACCAGGGTCTCAAGATGACAGAAATGGAGTCTTGCCATCAACAAATATAAAAATATAATTCTAGAAGATGAATAAAATGGCATTATTAAAGTTTAATACTATTCTCACAAACAGGTAAAAAAGACAGAAGAGGTATGCCTCAAAAATGAGAGATTTTCTTAAAACATGAAAAGAAAAAAAAAAAAAAGGAAAGGAGTGAGAAAGCAAGAAATATTGATGATTAGATAAATAATTTTAAGACACTGATTAGGAAAAGTTTTTGGAAGCACAGCACAAAGGTCCTTGAACCTATAGATCTTCAGAGAAACCACACAGAATTGTCCTTTCAGAGTAATGGACATAAAATCTGATATTTCACTCAGAAAGCTGGAATCAAAAGTAATTAACAGCCTGGTGATCTGCATTATCTGTTGGGCCAGGCCATATCAAGTGCCTACAACCAGTACTAGAGATGGCTACAATTGCAAATGGCCACTTCATTATCTGTACATGTGTACAGCCAAGAACCCTCTACCCTGGCCAAGCTCCCACAACCAGGTCTGGAAGTGGTTAATAGCCTAAATGACCTCTGTGCTATTTATATGACTAAGACCATGTAATGTCCTCTGCTGACTCCTTAAGCTAGTTCAGTTAGCGTATCTCTTCAGAACCCATATTCTTGGAAAAAATAACATATACCCTGAAATGAGTTTTAATGTAATTATGCTTTCTTGTATATACCCAAGAATGTATTACACTAGAAAACCCATTTCTGAATTATACTGGGTTTAAATATACTGGCAATAAACCACCTGGCATCAGACTCCCCAAAGTTTGGTTCAGATTAAAGAAGATATTCTGAATTGAGTTTTCATTCTTACCCTTTCTTGGTTAATTTCAATGCCTGCTGTGACCACTGCAAAGTTCCTTTCAAAAGTTAATGTGAAGAGAAGTCAAACTATACATTGATCTTCATTAACTTTCACATCAAGCCTTCAGACTACTGGAGAGATTATGCTAGCTTTCATTATGACTTGCCAAGTAGCCTGTGTGATATAATGCAACACATCCAACCCAAGCAGGTTCCAAATCCCTATCAATCAACTTGCAATAGAGGACTCCTAAACCTTTGTTCAATACAAGTGGATTTGGTCTAAAGAAATTGCAAACTTTTTGTCTTTACAAAGCAGACAACAAGAGGGTATCCTGTTTGTGTCTTTTGGTTGGTGCAGAACCCAACTCAAGCCAGTTTTAACAGGTGGTAATGGTAGCTGTAGGTCATTGATAGAGAGTGTATGTAGCTTCAAGTTAGGCTAGGTTCAGTGGCCTGGCAACACTGATATGAATCCTCTGTCCCTCTGTCCCTCAACTCTATTTTTTTTCTTAATGCTGTTTTCATTTTCAGTGGAGTGTTTTCCACCCTGATGAGGGAATGGGGATGGGGGAAAGAAGTTCCTCCATGCCCTGTGCTTACATAGCCCAGATTCAAAGCAAGGAAAACAGAAGTTCACTTTCCTAGAAGTGACAACAGAAGTGTTAACAGACACTCAGTGGTTTCTAGAGAGCGTCACTGTGGAGAAAGAGAAGTTCTGCAATGTGTGCCTATACTCAGGTTATGGATCCTTGCCTGAAGGTAGGCATAAAAGTCAGCTATACCTGAACAATGTTGGCTGGGTAGAATAGTAGTGCTATCCCAGAAGAATCTGGGGACACAGTAATGAAGGAAAAGTAGGAGGGGGAAAAGACATGGCAGAAGGAAAAAAATTCTTCAAATAAGAGGTCATTAAACTACAAGTAATGGAACATGTATTATGAGACTGAGGAATGTTTTTAATCTAGCCAGAACTTGCAAATTACATATCACCACCCCTCCTTAGAACAGAAGGCGTGGGGACCTGAAGTGTTTAGGAAACCTATCATGGATTACAAACTCAGTAAGCAGAGCTATGGAAATATTAACACAAGCCTGTCTTCCCTGGTGGTTGCTGCCTGGTCCTCCTTTTTTCCATTGTTCCTTGTAAACTCATCAATGTAACAAGCAAACACCTGTTTAGAGCTGTGGGATCCATTAGTGCATCTCTTCCTTGTGCTTCTGTCAGATCAGCAAGTGATTCCAAAGATGTTTAGAGAATTGAATGAGAACTTGAATAAGGTCAAAGCTAGTGAATTGAGAACAAATGACACAGGGAAAATTATAATGGTTAAAATTTAAGTATTGGGGAAGGGAATACAACAATGAAAGGATGGATATAGCAGATGCTGAAGGAATCCAGAGAATCATAAAGACATACTTTAAGAATCCACCAAATTTGAAGATCTAAAAGAAATGGACAACTTTCTTGTCAAGATCAGATAAGAAATTTGAATAGACTTATAACCACTAGTGAAACAGAAGCCACAATTAAAAGCACCCCCCCCAAGAAAATCCCAGGGCCACATGGTTTTAGCACAATATTCTACCAAAATGTCAAAGAAGAGTTGCCATCAATACTCTTCAAATTATTCCACAAAATAAAAGCATAAGGATTATCACCCTGATACCCAAACCACATAAAAATGTTCAAAACAAATAGAATTATGGATCAATTCCTTATGAGCATAGGTGCAAAAACACTCATCAAAATATTTGCAAACAGAATCCAAGGACACATAAAAGAAGTTCTTCTGCCATGATGAAGTAGGCATCATCCCAAAGATGTAGGCATGACTCAATATACAAAATTTAATAAATGTAACCAACTATAGAAACAAATTGAAAGAAAAAATCCACAAAATCATCTCATTAGATGCAGAAAGATTGTTCGACAAAATCAAACATCCCTTTATGACAAAAGGCCAGAAGAGATTAGGAATACAAGGGATATTCCTAAATGCATTAAAAGCAATTCACAGTAAGCATACAGCCAATATCAAATGGAATGCAGAGAAGACCAATGCAATTCAACTAAAATTAGGAACAAGACAAGGCTGGCTACTCTCTCCATATCAACTCAAAATAGCACTTGAAATTTAGTTGGAATAATGAAATGTTATGAGCAGGTTAGCCAGCCAGCCTGGCCCTACAGCTGTGCCAACCCCAAATAACACACAGAGATGCTATATTAGTCATCAAGCTGTTATCTTGTTATTAGCATTACTTACTGGCTAGTTCTGTCTTAAATATTAACTCATTTCTATTAATCTAAGTATTTCCATGTAGTCTTATCTTACAAGAGAAAGAGATTTCGGACTCCTGCTCTCTTGGTCTTCCATGTCGACACTTGTATTATTTATTCCCGAATCTGCCTTGTCTCCTAGTCCCACTTATCTTGCTTTTGTATTGGCCAACAGTGCTTTATTCATTAACCAATAAGAGAAACATATTACAGAATGATATCTCCCATCATCTATTTTCTGTCTAAATAAAAAGAAGAGTTTTAACCTTGACACAGCAAAAATATATAGCAAAACAGTTACCAAATAAGAAACACAATTCCATTAACATTTAGCAAGATTTAAAAAAAAATTCTATCATCTATCCTATGGTTGTGAGTCTAAAGTCCTATATATAACTTATTTTTAATCCTAACTATGGAAATCTATAATCACAACTGTCTTCAACTCCCTAAAAGACCACAGAAGGATAATATATAAACTCTAGAAATGACAGAGACAACTTGCTACCTAATCAATCACCTGAATTTCTTCTGTAATGTTCCATCTTCAGCCCATAGACCACAGTGTGCCTGGCAGACCTCTCAGCAAAGCAAGGAATTTCAAAATGTCCCCCTGTGTTGGCAGTTTTCTCTGTGTTCTGCAGACTGTCTGGCAGACTTTTCTATGAAGCAGGAAGTCTTCTCTGATTGTTATTTGGGGCTGGTGCACTGTGGGACCAGGCTGGCAGAAATAGCGCCACAATGTGGACCCAAGAACTTTCACTTAAAACTTGACAAAAGCTTAAAAGGGGGTTTTAGAAACAAAAGAACAAAATCAAGCAAGGCTTCTTGGTAGCAGTATTTTTCTTAGTTGGGCTGTTTTGCCAGAGACAAGCAGAAATTCTCGCAGCTCCTTTAAGGGAGGTTTCCTGACTCAGCATAGCGACAAAAAAAAAAAAAAAAAAAAAATGAAAACAAAAACAAAACAAACAAAAAACCCAAAAAAACAAACAAACAAACAAACAAAAACCCACATGACTTTTAAGAAACAATGCTAACAATTCAATGGTGTCTATGAGCAGCTGGAGAGAGCAACTGGATATGGTGGCAAAAGCCTTTAATTCCAGCACTCTCAAAGCAGAGGCAAACAGATCTTTGTGATTTCAAAGCAAACCTTGTATACAGAGTTAATTCCAGGACAGGCAAAAGTTACACAGAAAAACCCTGTCTCAATAAATAAAAGAAATACATATAAAAGAAATAGAGTAATAAAAAAGCACAAAAAGAGTCTGGATACTATATGGTATTGTGTTGTCTTTGTATTATTTGACTACAAAGGAAATAGCAACAATTGTTTAAAAAATGTTGCTAGATTGTTCCAATTTATATATTTTAAAAATACTTGTACTTCAAAATTTAAGTTCAAGGACAGGTTATTGAGGAAAAGGATTTCTATTTTTGTTTCCACTGAAAATAAAAAGCTATGGATTCCTTCCAGACTAAAACGGTTTGATCAAGCCAGACCCCCTGAAACAGTGTCCCAGGTGATCCAACATTCAAAACACCTGGGACAAGGCAGCCTTGCAGACCACTAAAGCCAGGATTTCTGCATCTTCTTAGGATTCCCATGACAGCACCCCTTACTAGCAGGAGAGTTAGAAGAAAACAATGCCTAAATTTCCAAATATTGTTTATAAATGTTTGTTTTTATTGAATTGGGCTTGGTTATAAATGGTTAATAACCACAACCAATCTCTTTAAAGATAAAAGGAAGATTACGGTATAGATATGAATACTTTGTTTTGGAATGGATTTTCATTTATTGATACAAGTTTAAGGTCAATTTTGTGATATGTATATTTTTCCTCTTGTTTAGATATTGTATTTATATAGCCTATTTAAAAATGTATAATTTAGTACAGATTTTAGATAGTTTCCTACAATAGTAAAAACTTTAGTTAGATTTTTACCTATAATAGTAAAAACTTTCCGTTATGTTAGTTAGAATTTCTAGATATACAGAGATGTATTTGAGATGAATAGGCATTCTTCTCAAACCTTCAAAGACATATAGAATATGGCATTGAAAATGCTTCAGGGTTTTTCTTGACAGGGAGACATAACTGCCCCTTGCCATACCACCTGCATCAGAAAGGAAGATGGACATCAAATAAGCTCATTATGGGTTTTACTTCCAATATGGCAAAACTAGCCATTTGGGCTGCTATTGTCTGGTCTGTTTGACTTTATGCTGTATAAACTGGACATGCAGGACCGACAGGAACGTGACTGCTGACCCAAGATGGACATTCCTACAGGGTTTCTGCTTCATGGAAGAGTCTGTCAGACAGCATGCAGGACACAGAGAAAAGTAACTGACAAACTGCCAATCTAGGTGGACAGTTTTAAGTTTCCTGCTTTGCTGAGGAGTCTGCCAGACACACTATGGCCTATATGCTAAAGATAGAACATTACGAAGAACTTCAGGTGACTAACCAGGCGAGTTGTCTCTGTCATTTCTAGAGTATATTATTCTTGTATGGTCTTTGATAAAGTTGAAGACAGATAGTTATGGTTATAGTTTTTCTTAGTTAGGTTTAAAGATAAGTTACATATTGGACTTTAGACTCACAGAGATAGGATAGATGATAGATTATTTTTAAATCTTGCTAAATGTTAATGGAATAAATATTGTTAATTGTGGTTCTTAATTGATAACTGTTTTGCTATATATTTTTGCTATGTCAATGTTAAAACTCTTCTTTTCATTTTGACAAAAAATAAATGATGGGAGACATCATTCTGCAATATGCTTATCTTATTGATTAATGAATAAAGCACTGTTGGCCAATAGGAAAGCAAGATAAGCGGGACTAGGAGACAAGGAGAATGGAAGGAGGAAGAGGTAGAAGATTGACCATGTTGGACTGAGAGAGCAGAACCCTGGGCCCTCTCTCTGGTAAGATAAGACCATATCAAAACACTTGGATTAATAGAAATGGGTTAATATTTAAGACAGAGCTAGCTAATAAGAAATGCTAGTAATAGGCCAACAGCTTTATATTTAATACAGCATCTCTGTGTGTTATTTGGAGCTAGAGTGACTCTGGGACCAGGCTGGCAGGAAAACCTGCTTGAAACAATGAATCAACTAAAGGAGATCAAAAGGATACAAGTCAAAAAGGAAAAAGACCAAGTATCAATATTTGAAGATGATATGATTCTATACATAAGTTGCCTTAAACTCTGGATAGCTAAAATAAACCCCAACAACAAAAGAACTGCTGGTTATTCTACCTTTCCTGATTTCAAGCTGTACTACAGAGCCATAGTAATGAAATCTACATGGCATTGGCATAAAAACAGACACACTGTTCAATGGAATGGAATGGAAGATGCAGATATAAATCCACATATGGACATGCAATTTTTTATTAAGAACCAGAAATACGCATTGGAAAAAAATACAGTATCTTCAAAAAATAGTGATGGTTAAACTAGATTCTGTAGGTAGAAGACAAAGAGATCCATATTTATCACCTTGCACAAAATTCAAGTCCAACAAAAGAAATACTTCATCATAAAAACAGATACTGAACCTGATAGAAGAGAAAGTGAGGAATAGGCTTGAAAGCATTGGTACAAGCATAGGCACTAAGATCAACAATGGAAAAATGAGACACCTTGAAACTGAAAAAACTTCTGTAAAGCAAAGGACTCTATCAATCACAGAAAGTGGCAGCCTACAGAATAGGAAAATTTTTGCTAACTTTGCCTCTGATAGAGAATTAATATCTAAGATACATAAAGAAGTCAAGAAGCTAGATTAAAAAAAAAAAAAACTAACCAATATAGAAATGTGGAGCAGAGCTAAACAGAGAATTCTCAATAGAATCCCAAATGGCTTTGAAACACCCAAAGTGATATTCACCTCCTTTGCCATCAGGGAAATGCAAAGTAAAACTGCTTTGAGATTCCATCTTACACCTGTCAGAATGGATATGATAAATAATACAGTTCATTCTGGAAAGAATGTGGAACAAGGATACACTCCTCCTTTGCTAGCGGCACTAAAAACTTGTGCATCGGCAGTTCCTCAGAGAAGTGGGGGAAAAAATATCCTCAAGACCCATTGAACATGTTTTCTGTCCCACCTAATCCCACAGCTGTTTAGTCCTAAATAAACACAGATAGGCCATATTAATTACAATTGTTTGACCAATTGCTCAGACTTATTAGCTAGCTCTCTCTTAATTATTAACCAATTTCTATTAATTTATGTATTACCATGAGGCTGTGGCTTACCCATAATGCTCCAGCTTGTTACTCCTTTGGTAGTTATATGTCGTCTCCCTCATAACTCCTGTCTGCCGTCCTCTCTACAAATTCTCTTAGTCTAGTAGCCCTGGTTATACTTCCTTTCTGGCTACCTCCTGTCTATCCATTGGCTGAAACAACTTTATTCCCCAACCAATAGGACAAACATTGTTGTATAAGTACCACATGCTAACTGATTGTGCCACTGGAGCACCCCTAATAAGAGAAACATATTCACACTATACAAAATCACATCTCCCATCAACTCAGATATACCAATCTTGGGCGTATATCCAAAAGGCCTCATCCTACCACAAGAGTATTTTCTACACCATGTTCATTGTGGATTTATCATAATATTTATAAACTGGAAGAACAATCTAGATGTCCTTTAACAGAAGAACGCAGTACATTTATACAATACATTACTCAACTGTTAAAAAAAATAACATAATTAAATTTCCAGGCAAATGGATGCAACTAGAAAAAAATCATCCCAAGTGAGTTAAAGACCCAAAAAGATAAATGTGGTATATATTTATATATAAGGATATATTAGACATTGAGTGGATGATAACCAAGCTAGCATAGATCTAGAGATGTTAGGTAAAGAGAAAGGGCCTTAGGGGGATTCAGGATTCTCCCTTGTAGGCAGAAATAGAATCAATTTTATCAGTGCATTGGGGGTGAGTGAGGATGAGAGGGGACAAGCAGGGAATGAGATGACTTGGTGGAAGAAATTTCAGAAACTACTGGAATTCAGAGGGCATTTGTGGGGAGGAGATAGTGTGGAAATTCAGTGCAGTGAAAACTTTTTATAATCCATGAAGGTGATCCTAATGATGACTGCCAAGAAAGGGAGATATGGTGTCTCAAGTAGTCATATCTAGTAGCCATGTGATGCTTCTACTGGTGAGAACAGAGTGTGTTCAATTGAGTTGTTGTCCTATGGGGTCCCATGGAAATTTCTAAGACAAAGAATTGCTCTCAGAAAGCTAATATGGGGGGGCATTGCCAAGTACAACACCCATACCACTCACTGAATATGGAGAGGTCAAGTTGGCCTACATGGAGTTCTCATCCCTACATTCTAGTCTCTTTGATGCAAGAAAGTATGCTGCACACCATTGAAAGAGAAATATGGACACCAGCCCAGTCACAAAACCTTTGACCTACAATCTGCTTGCCCTGCAAAACATGCTGGGCAATGGAGGCACAGAATGAGTGGGAGTAGCCAGCCAATGTCTGATTTAATCTAAGGTCTACTCCATGACAAAGAACTCACTTCCTGCTCTGCTTGAGTAATCAAGAACCAGAGTCTAGATAGCCCAAAGATCTAGAGTAAAACCAAACATTACTGATCTAAAAAGAAAAAAAAGTCAATATATTTACAGTCTTAAAGCAGTGCCTTACCTAGTCATCACTAGAGAGGCTTCTTCTCAAAGCAGATGTGAACCAATGCAGAGACTCACAGGCATATCTATTATACAGAGAGCTTAAATTAGAGGTCTCCCTCAAATCCTCCTCCTCAAAGTTCAGGGGATCCCACAAAATAGGAAGCAAACAGATTGTAATTGTCAGAGAATACCAGATGGATACAATGTTCTGAATCAACTAAGCAAGGTACATTCTTTTTAGATCGGTAGTTTCTTGATTATTTTATTTTGTCATGTTTGTTATTGCTTAGAAACCATTGTTTTATTTTTAATTTTAAAGATCATTATTTAACATTTTCACACATGTACATAATTTATTTTGATCATATTCACCATATAACCTTTTCTTATCCTTCTTCCAATCTTCCCAAATCCCATTTCTGTAGTTAAATGGTTTTTTTTTTCTGTCCTGCTGGTCTCCCTGCACCAATTTGTCTTGCTAGTGAGTTGAAATTTATCATTTTCTAATTAGAGACAAAAGAGGAGTGGGTCTGAAGAAGAGAGAAGGTGGGGAGGACCTGGTAGAAGTAGAGGGAATGGAAACTATAATCAGAATATGAGAAAGGAAGCTATTTTGAAAAAAGTGGGAGGGGGAACCTGACAAGGTACAAACAGCAAGGTTGAAAGCTTACCAACTCAGCTGATTCCTGGAATTAGCGGAGATAATGCAAGGAAAATTTCTAAAAGTTCTTCCTGGAAGATGGGAATGTTCCAGAACTTCTTACAGAAGCAAGAGTGAGCTTAGGAAAGTGGAAGGGACTAAAACAGATACTTGCCTTATGATTGTTCTGAAAGACTCATAGTGGATTGAGACACCCTCCTAACTTTTACTGTATTACAATTCTCCAAAGAAAAAGAAGATAAGGTTGTGTGGAGTCGTGTGTGTGTGTGTGTGTGTGTGTGTGTGTGTGTGTGTGTGTGTGTGTGTTTATTATATTCATTAAACAGTATGTGTATTCTGTACAAAAATGTAAAACAGGATTTCTCACTTCTTACTCTTGCTTTTTCTCTCTGAGTTCTAATGCAAGCCTGAGATATAGGCCGCTGTCTATCCAAGTCTAAGAGAGATGGAAGAATGACAAGCTACATGGCTAGACAACATCACCCAGTTGTTTTGTTTTTATCATCACTGCTTCTTAATAACAATTTTGAACTACTTTAAAGTCAAAAAATTAAAATTAAAAGAAAAACTTTCAAGTCTGAGGGCAATATTGGGACAGAAGGGAAGTGAGAAGCAAGATCTCTTTATGTTCAATAAGGATGCTGGAAGATGGCAAGTGGCTAAATATGGTTGAAAATGGACTGATGAATTTTGAACATTTTCAAGATGAGTTGGAATTAACTTGTTGCTATTTTTTTTCTCTGTACAAATCATAATTTTGGAGCACTCATTTTCACATGACCCTTCCATAGCTAGAGAGCATGTTTACCCTGAGAATATTATGCCCAAGGATACACATGAAGAGACTTCATTGTTAGGAGTATAGGTATTTATAACTTTAATTTCAAAAAATATCCAAAAATTAAAATAAATTGTTTTTATAACTGAAACAAAGGGACTTGTCTTGTAGTTAGCCAATATGTCTATGAAGCTCAAGGATGATGACCCAGAAGAGACAAGATAATGTTCTCTCCAACAAAACACAGATACCTCCTTTTGAAAGATGGCAGAGGCTATGTAAGACCCAGCACACCAAGTAGAACAACTTATAGGCACAGACCCGAGTCATTGAAGCTTCTTTTCTCAGAAAACAGCAGGTGATATAGAAAGACATAACTACCCAAAATGCTGAGGCTGTGACATGGAGTACACAGCTCAAAATGAGACATATATTAACCCCACTACCACCATGGTAGAGGTAATGTTGCTGAGGAAGAATATAAAACTCAAATGTTAAGGGGTAGTGATGTGAAATGCTACCTTCTGGGCATCACTAGGCTATCACACACATGAACTCTCAGCAACTGCAATACACAAAATCAGGCCAGCCAAATCTCTAGCTTCAATGTGGTAGATGATTTTTCAGATCCTACATTTTACTCAGTAGCTATTGGCAGTGCATACTTGCTGAGGTAGAATTCTTTTTTGAGGATGAGGCCATTGGTGGGATTACCATGCTCCACTGAATTGTTCCACACTCATTCATATAATGGTAGCACTAACTGGACTTACTTAGTTGGTTATCAAAGAGAAGGAGGGAGAGGGAGGGAGAGAGAGAGGGAGAGAAAGAGGAATAGAGGACTGAAAAAGAGGAGGGGAAAATATGAAATTGGGAGGAGGCATGCTAAGGTAAATGGGAAGAGTTGGGAAAGAATATTGAGGACAGATACTATCATATTCCATATTATTATTGCATGAAATTTTAAAATAATCAAGAAAAAAGCAATGCTATATTAATACATTGTGATAAATTGATAGATAAAATAGGATTTTGTAGGTCTCAGAGCATGTTTGGTCTTCTGATATTGAAAAACCATGTCATCATCTACAAATCACCCATTAAAAACTCTTAATATTGTAAGTTTGCAGTGTTGTGTTTGGCTGCACTCATAACTGTCTTCAATGAGAATTCCTGGTAGATCTATTTCAGAGTCCACTTGGAACAGCCTGTCTTTCCGGTTATTTGTTTTTAAAGATTATTATTTCTATCAGTATATCTATTAAGTTCTAGAGCTCTCTCTCTCTTTCGTGTGTGTGTGTGTGTGTGTGTGTGTGTGTGTGTGTGTGTATGTGTGCACGCGTCCTGATAACAGTGGCAATTCAAATGAGTTTTATTCTGTTCTTAAACTAATTGTTCTAAGAAGGGCTTCTAGTCCTGTGTTGATAAGAATAAGTATCATGAGCAGTACTGTGTTATTCGTTACAGAGGGAGTGCTTTAAGCTGTATATTGTATGTGTTACAACTCTGAGGGGAAAAAGCTCCCCAGTATTACAGCTCTGCTCTGGCAGAGGATGTTTTTTCCAAAGTGTTACAGATCTGAAGGGAAAAGTCTCCTTGGCAGTCAGAAGCCAAGGATTACCACAAAGTTACACTGTACAAGAAAATTCACACCAAAGGTTTATTTGGAGGGGAGAACCCAGGAGGTTGATGCCTCAGCTCAGAAGAGAAGCAGCAAAAAAATGAGCAGAAGACAGAATTTATATAGCATTTCTTTCTTTACAGGGTAGACATTGGTAGGATTTCAAGTCCTGAGCTTTGGCTCTTGACTCTGTAGAGCTGGGTCTGGGTCCAGCAACTAGGTTAGAGTCTCTTGTGAGAGGATCCTCACAACTTATGATATTTATTGCTAAAACATTATCCATAGAGGTTTTCTAACTTTTTTCCAAGCCCAGTTTGCCACAATTCATCCTAGGACATGTTTTTTTTTTAAATCTATAACCTCTTGAAATCAATCAACTTGATTCTGTTCTGTTTGTATGATTCTCAAAAGGGTAAGATATTGCTTCATAAACTAGACACTCATCTCAGTGTTTAAATTGTCAGGGTGTGATTGAGCTTCACAGACTATTAATTACCATGTTTTGCATGTCAACCCCATATCTACTTACTTATGTTCCCTACACTCCCCTCTCCAAGATGCTTCCAGAAGAATCCAACTTTCTGAACAAGTACCTAATTAGCAACTTGGATTCAGACTGAAGATCTTTTCTGAAGTTTGATCATAGATGCTACTTTAATGTCTGAAGATCATATCTCAGTATCCATTGAGGATTCACTATTTTTTTTAATCTTTTAAGGAAATTTTATCACTTAGGAAAGATGACTGCCAGTTCCAAGGGCCTGCTGAGTAATTGACCCAAGATTAGACCTCTAAAATTGCTGAAAAACAAAACAAAAACAAAAACAAAGAAACAATACAAAGAAGTCTTCTGGGTGTTAGGCTTCTATCCTATTGTATTTTCTTCTTCAGAGAAGGCTAATGTTCCCTACTTGAGTTTCTCTCAGTGGGAATGACAGGGAAGACAGGGTTCTTTGAAAGCTTCAAGAGAGAGAGAGAGAGAGAGAGAGAGAGAGAGAGAGAGAGAGAGAGAGAGAGAGAGAGAGTGATGGCAGCCTTGGTCCCATGGCATAGGCAAAGGAGCTGTGGTGGAACAGGTTCTCTGAGAGTCTTTGATTATAAATGTCGAGTTCCTTCCTACTCCACCTCTCAACTCTACCTCTGCTTTCATGGAGTGGTCGAATGACTCTTGGGCTATAGTGTGTCTCTGTCCTTTACTGGGTGTATCCCTGTTTCTATACAGCTGTATACTGATTAATAAATCTTGATTGTCCTTCCTCTGAATTGAAACATTGTCTGGGAGGGAAGACAGGCTAAAAGATTCAGGAACGACAGAAAATTACAAAACTTTCCAGTTCCCTCCACAAGGGGCCTACAGTGGTTAAAAGAATAAGCATACTGGGGAACAGGACATACTTTGCCAAGACAGACTTGGATGAAATGCTTTCTTTGACCTTTTATCAGTACCGTATCTATAGTGAATAGACTTTAGTTTACATCTCCTTGGGAAAAGTCATATAATAATGAACCATGCAAACAAAACAAAAGAAACAAACAAAAAACCAAACAAACACCAATCTTGCCCATTTACTCACCTTTGCGCTTTAAGGGTACTTTTCAAAGGGTTTAGAAAATCAAACAAGCACATCAATATAATCACCTTCAATTAAATTTGCAGCACATAATTACCTTTACTATAAGCCTTTGTGGTAGTTCTCATAGACTCACATGGTCCTCACACTGTACAAAGCCATTGCCCCTGTTTCTAGATAAATCACCCTGGTCCATTTGAGTTTAAACAAGTTGCCCAAGGTGTCTAAAAGACAGGCTTACACAGTGGCATCCTACAGTTGGAGGGTCCAATTCTCAAGCACTCTGCTTTATGGATTTCATATATTGTAGGACTATGAAGAGTAGAATAAAATAATCCCAGATGCACTGCTGACACTGGCAAATGCCAAGGTCTCTTGTAGATAAATAGACATTTATGTTCACAAATATAGAAAATATATGTGACAGAATATAATTTCTTCCTAATGATAAAAATGCTTGGAATTTGCTGGGAATACTTGTATTCACAGAGAAGCACTAAGAGAACCAGGAATGTTATTCAGACAGGGTTGTCTCCTCAATGGAGGAGATAAAATCAAACACCTGCATTCTATCTAGAAAGCTGAGTGGAGGCTGTTAACAACCTGGTGACCTTTTCCTTTTGTCTCTCTCAAGGGACAGATCTCAACTTAATTCTCCAGAATAATACATTGGAGTCTGGGATATAGTGATAAATCCAGGGAAGGAATTTAGGAAGGGGTAGTCTATGGGATCCACAGTAAAAATGGGCAGGGAGGAGGGGAAGCTGTTGCTAGTGCTCTGTTGCCACACTAGAAATAAGAATGGCATATTTGTTCTGAGTAAACAGAGGGATGAGAAGGTCTCCACACAGCCTACCTTATTTTCTGAAAGGCATGGCCTGTGGTTGAGCAGGAAGTATCTGCTTGAGTTGGGGACTGAGATAAAGTGACAGGTTGGGAACAGGAAGATAAAAGGGGATGGTATGTGGGATCCATTGGAGATGTGGGCAGTGGAAACAAAAGACTGCAGCTGATGTAGTGCTAGTGATGAAACTGAGGGATTGGATCTGGGGAAATAAAGAGAGCAGAGAAGGTCAACAAATCTTATGGAGACATTTTCTTAATTGAGGCTTCCTCCTTTCAGATGACCTTAACTGGTGTCAAATTGGTGTAAAAATATCATTACAGCTTCTTTAACACAAAACATAAATTCTTCAAATGTTAATTCTCATCTCCATTCTGTATTCTACATAATAAGATCTTTGCAAACTTGGATACATAGATATCCAAGAAAATTAAAGGGAGTATCTCCTTAACAAAGAAGGGAGTACCTCTAAGGAACCTGATACCACAGGGGAGATGGCATTGAAGCACACATCTTTATATGTTAGCTTCAAATAGTGAGGTTCTATACTTACAATTTCAACATCAACCATAAACTGGTTAGAGATTCAGATCTTCAGGCATCACCTAGAACAACTGACTTATAAATTCTGAGGTAAGAAACAGCAATTTGTACCATGAAAGGCTCTTCAGAGGATTCTGATACTTGATAAAGTTTGGAAATCATTAAGCAAAAGCCATCCTTTATCACTAGGACTGAGACAGATGGCTGCAATGTAATCTTTATAAGGACATGGTCATAGGAAACTTCCTGTACCAAGGTTCAGGACAATGATAGTTCACATCACAGGCAAGATACTGAGCCTCTAGGTTTTGGTCAGTTAAAGGCTATTTAATGTTAAGAAACCTACAGGTATCACCATACAAATCTGCTCCTTGGTCAAGGATAATCCATGCCCATAAATTATGACTACATTGGCATTCATTCTTGGAGCCACAGCTTGTAAAGTACCCAGGAGGAGGCAGCAAAGCCAGGAACTGATGAGGCTCTTGCTAGAGGACACTGAAGAATGAACAGCAGTCTGATAGGCAAAAGTTTTAGGAAGCCTCACTATGGCAGACAACAAATGATTTTTTAAAAAAAGGCAAGGAAAGTCCAAGTTAGTGTATGTTGAGAATTAGATTTCATAGGAAAGACAAAGTCACAGAAATAAACCAGGAAAGCTTGGGAGCTAACTCATAGTAGGTCCAAACAACTCTGTTAACATTTTATACTTGAAGAAATTGAAATGCATATTCTAATGAGTTAAGAAAAATGACCCTACAATGTGGAAGTAACAAAGCTGGAATATATATCCTGTTGTCACACACCTGACTTTGGGTTGTGTGTGTGACTTTGGGTTTTGGTTGACAAAAGGGTTGTCAGTCCTCAGGGGTCTACTTATTCTGCTATGGGTTCCCTTTACTTCTCCATTCTTTTTCCTGTATATTTCTACAACATCAGCTTCAAATGCTGCCAGCTCTGTTTCTAGGACCTACAATTAATGTCCTCCCCCTCCTCATCCATGAAGTTCTAACTCAGGTGCCCTTTCCTCATGACCACCATCCCCCTGCATCCCTTGTATTCATTTCTTAGAGCACCAGAAACAAATAGCCACAAACACATGGATTGTTAAATGTATTCTTCATGGTTCTAGGGGCATGAAATCTGAAATTTAGGAGATGATGCCCTGATATCTTTGATGGAGACTCTGTTCCATGCTTTTGTCATAATCTCTGGTGGCTTAAGGAAGTCCCTAGTTTTGCTTGGCTTGTAGATCTTTTATTCTAATTTTTACTTCCATTGTCAGACTTTTCCTTACATGTCTTCACATGGAACCTCTCTAGATCTATATTTATACTGGTTGTCTTTGCTTTGTCTTGTTTGTCAACTTGACACATTTTGACTTATGTGGGAAGAGGGAACCTTAATTGAGAAATTGCCTCCATGATATTGGCCTGTGGACAAGCCTATCGAGTATTTTCATCATTAATGATTAATGTAAGAAGGCCTACGCCTCTGTGGGAAGTACCATCCCTGTACAGTTGGTCTCCTGGGTTGTGTGAGAATTTAAGCTAAGCAAGCCATGGAGAGAAATCCAATAAGCAGAGTTTCTCCATAGACTTTGCTTCAGTTCTTGCCTCCAAATTCTTGCCTTGAGTTCCTGCTCTGATGGAGTTTCTGTCTTCGAGGGACTGTACTTCTTTCTGCCCTAAGTTTCTTTGGCCATGTGCTTATCAAGAAATAGGAAAAATCTTGGAGAAAGGCTACATTTTCCATAAGGGTAGGGACTACCAGATAGACTATGACACAATATATCTGCAAAGAATGAACTACTAAAAAAAATCATAGTTTTAGGATCCTAAGATACCATTAGGGGAAAAACAGAATTTAATGCATACATTACAGCCTCTTATACCTTGTCCCTATTTTATTTACTTTTACATTTTTTATTTATTTTTAATATGTTATTTTTCCTTCTTTTACATATTGATCCCAGTCCCCTCTCCCTCCTATCCTCCCATGAACCACAGAACTCCTGCCATCCCATTTCCTACCCACTCTCCTGAAAAGGTGAGGCATTCCTGGAGGGATCATGAAAATCTGTCAAGTCATTTGGGGTAAAATCTAGGCCCTCCCTCCTGTCTCTAGTTTAAGGGAGTATTCCTCCATGGGGAATGTGCTCCCAAAGTTCTTTCCTGCACTAGGGATAAACTCTGCTTCCACTGCCAGAGTCCTATAGACTTCCCAGGCCTTCTAACTGAGACCCACATTCAGGGGGACTGGGTTGGTCCTATGCTGGTTTCCTAGCTGTCAGTCTGGGGTCCATAAGCTCCCCCTTGTTCAAGTCAGCTGTCTCTGTTCATGACTCCTTTCTCTCTGCAACTGCATCCCTCCCAGGAGGTCACCTCACTGCTTAGTTATGAGTGTCGGCTTCAGTTTCCATCAACTACAAGATAAAGGCTCTAGGATGGCATATAAGATAGTTATTAGGGAAGGACATTTAAATTAGCCTCTCCACCTTTGTTCAGATTGTTAGTTGGGGTCATCCTTGTAGGTCTCTGAACATTTTTCTAGTGCCAGTTTTCTCTTCAAACCTATAATGGCTCCCTCTATTATGGTATCTCTTTTCTTGCTCTTGTCTATTCGTCCCCTGACTCAATTTTCCTAGTCCCTCATGTCCTCCTCTCCTCCTCCTCTTTTCCTTTTCTTTTTCTCCTAACTCCATCTCCACTCATTCCCCCCCCCATATGCTCAGAAGATCTTGTCACTTTCCCTTCCCCTTTCCTGGAGGACTTTTAGGGTCATCCTTGTATCCTATCTTTGCTGGCAGTGTGAATTGCTCTATGTCTAAAATCCATATATGAGTGAATACATACCATTTTTGTCTTTTTGTGACTGGGTTACCTTACCCAGGATGTTTTTTTTTTTCTAGTTCCATCCATTTGCCTGCAAATTTCAAGATTCCATTGTTTTGTATGTTTGTTTGTTGTTTTGGGGTTTTTTGTTTGTTTGTTTTCCTGCTGAGTAGTACTCCATTGTATAAATGTACCACATGTTCTTTATTCATTCTTCAGTTGTGGGGCATCTAGGTTATTTCCAGATTCTAACTATTACAAATAATGCTGCTATGAACATAGTTGAACATATATCTTTGTTTCATGGATGTGTATATTTTGCCTAAGAGTAGAATTGCCAGATCCTATGATAGACTGATTCCCATTTTCCTAAGGAACCACTATAATGATCTCCATAATGGTTGTACAAGTTTGTACTGCCTCCAGCAGTGGAATAGTGTTCCCCTCCCTCCATATCCTCTCCAGCCTAAATTCATTGGTGTTTTTGATTTTAGCCATTCTGACAGTAGTAAGATGGTATGTCAGAGTTGTTTTGATTTGCATTTCCCTGATGGCTAAGGATATTGAGCACTTTCTTAAGTGTCTTTCAGCCATTTTGGATTCCTCTATTGAGGATTCTCGATTCAGTTCTGTACCCCACTTTTTAGTTGGATTATTTGGAGTTTTTGTGACTAGCTTCTTGAGTTCTTTGTATATTATGGAGATCAGCCCTCTGTTAGACATGAGGTTGGTGAAGATCTTTCCCACTTTGTGGGCTACTGTTTTGTCTTTTTGATTTTGTCCTTTGCCTTACAGAAGCATCTCAGTTTGAGGAGGTCTCATTTATTAATTGTTGATCTCAGTGCCTATGCTGTGTTGCGTTCAGAAAACAGTCTTCTTTACCAAATCTTTCAAGATTACCTCCCACTTTCTCTTGTAAGAGGTTCAGGGTGGCTGGATTTATGTTGAGGCCTTTGATCCATTTGAACATAAGTTTTGTGCCTGGCAATTGACATGGATCTATCTGTAGTCTTCTACATACCACCATCCAGTTATGCCAGCTCTATGTATTGAAGATGCTTTCCTCCTTCTATGATATAATTTCAGTTGTTTTGTCAAAAATCAGGTGAGATGTTTGTAGGGGTATGGGTTATTATCAAGATATTCAATTTGATTCTATTGGTCTACTTGTCTATTTTTGTGCCAATACCAAGCTGTTTTCAGGACTATAACTCTATAGTAAAGCTTGAAGTCAGAGATGGTGATGGCTTCTGAAGTTCCTTTATTGTACAGGGTTGTTTTGGCTATCCTGGGTCTTTTTTTTTTCATATAAAGTTGAGTATTATCCTTTCAAGGTCAGTAAAAAATTGTGCTGGGATTTTAATAGGGATTGCATTGAATTTGTAGATTGCTTTTGGCAAGATTGCCATTTTTGCTATTTTTATCCTACCTATCCAAGAACATGGGAGATCTTTCCATTTTCTGGTATCTTCTTTAAATTCTTTCTGTAAAAACTCAATTTTTTTGCTATATAGGTCTGTCACTCGTTTGGTTAGTGTTACCCCAAGATATTTTATGTTGTTTGTGGCTATTGCAAAAGGTGATGTTTCTCTGATTTCTTTCTCAGCCCTTTTATTGTCTGTATATAGTAGAGCTACTGATATTTTGAGTTAATCTTATATCCTGCGACTTTGATGAAGGTGTTTATAATCTGTGCGAGTTCCTTGGAAGAGGTTTTCAAGTCATTTATGTAAGCTATCATATCATCTGAAAATTTGAAAGTTTGACTTCTTCCTTTCCATTATGTATCCCATTGATCTCCTTTTGTTGTCTTATTACTGTAGCTAGAACTTCAAGTACAATATTGAAGAGTTATGGAAATAGTGCACAGCCTTGACTTGTTCCTGATTTTAGAGGAACCACCTTAGGCTTCTCTGCATTTAATTTGATGTTGACTGTTTACTGTATATTGCTTTTATTATGTTTAGGTATGTTCCTGTTATCCCTGATCTCTCCAAGACCTTTATTATGAAGGGGTGTTGGATTTTGTTTAAGGCTTTTTCAGCATCTAGGGAGATGATCATGTGATCTTTCTTTTTCAGTTTGTTTATATGTTGGATCACTTTACTAGATTTTCATATGTTGAGCCATCCATGCATCTCAGAAATGAAGCCTACATGGTTATGTTGGATGATTTCTCTAATGTGTCCTTGGATTCAATTTGCCAGTATTTTATTGAGTAATTTTGCATCAATGTTCATGAGGAACATTGGCAGTTCTCTTTCTCACTTGTGTCTACATGTGGCTTTGGTACCAAGGTAACTATAGCTTTGTAATAAAAGTTTGGCAATGAACCTTCTGCTTCTATTGTGTGGAACAATTTGACAGGTATTGGTATTAGCTCTTCTTTGAAATTCTGGTAGAATTCTGTAAGAAGCCACCTGGTCCTGGGCTTTTTTTGGTTAGGAGGCTTTCTATGACTGTTCCTATTTCATTTGGGGTTATAGGCATATTTAAATTGCTTAACTGTTCTTGATTTAGTTTTGATAAGTGTTAGCTATCCAGAAATTTGTTCATTTTCTTTGAATTTTCAAATTTTGAAAAAGTTTTCAAAGTATGACCTGAAAATTCTCTGGAATTCCTCAGTGTCCATTGTTATGTCCCCCTTTTCATTTCTGGTTTTCTTGATTTGCATGTTCACTCTCTCTGCATTTTGATTAGTTTGAATAAAGGTTTGCTCTATCATGTTGATTTTCTGGAAGAACCAACAATTTGTTACATCGATTCTTTGTATTGTTTTCCTAGTTTTATTGATTTCAGCCCTCAAATTGATTATTTCCTGGCATCTACTCCTCTGGGGTGAGTTTGCTTCTTTTTGTTCTAGGGCTCTCATTTGTGCTGGTAATTCTCTACTATGACAATCCTCTGTTTTCTTCATATGAGCACTTAGTGCAATGAGCTTTTCTCTTAACACGGTTTCATAAGTTCTGGTATGTTATGTCTTCATTCTCATTGAATTCTAGAAAGTCTTTACTTTTTTTGTTCAGTTTCCATGAGTTTGTAGGGTTGCTGCAATTTGTGTTCTTGTTGAATTCCAACTTTGAAGCATGGTGGTCTCTAAAGATACAGGGAGTTATTCCATTTTTTTTTTTTTGTATCTATTGAAGTTTGCTATGTTGCCTAGTATATGGTTGATTTTTTAAAAAGGTGTTATGTGGAGCTGAGAAGGAGGTATATTCTTTTGTGTTTGGATGGAATGTTCTATAAATGTCTGTTAAACCCAATTGTGACATAAGTTCTGTTAGTTCCTTTGTTTCTTTGATAAGTGTCTTTATGGTGGTCCTGTCTAGTGTTGAGAGTGGGGTGTTGAAGTCTCTCATTATGAGTGTATGGTTTTATGTGAGATTTGAGTTTTAGTAGTGTTTCTTTTAGAAATGTGGGTGCCTTTGTATTTTGTGCATACATGTTCAGAATTGAGACTTGGTACTGATAGATTTATCCTGTGATGAATATGAAATGACCTTTTTCATCTCTTTTGATTGATTTTGGTTTGAAGTCTAACTTGTTACCTGTGTCTTTTTATAGGTGAGTTAAGACCTTTAATATTGTGGGAAAGCCAGGATCATTGTTTGTTAATTATTGTTTGTTTTGGATTAGTTGTTGGTGGTAATATTGTGAGTAGATTTGCCATGCTCTTCTTTTGGGTCTGGTAAAGTGGGATTAGCTATTGCCTATGTTTCTGTTATTGTAGTTAAATTTCTTGGGTTGGAGTTTTCCTTCCAGAAATTTCTATGGGGCTGGATTTGTGGATATGTATAATGAAAATCCATTTTTTCATAGACTATCTTGTTTTCTCCATCAATAGTGATTGAGAATTTTGCTGTGTATAATACCTGGGCTGGCATCTGTAGACTCTTAGTGTTTCTAGAACATCTATCCTGGACCTTCTGGCTTTCAGAGTTTTTATGAAGTCAGGTGTAATTTTGATAGGACTGCCTTTATATGTTCCCTGGCCCTTTTCCTTCTCTGCTGTTAATAGTCTTTCTTTATTGTGTATGTGTTTTGATTATTATGTAGCCAGGGGACTACATAATTTGATTTTTGTTTGTTGAGTCTATTTGGTGTTCAGTATGCCTCTGTTGCTTCCTTTTTGTTGAAAAAATTCTTCTTTTTTAATTTTTATTTTACATATCAATCTCAGTCCCCTCAGTCCCCTCTCCCTCCCTTCCTCCCTGCCTCCCTCTTTCCTTCTCACCCACTCTCTCATGCCCCCAACCACCCTCTACTCCAATTCCCCCCCCATTCTACATGTAGGGTGATGCCCTCCCGGAGGGGTCATCTAAATCTATTAAGTCATTTAGAGTAGGGACTAGGACTTCTCTCCTGTCTCTAGGTTAAGGGTGTAACCCTCCATGGGGAATACTCCCCCATGGAGTCCTTTTGTACATCCTAATTCCAGTCTGAGGTCCCTTAGACTGCTCAGGCCTTCTAGCTGAGACCCATGTTCAAGGGGATCTGAGTCAGTCCCATGCTGGATTCCTAGCTATCAGTCTGGGGGTCCATTACCTACTTCTTGTTTAGGTCAGCTGTTTCTATGTGTTTCTGCAGCCTGGTCTTGTTCTCCCTCTCTGCATCTGGATCCCAGTTGGGCTCATTGTTTAGTTGGAGGTGTTTGCTTCTGTTTCTATCAGCTACTAGAAGAGGGCTCCATGATGGTAGATGAGTTAGTCGTCAATCTCATTATCAGGAAAGGGCATTTATGGTAGTCTTTCCACTGTTGCTCAAATTGTCAGTTGGTGTCAGTCTTGTAGGTCTCTGGGCATTTCAGTTTTCTCTTGAAACCTATAATGGCTCCCTCTTTTATGGTCTCTCTCTCTCTCTCTCTCTCTCTCTCTCTCTCTCTCTCTCTCTCTCTCTTCTCTCATCTATTCCTCCCCTTACTCAATCTTCCTAGTCCCACATGCTTTCCTCTCCTCCCCTTCTCTTTCTTCTAGTTCCCTCTCTACTCACTGGCCCCCCACTTCCCATGTGCTCTGGAGATCTTGTCCCTTTCCCCTTATGTGGGGGATCTTATATGGATCTCTTAGAAACCTCCTTGTATCCTAGTTTCTCTAGTGGTGTGAATTATAGACTGGTGATCCTTCGTTCTGGGTCCAAAATCCATATATGAGTGAGAACATACCATGCTCCTCTTTTTGTGACTGGGTTACCTCATTCAAGATAGTTTCTTCAAGTTCCATCCACTTGCCTGAAAATTTCAAGATTCCATTGGTTTTTTTTTTGTTTTGTTTTTTGTTTTTATTTTTGTTTGTTTTTTCTGCAGTGTAGTATTCCATTGTGTAAATGTGCCACATCTTCTTTATCCATTCTTCAGTTGAGGGGCATCTACGATGCTTCCAGATTTTTGCTATTAAAATAATGCTGCTATGAACATAGTTGTGCACATGTCTTTGTTGCATGGATGTAGATCATTTGGGTATATGGTAGTCCTGTAGTAGTCTGATTTCCATTTTCCTGAGGAATTGCCATATTGATCTCCAAAATGGTTGTACAAGTTTGCACTCCCACCAGTAGTGGAGGAGGGTTCTCCTTTCTCCACATCCTCTCCAGCTTAAGTTGTCATTGATGTTTCTAATTTTAGCCATTCTTGCAGGAGTAACATGGTATCTTAAAGTTGTTTAGATTTGCATTTCCCTGATAGCTAAGGATGTTGAGTACTTTCTTAAGTGTCTTTCAGCCTTTTTGATTTCCTCTATTGAGAGTTCTCTCTTCAGTTCTGTACCCCATTTTTTAAATAGGGTTATTTGTTGATTTCTTGAATTCTTTGTATATTTTAGAGATCAGCCCTCTGTCAGATGTAAGATTGGTGAAGAATTTTTCCCTGTCTGTGGGCTGCCATTTGGTTGTCAACTGTGTCCTTTGCCTTACAGTATCTTCTAAGTTTGAGGAGGTCCCATTTATTAAATGTCCATCTCAAGCTTCTTGTACTTTCATAGGCATGTCCTTCTTCAGACTGGTTAAGTTTTCTTTAAAGATTTTGTTGAATATGTTTTCTGCACCTTTGAGCTGAGATGCTTTGCCTTCTTTTATGCCTATTGTTCTTAGATTTTGTCTTTTCATGGTGTCCTACATTTCCTGGATATTTTATGTTAAGTATTTGTTGGATTTAAGATTTTCTTTGGTCAATGAATCTATTTCCTCTAGTTTGTCTTCAGCCCCTAAGATTCTCTTTTCCATCTCTTGAATTCTGTTGGTTATGCTTGCATATGTAGTTCCCGATCGAGTTTTTCTATTTCTAGCATTTCCTCAGTTTGTGTTTTCTTTGTTGTCTCTATTTCAGTTTTCAGGTCTTGAACTGTTTGAGTTGTTTCCTTCATCTGTTTGTTTTTTCTTGGCTTTTCTTGGTTTCCTTAAGAGATTTCTACATCTCTTGCATTTTTGCTTGGTCTTTTCCTCTGTTTCTTGCAATATTTTGTTTGTTTTTGTTTTCTTCCACTTCTTTAAAGGGTTTTCTCATATAATCTTTGAGGTCCTCTATCATTTTCATGAAGTTATTTTTAGGTCTTTCTTTTCTGCTTCATCTGCTTTGTTGTATTCAGGTCTAGTTGGTGTAGAGTCCCTAGATTCTGGTTGTGTCCTACTGGTCTTTCTATTGTTGAGTGTTTTATTGTACTGCCTTCTTCCCATCTCTTCTTCCAGTGGGTGCAGGTGGGGGTGTCTCTCAGTGTCTGTCTGTCTGTCTGTCTGTCTGTCTGTCTCTCTCTCTCTCTCTCTCTCTCTCTCTCTCTCTCCTTCTCCTCCTCCTCCTCCTCTTCCTCCTCTTCTCCCAATGTGTGTAGGTTGGTCAGGACTTAGATGTCCTGGATGTAAAGCTCTCCTGGAGGTCTCTCAAGCAGAGGCCACAGCAGTTCCAATGATTCAGGGAAGACAGTCTCTGGATGTTCTCAAGCAGAAGGCAAAGTTGCCCAAGAGTCAGGTGAGGGCAGGCTTCAGATGGTCATGTGTGGAGGGGTGGGTCTAGCATGCTCAGAGTCAACCCAGGAAGTTCCAAGGAGAGAGTGAGGATGCTGGACCTGAGCTCTAGCCAAACACTCACTCCAAGCTATTGGCCCAGCATTGCCAAGGATGTAGAGAAGGCCTTCTTTGTATATTTTTATGCCTACACAAAGTATTCTGTTCTTTTTACAAGTGTCTATGATAATTCTCTGTTTAGCTCTATGGCCTTCAAAACCCTTGCTCCTTATAGCCAGCTGCTTCTCTGTCTTGTTTTTAGCTATATCTCCAGAACCTACAACAGGTGTATGAAGAAGTACTGAGCAAAGAATTACCAAACAACTAGATTGCTTTTCTCCACTGGGGTCTTTAATTATTTGAACTCAACTAACCAATAAGAGGGAGAAGTATATGAATATTGGAGAAAGACTTTTAATGTGCTAATATGTTATAGCAGGTCTCCCCGCCGGCCTCCCGGTCCTGCTGCCACGTGGGCCCACAGCCGCGCCAGCCCCAAATAACACTCAGAGACTCTGTATTTGATACAATCCTGTTGGCCAGTTACCATTATTGTTAATGGGCTAGCTCTGCCTTAATCATTAACCCATTTCTACTTATCTAAGTATTTCCACGTGGTCGTCTTATCGGGGAGCCGCGGCAAGCGTCTTCCTTCTTCCCTGGCTACATCTTGACTCCTACTACTTCCTCTCTCCTCCTCCTGGTCTCCTAGCCCCGCCTATCTTGCTATCTCATTGGCCACAGAGCTTTATTAACCAGTATGAGAAACATATATACAGAATAACATCTCCCATCACTAATATGTTAAAGATTTTGTTTCTGTTGTCAGATACTACCAGAAGGTGGTAGAAAATTTAGAATGTTGGACCATCTATGATAAGAAAGTTAGGTTACTAAGGATGTGCACTTGAAGAGTATATTTGAGCTCCTAGTCCCTTCCATGATATCTTTGCAGCACAGCTGCTATAAGGTAAGCAACTTTGCCCTGCTTCCTGTCATGACTTCCTGCCATGGTGTTCTTCTACACCATAATTCCTAAAATAATGTAATCAACCAAACAAGGATTGACCCTAAAACTGTGAATACAAATGATTTCTTTCTTAAAGTCATCAATCTTAGATGTTTCATAACTGCAATGAAAATCTAACAAAATAACTTAAGTTGAGACATCGAACCTGTTTGAGGTAACATGTATGCAAGAGGGAGCCCTGTGCATTCTTTAAGAACTTAGAAGCTCATATGGAAAATTTCCAGGGATAGCCCAGAGCCTCAGATATTTTTGGTTTGAGGTTTATTTTTGCTTTTTAAATAAGGTCTATGCAACATTTACTGTCCTCAGTCTTGCTATATAGCTGAGTTTCACCTTGAATTCCTGATCTTTCTCCCTCTGTCTTCTGAGTGCTGAGGTAATAAATATGTACCAAGATACCTAGCTCCTAACACACTTTTTTTGTATAAATATGTTCTAGAAGGCATTTAAGCCTTACAACAAATACTACTTTAGATATTCTTATAGTTTTTTAAAGTATTAATTACTTTTCTGCAATTCTTTTTATTTGAACTCTTACATTTTTATGTAATTAATCTGACAACTCTGTGGTGTTGGCATCAGACCACTAAAAACTTGGTAGTCTTCTCTGTAGAGAAAGTCTTCTCACAAAAGCATCATTTGTAAAAGAAATCAATGGAGAGACAAAGATTGACCTTTAGGGTGATATACCAGGTATCTAGTTTCAGTCATGGCTAAGCATTTACTTTGTCATATGTATTTTTTTAATGGTCAATACATATGGTCAATACATTTGTTTTTGTTCTTTCTTAAACATTTTACAATTGAGTTTGAGCCATTTACAAATGAAGAAGTACTAATTAATACAGGCCATCTTTCAATCAATGCCAGTTCTTCTTTTCATAACCAACTGAAGACCCCTATCTCTGTTTTCCTTATAGTCATTATTCTCCCACTTTCCTCAGTGGTACCTTCCCCATTCCAGTGGCACCAAGTCTATCTCATATGTGTATTGACCACCTTGCATAACATAAAATGAATGTAATATAATGCTAAAATGTCTCTTTTTAATGAATAGTAAGGAACAAGAGAGTAACAAAAACAGTGAAGATAGTGGAGAATTCCTTTGTGCTATAGTAAGAACATTATCTAAAGCTCCAAAGAATTGGCCCCAAATGCTCAGCCTGATGATACAGGCTTCTTGAGAAGCAATGCCTTAGTGTTTGTTTTCTTCTCAAGCTTTACTGCCAAGGGTTTAAGTGCTGACCCAATGGACCATAGAAGACTGTCAGCAAAAGGGTAGGTGCACAGTACCAAGGGAGTACCAAAGGAAGTATTAAATGCAGATGACTTGTGCAGTGTGTCTTCTGTAAAATAGACCCCCTTGATTCTACCAAGTAAATTTCCCTTATTGAAGCGACAGCTGAGATTAATATTTTTCATTTGGTCATATTCTGATTTGATAAAGGTCAACATTTTTGTTCCAGGCAGAATAAGAAGAAGAAGAAGGAGAAGGAGGAGGAAGAGGAGGAGGAGGAGGAGGAGGAGGAGGAGGAGGAGGAGAAGGAGAAGAAGAAGAAGAAGAAGAAGAAGAAGAAGAAGAAAGAAGAAGAAGAAGAAGAAGAAGAAGAAGAAGAAGAAGAAGAAGAAGAAGAAGAAGAAGAAGAAGAAGAAGAAGAAGGAAGCAAAATCACAGTGCTATCCTTCAGCATCTGGGCTGAGAAACAAAGCAATCTCAAGATCTTGCCAAGAGATCAGTCAAATGACAGCACATTGTGCTTTGCCCAAGTCACTCAGCATCCCAAGCTCATTCTTTGACAAGCTTACACTCTATAAATACAGACAGAATCTAGTCATACAGAAAATATTTATTAAGATAGGTAATACTCAAACATGGAACAAAATGCTTGAGAAAATTTGTAAGCAAAACTAAATATCATATTCTATGTTATTCATGATTATTAGCTCTCTTAAATAAATGCTGAAATGTATATTACACTTAATTTTAGCCAAAAGACTGAAAAACAAACAAACATATTGAACATAATCCATGATTCAATAGTATTCAACGATACAATTTTAGAATGTAAGGGGTTCAATAAGGATTCCACCTTTGGATGGGAGAAAGGACCATATAAGAGGCCTACAAAGACCAGATTAGGCATTTTTTGATATTCTTTTTCCTCTGCTGTTAAAGAACAACATTTATCCAGAGGCACAATCTTGGAACCACAGACTAGGCCTTCACCAAGCACACCAAGCACTAAACTTGCCAACACCCACCTTGCCAACATCTTGGAATTTTCACCTCTGGAAGTGTGTGAAGCACAAGTCACCACCAGCCTTGACATTTTGTTATAGCAGAAGAGGTATCTGTGACATCTTCCTTTACTTTTGAATCCCCTCTAGTTAGAAAGATGGGTATTGATCAAATAACTCCTTGAACAGATGAAAGAAATATCTTAGTAAATGACACATAAAGAAAAAAATGTATCAAAAGAATAAATATATTAAATTTTATTAAATATTTGAGATATTCTTGTACCCTACTACATATCCCATACATACAGATGTGGGTGCTGGTGGCAGCTATGCTTTGTTAACATATGGATTTATTTGTTTACTGGACCTCTTTTACCCGCTATACAGAAGCTCATCTCAGTTCAGCTCAATCATCCTCCCATTCCATTTCAGACAACCTGCTTACCTCTAGCTCAACTCTACTTATTAGGTGAATTTTAGGTGATCCCAGATCTGCAAGCAGTTATAAACTGTTTGAGTAAGTGAGGTGCAGGCAAACAAAGCCTAGACTTGGAATGGAGAAGGTTGTTATTTGGACTCCATCTGTGAGGCTAGCAGAATTTTTTGAGTTACAGACTAGAATTTATGTTTTGCCCATCTGGTTAGCTTTCCAAAGCTTCACACTTTGTGGGTGATTCATAAGGTAGGAGCTTTGGATTTTAACTGCTGTGTACTAGCTTTTGTGTTTCCTTCTTTAAACATCCCAAACTGCTCATGGCTTCTCTCCAACTCAGATGGTCCCTATGATAGTTTGGCTTTGGACCCATTTCCAACAGGCAGTGGAGGAAAATACAGTGCTTGCAGCTTTGCTCTCCCTACGGAGCATTCTGGCTGTTTTCCCAGATGTACAATTCTTTTTAAAAATTGTAAACTTAGAAAGTACCTTCCAGCTGCTCTGGACTTTAGCATCTCAAGATTTCTTCAAAATTTTATTGTCCAAAGGGAAAGAAAACAAATCATAAGTGAGCTTAATTGGAGAAAATGGGAAGAGGGAAGGATTTAGTAGTAAGACATATGTGTGTCTCCCATAGTCCCAGACAGAATAGAACCATGCAGAACCACACACAGCACTGAAGTAGATATAGGAAGCCATCATGAAATAGGAGGTCTACAATCCAGTCTAGGTCCACTCCTCTCCATCCACCTCTGTATTATCTAGTCTATTCATTTCTCTCTGCAGGAGCCTCTCACTCTGCAGAAAATAGAAAATGACCACAATACCTGCATGCATCCCACATCCTCCCTTCCATTCCTAGCAAAATTGACTAGGTGTCATTTCCCCCCACATTCTAAAATTTAGGCACATGATACCAGACCCAAATGTTACTTTTACTATTGTATATGTATGTGTATGTTCATATGAGTGGAAGAGTTGGACATGCATATAAGGGTACAGAAATGTGTGTATGTGTGTGTGCATGTGTATATGCATGTGCATGGTTCTGCCTCTCCAGAACTGGGATTATAGACACATTCAGCTTTTTTTATGTGGATCCTAAAGATTAAAGTAGGGTTCTCATACTTGTGAGACATTACTGAGTAATTTATCCAGCCTCATTTTTGTTACTAATGAAGTCTAAAGTGAAATGTAGGAGTTCTGTTTGTAGGGGCATACGCACAGAAGACAGGCACACTCAGACAGACATCCTGTCAAGACAGGCCTCAAGTGCTCTGTAGACTGAAGGTCCTTTGCCTCCAGGAGCCAATTAGAACTCCTTTACCCTAAGGGCAACTCTTTTCAGGGAGAAGCTGCAAGAGCAGCTGCAGAGGCACCCCTTTGCTCCACTGAAATTTACAAAAGAGATAAATTGCTTCCTCTTTTGCAGGACAAGTGCCTGAAGAAGAATAAAGAGGACACATGTGGTTTAACTCAGCAAGCTTCTTCCCTGGGAGGGATCCCTAGAAAAGGAAAGCTTTTCCAAAGCTACCATGCTTGTTATTACTCTCTGATGGTTTTTCTTAGGCTTGTGGTTGGTTGGTTGTCTGCAATATGGGGAACACAAAGGATACAAATGCAATAAATGTCTCACACATGTTAGGCAAGCTCTCTTAGTGTATCCCATTTTGATTCTCTTTTTAAGTTTACAACTTCTCACTTTAGAGTTTCAGTCCTTTCTGTAGATGGTGTTTCTGTTTGACCTGGTCCTACCATCCTTCAGGCCCAAATAAACACACAGAGACTTATATTAATTTTAAATTGTTTGGCTGATGGCTTAGGTTTCTTACTGGCTAGCTCTTTCTTGATTATTAACCATAACTGTTCATCTATGTATTTCTACATGGCCTTATCTTACCAGAGAAGGTTCCAGCATGTTACTCTTTCAGTGGCTGCATGGCATTCTTTCAGCACCTCTCTCTGCGTCCTCTCCCCAGAATTCTCTTCATCTCCTATCCCCACCTATACTGTCTGCCTGGCTACAGGCCAGTTGGTGTTTTATTCATCAACCAATAAGAGAAACATATATACAGAATATATACAGAATGACATCCCCCATAACCTTTTTTTTTTTTTTTTTAATTGTGTAGCTACATCTCTTGTTGGTATTTTGGAGACTTAGATATTTGGTTGTTCTTTTTGTTGTTACTACAGCTGCCTTTGGTGCTTTAATATCCCCTCCTTTCTAGTCAATGTCTATCAACTCCCTATCATGGTAGAATACATGTGTTTACTTTTCTTCTTTCCATATCACTATCAGTTTTAATTTATTATTGAGTTATATGATGGGGGTTAGAGCACACAGGACATGGTTGATATGTGGAAGTAAGAGAACAACTTGGTAGAGTTAGATCTCTCTTTCCTCATTGAGACAAGTTTCAGGGTGCAAAATCAAAATTATGTGGAAAGCATCTTTAGCCCCTGAACCACTTCAATGGTCCTTTTAATTCTTTCATTAATTCCCTATTACCTTGTATGTGTAGGATATGATGACTATCAAGTCATCTTAAAACATGCCTGTGCTGTACATCAGCTTTATATGATGATGAGGAAGGCCACACATACAGCCATTGAGCTCCACTGTTCCCCTCTCCTGTAGCTTTCCCTAGTTAAATCATCTCTATCTTATAAAATGTTCTATTTTAATCTACTGGTAGTCCTCAGAGAGGATTCTGAAATTGCCACAGCTTCTTTCTTTCTTCCTGAGGTTCATGATCTGGCTTTTTCCAGTTCTGGGGTGGGTGAAATACACTATGAGCTACTACATGCTCAGGAATATAGGCCTTCACTTTTATCCGCAATGACTTGGATCAATGCTATAAAAATATACTTTACTTTTCCTAGGTATTTTATAAGAATTCTCCATGCATTTTTAGCTAAGAAGTATTAGGGAGATGGGAAATACTGAGACAAGCCAGGTAAGTTGATAATTTTTCTACTCAGGCATGTAAAACAACTTTGTTTCAAATTTAAATAAAAAAGGAAAGAATAAACCTTAAAAGAAAAACTGAATTTTTGCTTTTAAAGTTCAGAGACCTAACTAACACATATCTCTGAGTGTTTGGTTCTAGGCAATTTTTCCTGGATATGTCTGCCCCTTACAATACATAGATGATAGATTTATTTGTTAAAATGTATACATCTATTACCTTTGTTTTGTATCTCCTCTAGTTTTCATTTTTAAGACATTTATTTGTACATGTATTTACCTTCATATATGTTTGTGCGGGCATGTTTGAAGAGCCTGTGAGGCCAGAGAGAGCATCTGATTCCCTAGAACTAGAGTTACAGATGGTGGTGAGCCACCATGTAGTTGCTGGGAATTGAACTCATGTCCTCTGCAATATCAATGAGTTATCTTTATCACTGAACCACCTCTCCATCCCATGTTACTGTATCATGAAACTATTTTAATCTTCAGTCTTAGGCCATTTCAGTTAAACAGCTTTTCTCAACCTTTTCTCTAACTTGTTTTCAGGTATTACTTATCTTTATGTGGCTTTTCCATAGAGAAACCATATTCCTATGATGGTTTTAGTTGTATTCTTCTTTCCCTGAGTTTGTCCAGTTCACACTTAAATTCCATTTTTATTAACCTTATTATTCATGGAGCTATTGTATGTTTATCTTATAGTCTTCAAGGGAACTTCCACAACAACAGGGTTATGAGGGAATCAAATCCAGAGTCTATTAATCTATCCAGAACCTAGGACTACAAGGGTTGGATTTAGGAACAATTCAGAAAAAGGCCAAACTGGGGATGAGCATGCTTCCACTACAATGCTGGTCTCTAATGATAGAGTGAGTCCAGACAATGAAAACATTGTCACTTTATTGTTCTTCCTCTTTTCACTCTCCTTGGCTCTGAACTCTTGTCTCACATGACTGGGAAAATCTCAGATTGAAAACTGACTTCAGCTAAGGAAGCAGGGATTCAGTCCTTAAAAATTGCCGAGTGTAGAAATGCAGACAAGAAGATTAGAGCAGATGGCACATACTGTTCAAAGGGTGCAAACAAATGGCAGTTCCCAGCATTGGACCACAACTACACTGAGCACAATCCTCTCAGCTCTTGGGCATACCCGAGGTCCTCCCAGATATTTGTGTTACTTTATATGTCTGCCAGGAAAGGACAATAAAGATAATACACGTGACATCATCTGTCATTGAATCACAGAATGTTAAAAACAGGCAGAAGCTTTAAGACAGCTAATTCAAATCCCTCACCGAACATACAGAAACAAATGAACCTCTAAGGGAGGAGGGAGCTTGTCTAAAGTTACCATCCTATGGCAGAGTTGATACTAGAATGTGAGTCTCTTGGTTCCCACATACAATTTCTTTTTAACCCACTTCCTGATGGCTCATCAACCAAACATGCCAAATAGCTCCATGGTTAAGAGAAGTTTGACAGATCTGACCACTGTGATCTTAACTAAACCAAGCTACTATCCTAGTCTGACTGCTTTTTGGTTTATAGAGCGGGGGGGGGGAGAGATAATGACATATTTATTCCCATAAGATTGCTGTAAGGAATTAAGACCTTAGTCAAGGACTATTAGAAATTAAGGAAATTGTTTTAATAGTAATTATTTATTTTAGTGATAAAGAAATTAAATGCAAAATCTCAAAAGGGACCAAAAGCATTCTGTTCCCATAAGCCACATGCTAGAGGTTAAAGGTTTCTGACATCAAATTATTTCATTGAAGCATCATCCTCAAGGTCATGGTAGGAAGATGTGGGCCTCCAGAAGATCAGTAGGTCAGGAGTGTGGAGCTTCAGGAGTGAGATTAGTATGCCATCAAAGAGACCAGAAATCTCTCTAGCCCATTCCTCCATGTGATAAAACAATAAGCAGGCCACCATATGAGGATCAGGAACTGGTCTTTTGCTAGACACTAAGCATGGTGACATCTTGGCTTTGGATTTACAGTCTTATAACTGAGAATACATTTCTGCTGTTTAAGTTTGATGGTTTGAATGAGAAATGTCTCTCATAGGCTGAAGTATTTGGACACTTGTTCTCAAGTTGGTGACATTATGCAGAGAGGTGTGGGGAGGGGCTTTAGGACACAGATCATTGATAATGGAAGTATGCCACTTGGGTCAGAGTTTGAGAGTTCTAGTTCACTCTGTATGCTGCCTATATTGAGATGTGATTTCTCAGCTGTTTGGTCCAGCTGCCTGCTGCCATGTCTCTCCAACTATTAGACTCTAGAACTGAGAAATCAAAATAAACTCAGCCTGTACCCTTTGGTCATGGTATTTTATCACATCAACAGGAAACTGATACAATAAGTCACTCAGACTACATCATTTTCTTATGATATTCTGACCATAATGTATGTCCAATCAAAGCTCAAGCCATTTCCTGTAGGAATTGACAGGAAATTTTAATCTAATAAAAACTTGGTGACTTAATTTACTTGAGTTGTCTTGATATCAACAGTTTAAATAATTTATTCCCTCTATCCTTCCTCGTTTTGGCCATTTCACACTGAGTTGGGTTCACTCTTCAATAAATCCCCCTCACACAAGGTCTCTTGCATCTTAACATAGTAAATCATTTTCACAGTTAACAATCTCTTCATCAACAGCTATGGGCTCACCAAATATCCCCGCAAAAGTTCTGGAATTCCAGCAGCCTATGTCAACTGGCCTATTCAATCCTGAACATAAACTTTAATATCATTGTCAACCTGACTGGATTTAGAATCACATAGGAAATATGTCTGGTGTATCCAGAATGTTTGAACTGAAGAAGGAAGGCTGGTCCTAAAATATGGATGGCATCATTCCATGAGCTTGAGTGCTGGACTGAATGAAATGGAAAATAAAAGAAATTGAGCTGAGCACAGTCCTTCCTGACTATGGATCAAAGATGACCACCAACCTTGTACTTCCTCACTATGGTAAGCAAAATTCCCTCAAATCATCTGCCAAAATAAGTACCTTTCCCCATAAGTTGTTTATATCAGGTGCTTTCTCATAGACATGAGAAAAATAGCTAATGCACTGAACCAATCACTTTGTTCAGGATCATGTAGTAAGTGGCTAGGTATGATCATTCATTTAATTTTGGATTCTAGAAAAAGGGGTCACTTCCACTTAAGTCACATACACAAGGTAAAAGGAATTGCTTTGATATCAAAAGAGAGGGTGGGCATGTGTACAGTCATTAGGAGGCCTCCTTTTGTAAATTGAGGCAGAGCATTTCTGTGTCCCAACAGCCCATTCCCAAATAAACACAAAAAAGCTTATATTAATTACAAAATGTTCAGCCTATGATTCAGTCTTGTTACTAACTAAGTCTTATATCTTAAATTAACCCATTTCTATTAATCTACATTTTGCCATGTGGTTTCTGGCTTTACTTGTTCTGTAACACATCTTGTTCCTCTGGTGGCTGGCTTGCATCTCTTCTTGATTCTGCCCTTCTCTCTATTTTTCAGTTTGGCTTTCCTGCCTAGCCTCATTCTACTTTGATACAGGCAAAATCAGCTTTATTATCAACCAACAGGAGTAATACATATTCTAAGTGTACAGAAGAATTTTCCATAACATCACTTTCTAGCCTCCCTATTGATTATCCCTAGACACCTCCCTTTCCATAGCTTCTATTTTTTCCAACTTTCTTAATTCCTCCCGGTGTCTTATTCTCTTTACATTGCACCTCCTTGGGAACTGAATGTTCTTAACTCTTCTGTAGACATCTAGGGAATTCCAATCCCAAATATAAGCTCTAGCCAATGAATAAAATTTACTGCCCTGATCAGAGACATGTAGCAACCAGCAAGTAGGGGTACCTTTGAAGCAGATCTGGAGTATCCAACAAGAGGGTGACCTACTTCTATTTGCTTTGGCACCTCTGAGAACTCCTGAATTATAAACTGTTGGTTTCTCACCTCTCAGCAGTGGGAGTCCTCTAAAGGAGAAACAATCAGGGCTCACACTAGTAAAAACTAGAATGGCTTTGAATACTCCAAGAGGACATCAGCCATCCCTTCCTATCAAGCATAGTATTTTCACATAAAGCTGTCTGCTTGTTTATTTGGATGGCTTGAAAGCCACTTGAAAGAGTTTAGACTTTGACAGCATTGGTTCTAATACAAGGTCTGCTTAGGGAGGGACCTTCTCTAAGAGTTTCAGTATTCCAGTCTATATTCAGTAGCGAAATGCCCCTTCTCAAGATGGCAGAAGCATGAAAGGCTGTGATGGCCTTTATGGATGTCCATCTCACTTTGATTCATGTTCCATTTTGCCTCTATTTCTGCTCCTCAACAATTAGTCTAAATCTTGGGTAAATATCTTCACATACTCAAAATGTATGCATGCTGGTTGATTAGGTTTCAAGACTCCATTAGATTGTGCCTTCTAATGTGCGTTCTAAACGTGAGTGCCTGCTCCTCATGCTCTGGTCTTTCGGGATAAGGACCAAGACTGCCACTGAATTTTCAAATGCCTAATTGATCCCCCCTCAAAAGTGGCTGACAATGTCTGTGCATGCAAAGATCTGCTTTATCATACCAGCCAACACAATCTCCTGAGATCCTTTTGTTTCTCTTTGTCATGTCCATCCCATCCTGGTTTGGGGTCAAGGGCCAAGGGTAATAGACTTGGAGTTATGGAGTCATATAGAAACTTATCTTCTTCCAGGATATAGGGGCAATAGTATGCAATATAAGAATGCTGGGGACAATTCAATGATGGCTACAACAAACAACAAAGCAACATAAATATGGGCTCTTATTTGGAATATATTCAACAAAATAATCATACAAATACCTCTCTTTCTAGAAGGTAGGATTTCCAGGAGTCAGTATGTCACTAAATCAATAGATTTAGTGGCCACAAATTCTAGCCCAGACAACATATCGAAGTCTCTTCTAAAACATGTTTTTAGGACAGAAGAGATGGCTTTTGAAGAGGACCTGGGTTCAGTTGCAAGCATCCAAGCTAAAATGCTCAGAACTGCAAGTAACTACAGTCCAGAAAAGCCAACACTATTTTATGGCCTCCATGGGCACCTAACTTCACAGGAACTGACACATAGTTAAAAATTATAAAATTATCTTTAAAATAAAATACCTTCCTTCCTTTAGTTTTGTCTTTGAGAGAGAGAGAGACAGACAGAGAGAGAGAGACAGAGAGAGAAAGAGAGAAAGAGAGAGGGAGAGAGAGAGAGAGAGAGAGAGAGAGAGAGAGAGAGAGAGAGAGAGAGAAAGAGAGAGAGAACAGGAAGTTGGATGGGTAGTGACGTGTGGAACGTGAAAAAGTTGGAGGAAAAGAAATATTGCTCAAGATATATTTTAAAAAGTTTAAACATTAAATTAACAAAGTAGTTTTTAATTTATTTAAGGAGCTTTGAGTGAAAACATTTCATAATTTATTTTGGTATCTCTAGTATCCAGTAATTCTACATGAATAATTAAATAAATGATAGAGAGATCAAATCATTCTTATCTCTATCCTTTCTTTTGTTTGCATTGTTCTTTCCTTATATATGCATTAATTACCTAGATTGTGCTGGGTGATCTAACAACTTATTCATGTCATACACAGCTCATAGCACACAGACAGGAAGTGACTGGTTTGTATATTTTGTAATAAAGAAGCAGTGTGTTATAGTTATTGTAGTTGAAGATTCCAAAATAAAACTGCCTGTATTTAATTTTCAGAACTGTCATTTACTGACTGTATGATCTTGGACTGAGAAACAAGCATCTCCCAGATGGCGAAGTGGGCACAATAGTAGTTTACTAATTTATAATTTTAACTGTATAAAAATCACTTGTAATGACAACATTATGGTTTGAGCTCAAACTGTGCTTCACATATTCATGTGTCTGAACATCATGTCCATAGTTAATGTTGCTATTTTGGGATGCTATGAAACTTTAAGTTGTAGAGCTTCAGTGGAGGACAAAGGTTGATGGAGAGTTGGTCTTGAGTGTGATATCCAGTCCTACTTCTGGAACAAGCCACTGTTTCCTGATATACCAAGATCTCAACAAGCAACCTCACATGGCCATCACCTAGGGGCACAACTGCTTTTGTAATGCATTCCATACCTTTTCTCTTGAGCTCTGGTAGTTTTCTGCATGATATTTTAAGTCCATGAAAATCCTGGCACTAAATACATAGCTTAAAGGCATTTTTCATTTGGGTAATCATATCAGTTGGGAGGTAGATGTTGTAGGTAGATGCATGTGAGAATAAGTGGTGTCTACCCAGCATCTCTCTAGTCTCTGCCTTGCTAACTGATCAGCAATAATATTTAGAGTCATAGACCATATACATCAGGAAACCCAACACTTTGAGATTAGAAACATTCCTAATCTTAATGGAAATATAGAATGCTTTGCCTGGCCAAGGGATGACCAGGGAACAGATCTAATTCAATTCAGCCCTCTAACACAGGAGGGAGATTCTGAAAGTAGACAAGTGAGAAAAACATATTCAGCCTTAAGAAAGTAGTGAGATAGCAGGGAACATTGATAGATATAGGAAAGGAATAAAAGGAAAGGGATCATGAAAAAACAATGAAGGAAAGAAGAAAGTCTCATGTTTTGCCCTGGGTTCGACAACTTTATCCTGAGAGTGAAGGATATTTAGATATTTAGAAGATATTTGGAAGGAAACTGAATCCTTGATGCAAATGTTGACCTGCTCAATAAGCTGATTTTGAAGTGTGTTTGAGGATATTTTCTACTATATGAGCTTATAAGTTTTTTTCTTTCATTTGAGTCAGTCTGATTGAATATCTTTCAGTAACAGCATAAAAGCATCCTAATAGAGAAAATGGCATACATTTAAAGAATAAAATGGACAATATAAAAAATTAAACTCTGCTATTATGCATTTCCACTTACCAAAAGTATTCTTTATGTCATTAGGTAATCTTTATCAATTTAATTTGAGGGTATATTAATATATTTGAAAATGCATCATGTTTACTTAGCTACTCAGATATTTTAGATAATTATATCATTTCTATTTTTCACTCCTACAAATATCATTGAGGTCAACATCCATAGTCAATCCTACTTAGTTCCTGAGGAGAGAGAAGTAGAACTAATGATTTAAAAAATAAACTTTTCAGAGACTTCTGACATTTCTAAATTGCTTTCTAGAAAAGCCAAATCAGTTAATATGCCCAATAGCAATTATTAATATCCCCAATAGCAAAACAAACAAACAAACAAAAACATATACCACAATGATGTAAACCACAGACAATTTAGGATAAAAAGAACAGCATTCTGATCCCAGTCAAAATCATCTGATGAGTAATGATGCTGCATGTTCCATTGTTTCCTGGTACCATGTATTTTTCTTCAACAAATTGTTTGTGTTTTCACTATATTTCTAATTAAGATTGTGTGTGTGTGCGTGTGTCTCCCTCTAGACCTACAGTCCTGGGAATAATATTTACCTACAAGTGCAATCAAACAGAAGTTCATTATTTATTCAAACCCTTCAAATAATGTTGTTAAGTAGGTTTGAGTAAATCTATTTCATAGAGGAAAATGAAGGCCCAGAGGTTAAGCAGTCTGCTCTAGCTATCATGTGTGTTTCAAGTGCAGGTTTACAGGCAATTACCAATATGACCTTTCCACTCATGATGGCTTAGTTGTTCCAGTAAACACAACTTTATAATGAAAGACTCCTCTGTTTCTACATACAAAGGGGATTCATATTGGCAGTTCAATCTAGAAAAAAACAATAACATGATATATTTTCTACTGGATATATCTATTCTTCTGATGACACATATAGCCTCAGCTCCATGACAGTACCCAAGTTTACATCACCAGGTGCTTTTTAGCAGTTCAACAAGAAGTTCCTAATGCATAAAATCTACGTAGTGTTTCTTACTTGCTAACATTAACAGGGCTAATTGAATTCCTCAGGCTGAACTTATGGATGATATAAATAGTAGCAGGTTGTTCAGAGATCCTTTTTGCATAGAAATTCTGAAATAACAGAGGAGGAAAGTACTGGAGGTTATCACAGTGGGAATTATAGAACAATGTGTTGCAACTTCATGCAAGAACAACCAGAGAGGGCTGGAGATGTAGGTTAGTAATAGATTAAACAGCATGTGCAAAGCCCTGGTTTCTATTATCAAAAGACACACCACACCATAAGGAAAAACAAAACCCTATACTTGGGCATCAATTTTGTAATTTATTTTTTAAATTTAAAAATTCAGTCACATCATTTGGTGCAGGACCTAGGTCCTCCCTTGTGTATCTAGGCTGAGAGAGTATCCCTCTATAAGAAATGGGCTCCAAAAGCCCATTCATGTATGAGCGATAAATACTGGTTCCATTGCCAGAGGGCCCATCCACTGCCCAAGCCCTCCAACTGACACCCAAGATCAGGGGGCTGATTTGGTCTTATGCAGGTTCCCCAGTTGTCAGTCTGGAGTAAGTAAGCTCCCTTTTGTTCAATTCAACTATTTCTGTGGGTTTCCCCAGCATGTGGATTTCCCTTTGCTCATCACTCCTCCCTCCCTACAACTGGATCCAGGCACTAAGGTCAGTGCTTAGCTGTGAATATCTACTTCTATTTCAATCAGCTATTGGAGGAAGGCTATATACTGGCATTTAAGGTAGTCATCAATCTCGTTATAGGGAAGGGCATTTGGGGTATCCTCTCTACTATTGCTTTGATTCTTTGTTGGGGTCACCCTTGTAGATTCCTGGGAATTTCCCTTGTGCCAGGGTTCTCCTTAAGCCCATAATGGCTCCATCTATCAAGGTGTCTCTTTTCTTGTTTTCTGTCTCTGTTCTTCCCCCAACTCAACCTTTCTGTTTCCTCATGTTCTTCTTTGCCCTCCCCTTATCCCTTTCTTTTTCTCTTACCTCCCTCCCCCTCCCTACATGTTCCCAGTTTAATCAGGAGATATTGTCTGTCCCTTTCCCCTTCTTGGGGGTCCAGGTATGTCTCTCTTAGGGTCGTTCTTGTTTCCTAGCTTCTCTGGGGCTGTAGATTGAAGGCTGGTTATCCTTTGCTCTATGTCTAATATCCCCTTTGAGTGAGCATATACCATGTTTGCCTTTCTGTGTCTGGATTACCTCACTCAGGATAGTTTCTGCTAGTTCCACCCATTTGCCTACACATCTCAAGATGTCATTGTTTCTTATCTCAGAGTAGTACTCCATTGGGTATATGTACCCAATTTCTTTATCCACCCTTCAGTTACAGAGCATCTAGATTTTTTTTTCATGGTTCTGGCTATTACAAATAATGCTAATATGAACACAGTTGAACAGATGTCCCTGTGGGGTGAATGTGCATCCTTTAGATATATTCCTAAGAGTGGAATTTCTGGGTCTTGAGGTCGATTGATTCCCATTTTTTTTGAGAAACCAACATACTGATTTTCCAGCAATGAAGGAGTGTTCCTCTTTCTCTACATCCTCTCCAGCATAAACTTTCATTGGTAATTTTGAGGGATTTTTGTTTGTTTGTTTGTTTTTGTTTTTGTCATTCTTACAGGTGGAAGATGGAATCTCAGAGTGGTTTGGATTTCATTCCCCTGATGGTTAAGGATGTTAAACAATTTCTTAAGTGCCTTTTAGCAATTTGAGATTCCTCTATTGAAAATTCTTTATTTAGATCTGTATCCCATCTTTTTTAATTGGATTATTTGCTGTTTAGGTGATTAGCTTCTTGAGTTCTTTGCATATTTTGAAGATCATTCCTCTGTCAGATGTGGGGTTGGTGAAGATCTTTTCCAATTCTGTAGGCTGACATTTTGTCTTGTTAACAATGCCCTTTGCCTTACACAAAGCTTCTCAGTTTCAGGAGGTCCCATTTATTAATTGTTGATTTGCCAATATTTTATTGATCATTGTTGCATCAATGTTAGTGAGAGAAATTGATCTGTAGTTCTCTTTCTTAGTTGTGTATTTGTGTGGTTTGGATACCCAGGTAATTGTAGTCTTGTAGAAAGTTTGACAATGATCCTTCTGCTTCTAATGTGTGGAACAACTTGAGGAAATCATCTGGCCCTTAGATATTTTTTTGGTTGAGAGATTTTGATGACTGCTTCTATGTCATTAGGAGTTTGTAGATCTGTTTAAATTGCTTATCTGTTCTTGATTTAATTTTGGTAAGTTATACCTATCCAGAAAACTGTCCATTTCCTTTAAATTTTTATGGCATATAGGTTTTCAAAGTATGACCTGAGTTTTCTCTGGATTTCCTCAGTTGTTATGTCTCCTTTATATTTCTGATATTGTTAATTTGCATGTTCTCTCACTGTCTTTTGGTTAGTTTGGATAAGAGTTGTCTGTGTTGTTGATTTTCTCAAAGAATCACCAACGCTATGGTTCATTGATTCTTTGTATTGTTTTCTTTGTTTATACTTTATTGATTTCAGTCCTCAATTTGATAATTAGCTGGCATCTACTCCTCCTAACTGTGTTTGCTCCTTTTTGTTATAGATTTTCAGGTATAGTGTTAAGTCTCTAGTGTGACTGTTTTCTAGTTTCTTTATGTAGGCATTTAGTGCTATGAACTTTACTCTCAGCATTTCTTTCAAAGTGTCCCATTAGTTTGGGTATGTTGTGCCTCATTTTCATTGAATTCTAGGAAGTCTTTAATTTCTTTCTTTTTTCTTCCTTAACCCAGAGGTGATGCAATTTATCATTGTTCAGTTTCCATGAGTTTATATACTTTCTGAAATTTGTGCTGTTGTTGTGTTCTAAATTTAAACCATGGTGATCCAATAAGGTAGAGCAGGTTACTTCAAATTTTATTGTATCTGTTGAGATTTGCTTTGTTGCTGCATATGTAGTCAATTTTAGAGAAGATTTCATGGGGTGCTGAGAAGAAAGTATAGTTGTTTATGTTTGGATGGAATGTTCTATTGATGTCTGTTAAACCCAATTGAGTCATAACTTCTGTTAGGTCCTTTATTTCTCTGTAAAGTTTCTATAAGGTAGTCATGTACAACCATGAGAGTGGGATATTGAAGTCTCACTGTAAGTGTGTGTGGTTTTATGTGCAATTTAAGTTATAGTAATGCTTTTTTTACAAATGTGGGTGCCCCTGTATTTGGGGCATAGATGTTCATATTTGAAACTTCACCATGATGGATTGTTCCTTTTATGGATATGAAATGTCCTCCATCTGTTTTTTAAATTTTAGTTTGAAGTCTAATTTGTTAGATATTAGGATAACTTTACCAGCTTGTTGCTTAGGTTCATGTGATTGGAAAATCTTCTCCCAACCCTTTATTCTAAGGTAACAACTATTTTAGAAGTTGAGGTGTGTTTCTTGTATGCAGCAGAAGGATGTGGTCTATCTTTGTATCCATTCTGTTAGACTATGTCTTTTTATAGGTCAAATAACATCATTGATATTAAGAAATATTAATGATCATTGATTGTTGATTTCTGTTATTTTTTGATTCGTTGTTGTTGGTGGTATTGTAGAATTTCCCTTTTTTAGGGAGGGATGTTTGGTAATGTGGGATTATCTATTGCCTATATTTTTGTGAGTGTAGGTAACTTCCTGGGGTTGGAGTTTTCCTTTCAGTACTTTCTGTAGGCTGGATTTCTGGATACATTTTTTTTCATGGAATATCTTGGTTTTTTTTTTTTCCATCTATAGTGATTGAAACTTTGCTGGGTATAGTAGTCTGTGTTGACATCCATGGTCTTTTAGTGTCTGTAGAATATCTATCCAGGACTTTCTTGCCTTTAGAGTTTCCATTGAGAAGTAGTGTGTAATTCTAATAGGCCTGTTTTTATGTTACGTGAGCATTTTCTATTGCAGTTCTTAATATTCTTTTTTATTCTATGATTGGTGTTTTGATTTTTATGTAGCAAGGAGACTTTTTTTTTGGTCTAGTCTATTTGGTCTAGTGTACTTCTTGTACTTTCATGGGCATGTCCTTCTTTAGGTCAGGGAAGTTTTCTTCTATGATTTTATTGAATATATTTTCTGCACCTTGGAGCTGGACTCCTTCGCCTTCTGCCATACCTTTTACCCTTATATTTGCTCTTTTCACAGTGTTCCACGTTACCTGAATATTTTGTAAGGATTTTTTAGACTTAATGTTTTCTTTCATTGATGAATCTGTTTCCTCTAGTGTATCTTCACCACCTGAGATTCTCTCTTTCATCTTTGGTATTCTGCTGATTATGCTTGCATCTATAGTTCTTGATAATTTACCCAAGTTTTCTACTTTCAACATCCCTTCACTTTGTGGTTCTTTATTACCTCTATTTCAGTTTCCAAGTGTTGAATCCTTTGTATTGTTTTCTTCACCTATTTTATTTTTTCTTGCCTTTATATATTTTTTTAAGAGTTTTGATTTCTTGCAGTTTTGGTTTGTCTTTTCTTCCATTTATTTAAGGGAGTTTCTCGTTACCTCTTTAGGGGCCTCTATCATCTGTGCTGAAATATTCAGGTTTTCCTGGTGTAGAATCATAGTCTCTGGTGGTGTCATATTACTCTTTATGTTGTTGAATTTATTCTTATACTATTATCTACCCTTCTCTTCCTCCAGTCGGTACAGGTGGGGCCTGTGATTCAAGGATCTCTTTTCCTCCAACTGATGTAGATGGGGCCTGTGACTTAGGTGGTTGATCTTCCTCTCCCATTGTGGGGCAAGGCCAAGGCTCTAATGGTGGGAGATGCAGTGCTGGATGATTTGAAGCTGTCCACAGGACTCTGGCGATTCAGTGGGTGGGACAAGGCTATGTGCCCTGGTCAAGGACCTCAAACAGCATGACAGTATATAATGAAATAGTCATCACTGTGACACATTTCAGAAGGAACAATTGACTGGGAAGAATGAAGTATTTTGTTTCATAGTTTCAGGGAGTCAAATTTGGTCAAGTAACTCCATTGCCATGGAGGAAGAATAACATGATGACAGCAGTATTATGTAGTAAAGTCCCTCACCTTATGGTGTCCAGGAGCAAAGTGAAGAGGAAAGGAAGAATGAATTTCCCTATGGCATACTTCCAATGACCTACTTCTTTCAACTAAACCCCATCTCCTAGTTGTAGTGAGATATTCACCTTGTCTGCACCTGTGGCTTAGACCACACCCATTGGGGGTGGGGACAGGGCCAGATGTGACCTGGGGGAAAAGGCTGAGGTGGGGGTCAGGGACTCTTGCTGGCAGGAGAGAAGAGGACCCTGTGGAACCCATTGGTGTTCATCTGTCTATGTTGTGAGTTATTTCTCCCTGCATAAACATCTATTAGGCCTATTTGTTTCTCCTGATCCTTATTAAACATCAATATCATGTGCCATAATGTAACGAGTATGTTTTCCCCGCCACTGGTCTGGTCCCACCACCACACCACCTAGTTTTTAACCACTTCCCATTAATTCTCTGATGCTATTAATTTATCACATATTAACATAATTATTAATGATATATTATTTCACCTCCCCTTTTGCTCCTCTTTATTCCCCCTTTTGCTTCGCAGTAGTCTTCTTCCTGCCACTGATTAAACAGATGCTACTTATGCTCAATGTACTTCAATGTCTCTAGTGTTGAAGTAAATACTTTCTCCATCATGATCACTAACCAGACTCTTCACTTCATCTTCTGATAGGTTACTTTCCTATTTCCATGTTTTTCCTTGTCATTCATGTAAGCATCAAGATTCTTGATCCAGAGTAGGTGTGACAACTCCCAGTTCAGATACAAAGCAGTCAACAGGCATCTAATAGTTCCAAATCTATTCAGCTAAAATACAATTATGGCCAAAAATAGAACAATAAGAATAGCCCAAGGTTAATCACAAATCAGACTAATGCTTGAATTTGAAGATAAAGGTCTTATGATGTGGAGGATACAAAGACATAGATTGAGAAGGATTCAGAGTCAGTGATACTTATTTCAGGGTAAAGAAGTTAGAAGCAGGTGTGAGCAACAAAACTCATGCATAATCTGGTATTGGATCATTTCTCCCTCTCATTTTCTTATGTGCCAACTCTGATCAGTTGGCAGTCATTTAATTACTGCAAAGGTAAGAATGTGAAGCTACACCTGGGCTCATAGAAAAGACTCCAGTGATACACTGACAATACTTGCTATGAGTGTCAGAGATGAGAATTACAATTTGCATACCATGTGTTCTCCATCTCTGAAGTGGCTCAGCTCTAACTTTACACTGTATCTCTAATGTTCTGATCCATACAACCATGACAATAATGCATAGATATTTTATCAGATTCCATCATTCTCTAAATGTGTGCTTATTACTCGGAACCACTTGGTCTCCAGAAAAAAAAATATTATAAAAGAGTTTAAAAAGTGCCTTTTCTTTTCTCCCAATGCACATTTTGGAACTATAAGACTGCAGTTTGCACCCATTGAAAGAAGAGTATGAGAGGAGACAGCTGGAAAAATATAGGACAGTTATAAGTTATTTAGAACTTTTTGCTTTACTTGAACTTTCTAAAAGAACATGGATTCTGAGGTTTCCACTGTGTGCTCCCTGCACATAAGTAAGAAATGTGGAAGCTTAGGCTGCAAGAGTGAAGTTACCACAGTATGTGCCCTCCCTTAACCTAGAGACAGGAAAAAAGTCCTAGTGCCTAATTCAAATGACTTTACAGATTTAGATGATCCCTCCTGGATGGCATCACCCTACATGTGGAGTAGGGGTGGATGGAAGGGGAGGATGGTAGAGGTGCATGTGAAAGGGGGAGAGAGGGATAGAGGGAGGAATGGAAAAAGGGGGGAGAGGGAACTGGGATCAATATGTAAAATAAAAATTAAAAAATATTTTAAAAAATGCAGAAAGCCGGAGTTTGGTGATTTGTTTCTTCTGGTACAAGTTATCTGTCCTCCAGGAGCTGAGGTCTGTTGGGGATGAGGGGTAGTTGGCAGGAGTTCAGATCCTCAGTGTTAGGTGACGGTGATATTTGGGATTAGGATAGGAATTGCTTTGGCTCAGTCTGCCTATAGCCATGCTACAGAGGCAGTTGTATAATCAAATGCTCTGGGTTGTGGTATTAGGTGATGGGAGATGTTATTCTGTAAATATGTTTCTTATACTGGTTAATGAATAAAGTACTGTTGGCCAATAGGAAAACATGATAGGTGGGGCTAGGAGTCAAGGAGGAAAGAGAAAGGAGTAAGGAGGAGTCAACATGGAGAGACCAGGGAGGTAGAATGCCAGCCGCTCTGGCCGGTAAGATGAGACCACATGGAAATACTTAGATAAGTAGAAATGGGTTAATCATTATGACAGAGCTAGCCGATAAGGAATTAGGAATTGGCCAACAGCATTATATCAAATACAGCATCTCTGTGTATTATTATTGGGGGCTGGCATGGCGGTGGGACCAACTGGCAGGGAAAAACGTATTTGTAACAATTAGGCTCTTAAATATTGCAGATATCTGTTTCTGTTCTTTGTCCTGATACCTTGGAAGATGTCTTTATCAACCTTTTATTTATACTCTCATTAAAATGTTTTTTTAAAAAATGTGTGTTCATGCATATCTGTGTGTGTGTGTGTGTGTGTGTGTGTGTGTGTGTAGGCCAGAATACAACTGTGTGTGTCATTTCTCAGGTTAAATCCATCTTTCTTTTTTATTTACTTTATTTTTTAATGGTGGGGTTTCTCACTGACCTGTAACTTGCCAATGTGCTATGCTAGGCTGAATGGCTAGTGAGGTTCAAGGCTTCTCCTCTTCTATGATTACAAATGTGTATCACCATGACCAGCCTTATTTATGTAGATTCTAAGCTGAGAATCAAATTCAGATGGAAGCACTTTAACTACTAATCTATATACCCAACCTTTAATTCTTTCAAACTTTTCTTTCTGATAAATATGCTATCTACTGAGCATGTTCACCCAACTCCATTTATCCATCCTTCTTTTCTTGCCCCTCCCCCTAATAATCCCCTGTCTTTCTACAGCCAATTTCAGTTCTGCTTCTATTAAATCTATTCACACATTATTTTATGTGGCCATGCAGAATTTATGAATCACTAATAGAAGAAAATACATATTTGTCTTTCAGAGACAGTTTTAATTCACTTTCACTTAATGTGGTTTTCTCCAGTTGCATCTGATTTTCTGCAGAGGGCATAGAAATAACTTCATTCTTTATGAATAAATAGAATTGTGTGTACATCACAGTTTCTTAATCATTCTCTGTCCGAGGATACCTAGGTTGGTTCCATAATTAGTTATAATGTTTATCTTATCACCCTTTATTAATTTTCATTGAGGTTGTCTTTTAAAATGTGTACTTAAGAGTTTTACATTAGATAACACCCAAATTCCTGAAAATGTTCCAAGGCATCTGAGCCTTACTTATATCTTCAGATCTTCACTTGGTCTGTTATAAATATCAACCCTGGTAAGCTTCCCTCCACACTGTGAGATTTCTTAACTTCACTACTTTGCTTCACTTGCCTTACCCAGGAAAACTGTTCTATTCCTATCTACATGCCTAAACCTCCAGTCCATCCCTCAAATGTCTAATGTGATACAATGACCCTATGTATCTTTGCTTGTATGTCCCTCTATTCTTCTGGACAAGAGCTACACCAGGATAGGTGTAGCTACACCTCTTGTTTATCACTTCTACCTTCTACTGTCCAAATGTGTTCCAGAAACAAATTTGTTGACTAAATAAATAAATTCAGAGAAGGGCCTATCCCTATCCTACACTAAGATGATAAATGGATTCATCTGGTTTTACATACTGCTAGAGATTTTTTTCCTGCCTAGCACTTGACACTCTCCTGTTGGAGAAGGAATTCCCATTTAGTCTAATTAGACTCTCTCTCCTCAGCTGGGTCTAGATTGCTCCTTAGTTTCCAGCTGGGTGACACATTACAAGGGATTTTCTAATTACCTTTGTTTTGTAGGCATCCTTTCCTGCAGGTGGCCAATGAATGCTTACCCAAGCCAGACTGCTGATCTCCTTTGATCCATGACTCAGCACTTCACATCTTCTGTTCTCTCCCTCATCTTATAAGAAACCAAAGAGCAAAGCTGGTGTACAAGGACTATCACCAAACAGGGCTTGTAAATGGCCAGCTCAGTAGAGCTGAAGAAGTGAGAATTCACATCTGAGTTTGTTATTCAATAAATAACCCTGGGTTTTATTTAGAACAATTTCCAGTCAAGTCTCCCTGCTGGCCCATCTCTGCCCTTTGTGCTCTCCCTTTTAAACTTTCTAACTGGTTGCTATAAAGTACAGTTTCTTTTATGCATCAGCAGCTTTTGAACAACTTTTATAACTTGAGAAAAGTACACATGGTGTCAACTAAAGTTGGCCATCTCTGGAAGGTGAGGTACACACCAATCATGATTACATGGTTAAAAAAACAAGTAGGAAATAAGACCACCCCATTCAATAGCCCAGTGAACTGTTGGCTTGCGCACTTTTATATCCTTCTCCTTAACTGTCACCCTTGTTTCCCAAGTTCTAGCTAGCATCCTTTGTGATCAAGTTCTGATATCACAATGGCTCACAAGAGGTTGATAGCCCCTTATTGAACATGTTAGAGCCCGAAAGCTTTTCATATTATGAAGGTGTGTGTGTGTGTGTGTGTGTGTGTGTGTGTGTGTGTTTGTGTATACCATTTATGAACTTCTTGTTGTTGTTGTTTTGCTTTTCAAGACAGGATTTTTCTGTGTAGATTTGGAGTATGTTCTGGAATTGCTCTGTACACCATGCTATACTTGAACTCACAGAGATCCACCTGTCTCTGCTCCCCTTGTGCTGGGATTAAAGGCATGTTCTACCACACCCAGACATTTCTGAACTTTAATATAGCATATACCATGGTTCTTCACTCAAAAAAGATTCTTGGATAGTAATGATAAAATAATTATTTTTTTATTTAAATAAAATTTATCTGCACCTTCACACAGCAGCCCCATCTCTCCATATGTGTGTAATCTGAGGGGCCCTTGATCTCTACCCTTTGTTTTCACAGCCTCTTCTCAAATCAATCTTCTGAATCTTATGGATACTGTAACTTTTCATTTTTAAATTGTAAATTTCCTTTCTTTTTTGGTATGAAAATACCATCAAAATTATTTTTAATTAGCATTTAAATTTTAATTAACATTTTCATACATATATATCATTATGTTTTGTTCTAATTTTTCTCTCATGACCCCTGCTCCCTCTGATTGGTTCCCTTCCTTTCCCCAAATAATCCCTGTTCTGTTTTCTCATCAGTCAGCCTTTTTGGTTGTTTTTTACAACACTAATTTTATTTTCTAGCTCTAAAGGTATTATTATTATTATTATTATTATTATTATTATTAAGCTATATCAGCAGATTTTTATACCAGTAGTCCACAAAGGGATAATATAATAGATTAAGCCTCAACAGTTACAATTAATTCCTAAACAGACTTAGTTTAATTTCCCTTCTCCCGTAAACACAATTTACCTCAGTGGAGGTGTGATGTGTTTGATTAGACATGAGGACAGCAAGAGCAGGCACCCTCACAGACCAGGGGCTGTGTGTGCAGGGCAATAAGAGATCAAAACTGAACAAGGTCCTCAGCCACAGATTAGATATAATTCTCAGAAACCCCAGTTTAGTTACCCCTTGGCTGCTCCTTAATTGGAGAGATAATTTGTACTAGTATGGCTGAGAGAGGGGATCCCAGAGTTGTACCTCTGTGGACACTGGAATTGCAAAGGGAAAAAAGACAGTATTAAGAATCATACCTAAGTGTTTGCTCCAGGTCACAGTGCAGAAACCCTGCAGTCCTGGTAGGAGAGGATAGGGTGGAGTCAGATTTCTCATGTGCATTCGAGAGCCAGATCACCTGCACCTCCATCTGCAGGGTTATCTCTTCTGTACTGCTCAGGTGAGGTACAAAGCCAGCTCCCCTGAGTGATGCAGCTGGTGAGGAGCACGGTCAGCTTTCCAGTTCTTGTGACCCCGGGACCAGCTCTCTGGCCTGCAGTAGGTAGCAAAAGGTAAGGGAGTATTTCTCCCTCACCCATACCACCATGTGATAGATAGAAATTGGGGCCAGAACTTCCCAGGCTACATCTCGACCCCTACTACTTCCTCTCTCCTCCTCCTGGTCTCCTAGCCCTGCCTATCTTGTTATCTCATTGGCCACAGAGCTTTATTAGCCCGGGGAAGGAGCAGGACGCCTGCCGCGCAGCTCCCCGATAAGACGACCACGTGGAAATACTTAGATAAGTAGAAATGGGTTAATAATTAAGACAGAGCTAGCCCATAAACAGTAATGGTAACTGGCCAACAGGATTGTATCAAATACAGAGTCTCTGAGTGTTATTTGGGGCTGACGCGGCTGTGGGCCCAGACTGGCGGGCTGGCAGAAACATACACGCTACAGGACCCTTGATGGCATCATGGGCCATGGATATCAACATATAGTAACTATGGTTGTTCCAAAGACCTAGTAATGGTCCTTGTGAGCAGCCCAGGCTAGGATATTATCATGAACCTAACTGGCATCATTGGTCACCCACACCAGCATGACTGCTGTGGCATCCTGACCCTTTAATGCCAACATGTCCCCAGGTGACAAACTAGACCCCAGTAATCCACTTGGCCATCTATGGTAACAGGAGTCACAGACTTCATTGTTGACCTTGGCTGCAGTGGGACTATGGACCCTGACATGGCACCCATGGACCCATATGTCACCATGGCACTGGGTGATAGTACAGGTTCAACAGATATGTATGGCTCTGGCAGCAGCACTGAACCTCAAAGGTCAGTATGACCTCATATGTCAACCCATATTACAGGCCTCTCTCTGACCCTCCAAGACAGCAGGAGCCACTGACATCAACACAAAGCCAGGCTGCATCAGAGCCACAGACCCAGACATAGCCATCAGCAGGAGCCTCTTCCATACATCACCATGTACACAGGTGGCAGTGTAGGCCTCTCAGGATAAGGGCATATCCCTCAGACATCAGAATTATCACAAGTAGTGGCTCAGCCTCTGGGCATCCACAGGGCCCTCAGTGACAACAGGAGCCATGGAATCAATACAGACCACTATGGCTGTGTCAGGGCCACTGACCTAGACATGGCCCTTGGAATCAGCCCAGGCCAAGACAATACCATGGCCCCTGGTGGCTAGGAGGCCACCCACATCAGACAGTTCCTCACTGCCTTTGACTCTTTAGATCTACCTCTCTCCCCAACACATGAACCTTACTGCCTCTCTCTTTTTCTCTCTTCCTCCTCTTTCTCCTTCCCACCCATTTCTCCACCATATCTTCACTTATCATAATGGTGCCCAACTATACCATGCCACAGGCTACTGGTTGATCTCTGCCCACCCACAGCAAGTATCCTGGGATAGAGATGTAACCAGAGGACCCAGATTTTATTCTTAGAACCACCATGGTATCTCACAACCATCTGTTATTCAAGTTCAAGGGTATGCAACACCCTTTTCTGCCTCCATCGGACACCAACCCCCCCCCCACACACACACAGAGAGAGAGAGAGAGAGAGAGAGAGAGAGAGAGAGAGAGAGAGAGAGAACACCTATGCACATAAAAATGAATAATTTTTTTTAAAAATGAAGAAATTATTTGAATATGCTAACCTTTGATTATTTCTAAAACCTTTGCTAGTTAAAGGCCACCGACTGAAATCCTCTGTCAGTCATCGCTGATTAATTACTCCCCAAACCTTCAGATAGTCAAGCATTTATACTTCTTGGGGGTATTTTCACCAAACTAATGCTCATTCCTCTTCCCCTAGCATGATAAAGACAACTAATTCTGTATTTTTATTTTTTTATTCTTTCACTGACAAGCTGTGTAAACTAGGTCAAGCCTTAAAGCCTTATCACACCTCAAGTTCTTCTCACAATGGTTGCAGAGAATATGCCCTGAAAAAAAAATGATGAATGAATATGTTCTGGCAAATGAAGAATGTATGAAGAGTTTTGTTGCTATGACAAAACACCTGGGAGAAACAAGTTAAAGAAGAAAGGCTTATTATAGCTCACAGTTTTAGCCCATCTCATGAATCCATGTCTTTGAAACAAAGCAGAACATCATGGCAGTAAGAATATGTTGTAGAGACTTCTTAACTCAGCTGGAAGTACAGAGAGAAAGGGAGAGTACAGGACAGAACAAAATGATTTTCAATGGCACAGACCTGGGGAATCTCCCTTAAGCCAGACCCCACATCTTACCACCTTCCGACAATAACATCAAATTATAATTCACCAGTCTGATAGCTACAACGGAAGGTAGAATTCATGTGATCCCACCTCTTCCCCAAAAGCCTCACCTCAAATACTGACCCACCTACTTATTCAGCATATGAACCTTGAGAGGGCACTTTATATACAAATCATAATGAGGACTAAATTTGGAAACAAAAGAAGCACTGTGCATCGTGCTGAATGTTCTTAATGGAGCATGGCTTGTTTCTTAGCTGGATGAGGACTGCCAGGCCTCCATTCCTGCTTCAGTGATACATTTCAGATGGCTTCCAGATTTCGCAAGAGAGCCATCAGGGACCCTAAAATAACTGAAGGATAAAGATAAACAACACCCAATATTATTTTGAACAGAGGAGAATTTTAACTAAGAAACCTGATGAATGATCCCATGAGTGCATGGGCATTTATGGGACATCATGCCAGTGCTATAGAGCAGAAGGCTGAAGTGGGGTGACAACAGAGATTCACCACCTCCCTGGGAGCATGGAGCCCATGGTGTCTTGTTGCCATAAGAAGCATTATTTGTCAGTGACAACAAAGAGAAATCCTGTGATTAGACCAATAGGGTCCCTGGAGGGGGAGTTCATTCTTTCCTCTGAGGAGAATAAAGCACATGAACCTGTCCTACCTGCATAAGCACTCACTGATTCCAGCCAAAGAACCCAGTAATCTGACTGGAAGACACACTCTGAACATCAGCACAGGGGAAGGACAGATGTGTGGAAGTATCTCCACAAGACAAAACAAACAAACAACAACAACAAAAAAAAACAAAAAAAAAAAAAAAAAAAAAAAACAAAAACCAAAAACCTGACTTCCCTGGGGTCTGGAAGTCAATCCACAAATGATATGAAGCAGCAGAAGATAGTCATCCACAACATAGCTAGATGCCCATGGAGGGGCTGATTTTAGGAAAATCTAAAATATATTCAGTGTACAATCCCTTCTGAGCAATACTATTGCTGGCTTAAACAGGAATTTTACGTGTGTGTGTGTGCGTTCGTGCATGCATACACTATGTGTATGTATGCATGTATATATGTATGTTTGTATGTATACTTAATAAAAATGCTAGAAACCTTTGGTTCAGAGAAATTAAAAATAAGGATTTATGAATTGCCCCCATGTTACAGAACTAAGTGTTGAATGAGGTTTCAAACCCAGTTGATTCTAATACGATGCCAGTGACCACAAGGGCGGGCAATGATTAAGCCCAGAACAGAATGGAAATGGCCAATGGTACCTCACTGGATTAGAATTCAGGAGACAGTTTCCAGTAAGATATCAGATATGAAGAGAGAAAATAAAGCTACAACTTAGGGAAGAATCCCACTAAAAATGAAAGGATCTGAGTAAAGAACAATATTAGGGGATGGGAATATAGTTCAGGTTCCCCTTGGCTTCCCAGGATACATAAGACTTGGGGCACCTGAGCACCACATAAAACGTGTATGATGGTTCACACCTATAATCCCAGCTTTAGGGGCATAAAAGCAGAAGGATCAGAAGTTTGAGGCTAGGCTAGACCTTGTCTCAAATTATCAAAAGAAAATCAAATGAAACTAACCCACACAACATAAGGGTAAAGCAGGCAGATGGTCCAGAATGAAGATTCTGTGTTAGAGGACCAGACCAGGATGCAAAATAGTCAAGAAAAACTGTAAGTTGCTTCAGACCTTGGCCTCAGATTGGAGCCTCTGTTCATTTCTATTGAGTCTGGAAATAGCTCCATGAATGCTTCTTTGCTTTGTCTGCCTGAACACCCTTGCCTTTCTCCAAGTGGATGGAAATCAGGGAGACCACATCTGCTGATAGGATTGTTTAGCATATACAATGTTCCTGGAAAGGTCAGGCATAAATATCTTTGGAGAGGGTGGGTGTACACGAGGCCTTTTCTTTTCCTGTTGTCCTGAATATAATCACTGTAAATATTTATTTTGCCTGCTTTCTCCCTGGAACTATCTGAAGTGCATGCAACCAGTTTAAGGTACTTGACCCCTCCAGTAGTACCTGACCACCCAGTCTAGAGTCACACACTGTCCTCTGTGCTTTCATGCACTCTGCAACTGACTCCATATCCTAGAACACAGATGTTATTCCTTTGTGTGTGTGTGTGTGTGTGTGTGTGCGCACGCATGTGTGTTTTGTTTTTGTTTTTGTTTTTTGTATTAAACATAAATCTTTACATGCAGGCTCTAGTCTTGTCAATTTCTCAAGACTCAACATTATCTGTGGAATGTGGAAGAGACTCAATTAAAATTTGGCCAATGGTTTTGGTGAGTTTAGAAGACTTCCATTTTAAAATTTTAAAATATAAAATGTGAGGTCTCAGGAGTGAATGGTAGTTGATATAGTAACTCCTTAGCTGCCTTCACAGAAGACTATACAATCAGTGTGACAGCTGTTCTTCTGTTCCAAATATGCTATTGACTACAGCAGATGCCAGGTACCATGGTATGCAAGCTGCTTGCCATTTCCATCTTCCTAGTATTTCCTCTCAGAATATGTATTAGATAGTAGGGATGCCAGTAATATTGCCACAGACTAGATGACCAAAACTATAGAAATTCTCACATTTCTAAAAATTCAGAGTCTAAAAGCAAGATGTCAACAGGGTTGAACTTTTTTGTGAGTCCTCTTTTCTTGGTTTGCCTGGCCTTTTCTTCCCTTTATCTTCTTTTATCTATAGCTATACATATCTATGCTTAAATCCCCTTTCATTATGAGGACATTAGTCACATTAGATTGAAGCTTAGCTTAAAGATCTCATTTTAACTTAATTACCTCCTTAAATAACTTGTATGAAAAATATAGTTACCGTGTAAGTAACTGGGAGTTAGAATCTCAAATTATGAATCTTATGGGACATGATTCCCAGTACAGAATGGGAATACCTGGTGGCATTAAGCTTATGTGATGTGAGCCCAGGAGAAAGTCATACCACATGCAGGTACACACATATGTATCATTCCATAGTATTCAGATGTCATCTAACTTAAACTAATAAGAACAAGGAAAAGAAATAGAGCAGTGAGTGGTAGAGGTGGAAAGATGTGGAAAAATAACCCTGGACTATTAACTCAAAGGTATGAGATTAAGCCCAATTTTGACTCCAATAACTGAGAACCTAAAACTTTTGATCCTTTGTATATTGCGGGATGGCAGGAGGACAAAAAGCCCAACTCAAATGGGTTTAGTTATAAAGGGTATCCTAATTATCTATCTACCAGGAAAAATAAAGGAGAGTGGTAAAACTAGCCTCATGTGTGGCTAAGTCCAGTTACTGGGTAATAGAATCTGGGCTGTTCTCTGTTTTTCTATGTTGGTCAAGTTCTCAGGAAAATTTTCCTAAATAGAGGCTCCCAGAGTCCAGGGAGCCTTTCCCTTGGCCTTTCTCATTTCATGAAATGATATCACCATCCCCCAGGCTGCTTGATTCTTTAATTACTTCCTACCAATATTTTTTATATGCCAGCTGTCAATGGGTTTGTTAGGCTCTCCTCCACACATATACCACACCCACCCTCCCAACTAAACTTTCAGCTGGCTTGTATGCTTCCTGTAACTTAGTCTCCATATATCAACTGGAGTTATCTTTAAAAGCTGTAAATCTCCAAATTAAAACTCTTTCATGACACAAATTCCCTCATTATAAATTTTCAAGTCTTATACCTCAGGTTTCTATAGGCCATGGCCCCCACTGTCACTTCTCTGCCTTCAAGTCATCCCACCCACCCTTGCTCATTCTTTAGAGACAGTGATCTGTCTGGTTATTTTTCAAAAATTGCCAGCCCAGCAGTCACAATAGAGTCTCTGCACTTGTTTTACCCCCTGTCTGGAGTGTTCCTCTTCTACCTACCACATGGCTTGTTTCCCTTATTCATTAAGTTCTACCTATAAGGAAATGTCTTGCAAGAAAACTTCCCTGACATATTCTTTTATTCTGTCTTTCTGAGTCAAGTTCTAGGTTTCTCCTATTTACATTTTCTTGATTACAGACCCTGTCATCACCAATCACATATGAATTCAGTGAGAACAAAAATGTGGTCAGGCTGGCTCAATGTTCTGTCTCTAATATATAATTGTACCAAGAGTATGGCAAGACTCCATAAAGCTTTTCATCAAAGTAAAAGAGAACTGATAGCAGCGAGTGAGGTTTTATGTGAATAGGTAGAAAGGGATGTTGGGCAGGTACTGTCTTCAATATTTCTCTGTGTGAAAATGGGTCTTTCATAGTTTCTAGAACTAGACTAACTAGACTAACAGTGAAAAATCCAACTGTCTGGTATTATATAATATGGTATTAAATAATAAGACAATTAAAGTTGATTGAGGCTAAGCCTTCAAGGCTGTCTAGAGTCTCATCTAAGGAACACAAGCATGAATAAAATATTTGTTAAAAAGAAAACAGCATCCTCCATACATGGGGCTGCACTATACCAACTTACATTGTGTTTCACCATCCATCTGAACAAACTGATCAAATATTTTCTTTTTCTTTCATGTGTCCCAATGGAGCAATAGGCTAGGTGTTGAGGAAGGTGAGGTGTCTGTCATCCTGAATTGACTGATTGGATGTCATACATAAAAGCTGAACTACTTAGAATACTTGAACTAGTTCAATCCCTCCTATAAATACAGCATAGCATCCTATTTCCAGACACTGTGACCCCCTTTCCTCCTTCTGAAACCGTTATTAGCAGTCTGGTTTTATGAGCAGGTGATGAGTAGTATGGCCTCATTTGCTGTGATGACAGGCTGACATTGTTTTTTATGCCTTTCGATCAATTGTCTTGCAACTTTAGAAATGGTCACATCAATTCCAAAAATTTGTCTATTCACCCTTCCATCAATACAGAGCTCAAGGTTACCAGAGGTACTATTTTTGTCTTATTGATGTAACTCCTTCATTTTTAAAAACTAGCTTAAATCAATTGTATTAATAATAGAGTAGGTTCTCTATACCCTCCCCATTTCTTTACACCCCAATTACATTTCAATTCTTGCCTTTCTCTTGAAGCCATTCATTTTTGTCCCTCAGAATATTCCAGAAATACACATTTTCAGGAATGACAACCCCCCACCCCAGCTTCTGATTGTCTCTGAGGGTGATTACCTTCACTGGATTATTTTTTAATTGCATGGTCTACTCAAGAAGACACACACCTCATAGATTTTTATTTTAGGGGTGAGCATGCTCTTTTTATTGCAGAGTTCTAAGACCCATTTTACTGTTTGCCTCTATATTATGACTAGTCATGGGCTTCAAAGGTCCTGTCTCTGTGGTGAGTCTCTGGAAAGTGTAGCTTAACTGCCTTCAAGCATCCATGAAGTCTGAACAGAAAGCTGGTTCATGAAGGTCTCAGCAACTGATTGGGAGAAATTTTTGCTAATTGCTAGACTTTCCTTGGGGATATATATTATTCTTCTATTGCTTTCTGGGACTTAAACTCAAAATATTAGTCAACTTTCTGCCCCTGGGTAAACTTCCTGAGACTTTCAATTTAGAAGAAGAGATTTACTTTGGTCCAAAGTTTCAGAGTTCTCAGCACATGATGCTTTGGTGCCCATTATGAAGCAGGACATGAGAGTGGAATTGCATAGGTGTCAAAGCTGCTCACCTCATGATGACCCAGCAGCAAAGACACAGTGAGGGGATCAAGGGCCGTTTTGAACACACACCAGTGACAAACTCTTGTTTTCCATCAGATTATACCTCCTAAAGATCCCATAACTTGATCTGGAAATCTCAGCATACTGGACTACAACAGTGATAACACCTGCAAGTGTCCTTGGGAGGACAACTCTCTGTGAAAGCCTTGGTCCTGTCGAGTGACTGATAAGACAAACATACATCAAGTGGATTACACAGAAGCTGATCTCTCAGGGACATGCAACCTTTGAAGATCCCGAAGGAGAACCTTCCTGTCTCTTCTAATTTCTCTTTGTGAAAAGCACTCCCTTGTTTGTGATTTCTATTTTTCAGTGATTTCTACTTTCCTCTATCCTCTGCCACTTTCTTCTTTTCCCCAAAGGCACTGTGACTAGATTTGGGTCCCACCATGCCATCCAAGAAAATTTTTTTCTCAAAACCTTCAGTTTAGATCTACAAAGATCCTTTCCTCTCAAAAAATCACAATCATAGGTTTTACAAATTTGAATATGGACTTACTCCTGGGGAGAGGGGGCACCCTGCCTTCAAGCAGTTTCTCTTCTGGTAGGAGAACACAGACAGGGCCAAGACAGAGACTCCATCTCTGAGGAGGCTATAGAGTAGTATTTCTCAAGCTGTGGCTCACAACCCCTTTGGGGATTGAGCAACTCCTTCGTAGGAATTTGCATCTTAAATATCCTGCATATCATATATTTACATTAAGATTCATAACAGTAGCAGGACTATAGTTATAAAGTAGCAGTAAAAATAATTTTATGGTTATGGGTCACCAGAACATGAGGAAGGGTTGCAGCATTAGGATGGCTGAGAACTGCTGCTCTAGAGAATTAGGTTAGAACCATGTTCTTTGTTGTATGTGTTATGAAAAGAAACTTGGAAGTGTTCCATGTGCCCAATGGGCTATTGTGTCAACCTCATCTTACTTCCAGCCCCATATTCCATGTGTCATCTGCTTGAATTTGTTCTCAGTTTCTGTGGCACTCTGACCGGGTATACTTGTCTGGCACTTCAAGGTAACCAATAGCCATCATTGAGAAAAGTCACAGCAGGAACTCAAGGTAAGAACATGGAGCAGAAGATTAACTAATTACAGGACCTGGGTCCCCAGAGATCATGGAAAATATATATATATCTGCTTTACATAAATGGAAATGAACTCCTTTTTCTTTTATTTGGTGCATTATCATCTCTCAAGGTTTCTTTTATTTTTGGCCAATCCTGATCCTAATTGATACAGTTTATAAAGTTATAGGAGAATAAATGGCTGGATTTTTGCAGGTGCTAGTAGTTTAATGGAGTCCTATAAATTAACTAAATTTGCTCTGAATGCCCAAAAGTGGAAAAAAAAAATAAGAGGAATGTTAAAACCACAGCTGTATGCACAAAGCATTGTAGCTTTGTTAATAAACATGATTTAAGGGTATGCTGAAGTGTTACATTTCTTTTAGTATTTTCTACAGGTAGAATTATAGATTATTATATGTCTTGATTAGGTAATGGAGCATTGCATGGTATGTCTGTGTCATCTTTCTGGTCCCATATGTTCTTCTCTCCTACTCTTCTCTTTCTCTTAACTCCCTCTCCACTCACAGCCCACCCCCTTGTTCCCAATATGCTCAGGAGATTTTTGTCCCTCTTCCCTTTGGTAAGGGACATTGTATGAATCTCCTAGCTTCCTCCTTGTATCCTATTTTTTTTTCCTGGCAGTGTGAATTGTAGACTAGTGACCTTTTGCTCTATGTCTAAAATTCATATATGAGTGAGTACATACCATGTTCCTCTTTTTGTGACTGGGTTCCCTCACTCAGAATGGTTTCGTCAAGTACCATCAATTTGCCTGCGAATTTCAAGATTCCATTTTTTTTCCACTTAGTGGTATTCCATTTTGTAATGTACCAGCTCTTCTTTATCCATTAGTTGGTTGGTATCTAGGTTGCTTCCAGGTTCTTGCTATTACAAATGATGCTGCTATGAACATAGTTAAACAGATGTCTTTGTTGCATGGATGTGGATCATTTGGGTATATGCCTAAGAGTGGAATTACTGGGTCTTATGGTAGACAGGTTCTCTTTTTCCTGAGGAATGTCTATACTGATCTCCAACATGTCTGTACAAGTTTGAACTCCCACCAGCAGTGGAGAAATGTTCCCCTTTCTTCACATCCTCTCCAGCATAAGTTGTCATTGTGTTTCTGTTTTGGCCATTCTGACAGGAGCAAGATGGTATCTCAGAGTTGTTTTGACTTGCATTTCCCTGATGGGTAAGGATGTTGAGCACTCTCTTAAGTGTCTTTCAGCCATTTTATATTTCTCTACTGAGAATTCTCGATTCAGTTCTATACCCCATTTTTTAATAGGGTTATTTGGTGTTTTGTTGACTAGTTTCTTGAGTTTTTTGTCTATTTTGGAGATCAGCTCTCTGTCAGATGTGGGGTTGTGAAGATCTTTTCCACTCTGTGAGCTACCTTTCAGTCTTGTTGACTGTGTCCTTTGCTCTACAGAAGCTTCTCAGTTTCAGAGGTCCCATTTATTAATTCTTGATCTCAGGTAACACAATATTTTCATGCAAATGTTTTAGTTCCTTTGCACTTATTTTTGCAGGATGAATTTTTAACAGTAGTAGAAGGTAAGCCTTCTGCTAACTCGATGTGTAATTACTATATTGATTCTCATTTGCATTTAGAAATATTAATTTCATCACATTTCATCAGAAGTAGGTACTACCTTTCAAAATGTTTACAAAGACTTCAGGGATAATCACAAACTCACCAAATAATGCCTCCACTTGCATAGATGTGATTTGTAGTGAGATTAAACATTTTCTTATTTTGCTGAAGACTAAAGAAGAACTATCTAATGAAGTCTTTGTCAAAAATTGAACTTAAACGAACACAAACCTAAACCAGATAACCTTGGGAATGACTGCCCTAAGAGTGACACTATGTTTGATTTACTGATGATTACAGAGAACAACAGCCAGACTTCATGGAATTTCCCAGAAATGGCTGTAAAACTCAATAGAATAGAATATTTAATCTTCATTAATGATTTGGTAGAAAAAACATGAACAGTACTGAAATTAGCTACAGAGATGTCTCTAAACTCAGAGGATTGTAAATGGCAATGAAAAATAAGGATTACACTGGGGCCAGTTAGGGAGGGAGAGGCTGGCACCCAGTAAAAATGTAAAGTGGCACCTACTCCCACTCACAGAAAAAGTGAAGTGGTGCTAAGATTGTAAAAAACAAGATAAATTGTATGCATCTGTATGGAATCTATACATATACCAACACAAAATCCAACTAAGAAATACAACAACAGAGGGTGTTTACAGAGGTAAAAGCAATGACCAGAGACATTAGGAGTGATCTAGCCAGTGGGCTCAAAGAAGCTAACTACAGTTTTTTAATGCTTAAATATAATTTTCTTTTTAAAATATATTTTACATTTCTACCAGCTTTCCAAATCTCTTCTCTTCCTATTTCCTCTACCCATTCCCTTCTACCCCTCCATCCACTCCTCCTGTCTCCATTCAGAATGGGAGTCAACAAAGCATATCAAGTTGAGGGAGGACCAAATTCCTCTACCTTGTATCAAGGATGTCAAGGCATCCTGCCAAAGAGAATAGATTGCAAAGGGCCATCAATGTATGGGGGGTATGTCCTGGTCCAACTGATAGGGGCCTCACAAAATGAATAAGCTTTATGATTGTCGCCCAAATGCAGAGGCCCTATATCAGTCTCATACAGTCTCCCTAGCTGTCAGTCTGGAGTTAATGAGCTCCCAAAAGACCAGGGAAGCCGTCTCTGTGGATTTCCCTTTCATGATCTTGACACCCCTTGCTCATATATATAATCCCTGTTCCCTGTCTTCAGCTGGTCTCCAAGGTCCAGTCTTTGTGGTTCTCTGCATCTGCTTCCATCGGGTACTAGATGAAGGCTCTGTGATAACCATTACGGTGGTCACCAATCAGATTATAGGGGAAAACCACTTCAGGCACCCTCTCCACTATTGCTAGGTGTCTTAGATGGAGTCATTCTTGTGAGTTCCTGGAAATTTCCCTAGCACCAGGTTTCTTCTTAACCCTAAAATAGAATTTTTGGGTTCACTTATGTATGCTATCATTATCATTTTGCAAACAGCAAAAGATTAACTTCTTCTTTTCCAATTTATATCCTCTTGGTTTCCTTTTGTTGCCTTATTTCTCTGGCTAGAATCCTGAGTACTATATTAATAGATAAAACAGAGTGAACAACCTTGTCTTGTCCCTGATTTTAGTGCTATCACTTTGAATTTCTCTATATTTAACCTGATGTTGGCTTTTGGCTTGCTTTGTATTGTGTTTATTATGATTAGGTATGTCCCTTGTATTCCTGATCTCCCCAGAACTTATGTCATGAAGGGGTATTGGATTTTGTTGAGGGCTTTTTTAGCATGTTTTCTTTTCAGTTTGTTCATATGGTGTTTACACTGACAGATTTTCAAATGTTGAACCATCTCTGCATCTCTGGCATAAAACATACTCACTTGATCATAGTGTATGATATTTTTATTTGGTTTGGCAGTATTTTATTGAGTGTTTTCTCATCAATGTTCATGAGGGAGATTGCTCTGTAATTCTATTCCTTTGTTGCATCTGCATTTGCTTTGGGTATCAGGGTAACTATGGCCTCATAAAGAATTTCACACTATTCCTTCTGTTCCTATTGTTTGGGACAATTTGAGGAGTGTTGGTATTAACTCTTCTTTGAAATTCAGATAGAATTCTTCACTGAAACCATGTGGTTCTGGGCTTTTCTTTTTGGTTTGGAGATTTTTAATGACTATTTCTATTTCCTTGGGAGTTATAGGTCTATTTAAATTGTTTATTTGGTCTTGATTTAATTTTGGTATATAGTACCTATCAAGAAAGTTGTCCTTTTCTTTTCCTTTTATTTTTTATTTTTATCATTTATTTATTTATTGAGAGTACAGGTTTTTGAAGTATGACCTAATGCTTCTGTGGATTTCCTTGGAGTATGTTGCTATATCCCTCTTTTCGCTATTGATTTAGCTAATTTGGATATTGTTGGTTAGTTTGGATAAATGTTTGTGTATCTTGTTCATTTTTTCAAAGAATCAACCTTTTTTTTTCATTGATTGTATGGTTCTCTTTGTTTCTGTTTTATTGATTTCAGCTATGAGTTTGATTATTTCCTGGCATCTACTCCTCCTGGGTGAGTTTGCTTGTTATTTTTCAAGGCTTTCAGATGTTCATTAAGTTGCTTATGTGAGATTTCTCCAAATTGAGACTTGTTCATTTTCCATGAGTTTGTATGCTGTTTGTTGTTTGTGTTGTTTAATTCTAACTTTAAGCCATAGTGATCAAATAAGATACAGGGTCTAATTCCATTTTTTTTAATCTGTTGAGATTTGCTTTATGACCAAGTATGTGTTCAATTTTAGAGGAGTTTCCATGAGGTGCTGAGAAGCTATGTTCTTTTGCGTTTGGGTGAGTAGATCTTTACTGAGTTCATTTGAGTCATAACATCTGTTAGTTCCTGTGTTTATCTGTTAAGTTTCTGTTTGACAGACCTGCCCATTAGTGAGAGTGGGCTGTTGAAGTCTCCCACTATTAATGCATGGGTTTTGATGTGTGATTTAAGCTTTATTAATATTTCTTTTCCAAATATGGGTGCTTTTATAGTTGGGGCACAAATGTTGCAAATTGAGACATTAATTTGATGGATTTGATGAATTTTTCCTTTGAGGAATATGAAATGTCCTTCTCCATCTCTTTGTATTAATTTTAGCTTGAATTCTATTTTGTTAGATATTAGGATAGCTCCACCAGTGTCCATTTGATTAGAAAATCTTTTCCCACCCCTTTACTCTCAGGTAATATCTGTCCTTGAAGTTGATATGTGTTTCTTTGTATGCAGAAGTGGGATGGATCCTGTTTTCACATCCACTTTGTTAGCCTGTGTCCTTTGATTGAAAAATTGAGTCCATTAATATTAAGAGATGTTATTGATTGTTAATTTAATCCTTGGGTTTTTTGTTTGTTTGTTTGTTTTTGTTTGTTTGGGGTTTTTTTTGGTGATGGTGGTAGTGTGTTTTTTCTTTCTTTGAATTTCATTGGTGTGAGATTATCTGTTGTCTATGTTTTTGTGGATATAGCTGATTTCCTTGGGTTGGAGTTTTCCTTCTAATACTTTCTATAGAGATGGATTTGTGGATTGGTATTGTTTAAATGTGGTTTTGTCATGGAATATCTTTTTTTCTCTGTGTATAGTGATTGAAAGTTTTGCTAGGTATAGTAGTTTGGGCTGGCATCCATGGTCCTTTGGTGTCTGTCCAGGATATTCTGGCTTTTAAAGTCTCCATTGAGAATTCTGATAGGTCTGAATTTATATGTTACTTTGCCTTTATCCTTTGCATATCTTAATATTATTTCTTTATTCTGTATATTTAGTGCTTTGATTTTTATGTGCTTCTTGAAACTTTATAGGCATATCCTTAGGAAAGTTTTTTTCTATGATTTTGTTGACTCTGTTTTCTATGACTTTGAGCTGGTATTCTTCTATTTGTATTATTTTAATTTCAGGCTTTTCATGGTGTCCCAGATTTATGGGATATTTTGTGTTAGGAGATTACTGGATTTAACATTTTCTTCCATCAATGAATCTATTTATTTTATCTATCATATCTTCCAACACCCTAGAGTCTCTCTTGTATTTTTTTTTTTTTGTGATACTTACATCTGTAGTTCCTGTTTGCTTTTCCAGATTTTTCATTTCCAGAATTCCCTTGGTTTTTGTTTCCTTTATTATTTCTATTTCAATTTTCAAATTTTGAACTGTTTCCTTCACCTGTTTGATTGTATTTATCTCGATTTTCTTGTCTTTCTTTAAGGAATTTATTGATTTCTTCAAATTTTTTTGTTTGTCTTTTCCTTAATTTTTTTCAAGGAAATTTTTTATCTCCTGTTTAAGAACTTCTATTATTTTCATAAAGTTATTTTTAAGTTTGTTTTATTGTGTTTCAGCTGCATTGGAATATTCAGGTCTTGCTGTTGTATGATCTTTGTGTTCTAGTGATGCTGTGTTCCCCTTTTGTTTGTTGAATGTATCCTTACACTGGCATTTACTCATATGTTCTTCCAACTGGTATGGCTTGTGCCAGTACCTTTTCTTCCAACTGTTGTGGTGTGTACCTGTGCCTATTTAGTCTGCTCTTTTTTTCTAACTTGTGTGGTTTATGCCTGTGCCTATGTAGTTTGTGGAATTGTGGGGAAGGGCTGGCCACAAGTAAAATGGTGACTTTGGGTGGCAGTTGTTCCTGTAGGGATCAAGTCCAGTGGGTGGCAGGGGTGGGGTGCAACATGGAGGCAGTTTTCTCATCTGATTGCTGACTGTAGGGGCTGCACTAGAGCAGTAGAGTTCCACCAGATCATTGCAGTTTTTATGCAGTTAGATACTCTTCATTTTCTATGATACTCTTTAATTCATTTGTCTTTATTTCTCTCCACTTACATGCTTCCTCAAAATAAGATTTATATCTCATATGTACCTACAGCTCCATTATAAGCACTAACTGAAAATATGCTCATTAGATAAGCTACAGATAGTTTGAAAGTGGTGTTTGGAATGGCTGAATGAACACATTGTCAAGTACATACACCTGGTGAAGAATTTTGCCCCAGATCTAGTACAAAGCCCCAATGGAGTCACTTATCACATAAATGAGGACTTTGTATACTAGAGTATGACAGAATCATTGTTTATGAACATGAATTTCCCAAGGTAGAGAAAGAGCCCTGTTGAAATCATACTAGTCATGAGGGTTGCTTGAGTTGATTAAACATGATGGGCATTCTCTATTACTGCCTAGAAACTCTTTAAAAAGCAGCCTACCATTTCCTTCATCTTGTGTTGGACAAAAAGACCATTAAAAACATGACTGCTCAAATTAAGTGCACAGGTCTTGTGTGCTATGTGGGATAAAGAAACATCAACCAGTGGTGACTAATGATGTAGTATGTACAAGAAGCTTCTGTTATCAAAAGCCACAGAGATTCAATGTTAATTTTCTTCACCAAGATACTTGCATGAACTACAAGAATTCCACACACAGCATTTGGTAAGAGTTGAATTATGGAGGAAGTCATTTGTGATTTTCTTTTATCAGGAATAACAATTGTGAAAGTTGATCTTGAAGACTCCCAGAAAGACTTGATAAGAATGCACAGCCAGAGGTTGTGAGAAGTGATGAATATGAGAGAGGTGGTGGAAGAATGGTCCTCGAGAATAGGAAGGTAAAACCAGGTAGTGGTGGCACACAATTTTAATACTAGCACTCAGGAGGCAGAGGCTCAAGCAGGTGGATCTCTGTGAGTGTGAGGGCAGCCTGTTCTACAGTGAAAGTTCCAGACTAGCCAAGGCTGTTACACAAAGAAACCCAAGGTCATGTATCTAGCTCTAGCTTCCAAACCATCCCTGACAGATGGTCACATTCCTTTTTTTCAATTCCTTACCAAGAAGCCATCCTCAGAGATTTGCAATATCTAACTATGGTCAGCAGGTTCCCCCCACTAGTAAGTAACAATGTTCAGCCAAGAGGTGATGTGATGACTGCAGAACACTAATCAATAATCACTCTTATCAGGGCTTTGAAGATCTGACTTGGCAAACAGGTTTTCCAGGATTTCTGAGGTCTTCATCCAAAGCTCTCTTTGTTGTTAAAAACAAAAGAATCTGTGAAAGACCCAAGCATCAAATCTTTACATAATACCATCCCACATGACCATCTTGTACTGTTAGTACAAATAAAATGACAAGAATAAGAATTATATTTTTGCATCTTACCATATGATGCATGCTTTTCTGGGGGCTTTGTGTACATTTGCTCTTACATCAATGGTAAAAATATTAAGAAATGATATGATAGAAAAATTGTCCTTATTTACAAAGACAAATTCTGGGGACTGTTTCCTGGGTCTTGATTGGATGAATAAAGTGATGGTTGCAGAGATTTAAACTGGATGCAATTGGAGATCAATTGATTACCCTAACATCAGATGATAGAAGATTGGGGAGAATGATGAAGATGAGAGAGGAAGAAATCAAGGATCTAGAGGGTGACACCAAGAAGTTGAATCCCTGAGAGAAAGAAGGAAAAGGAACATGCATGCATGGATGAGGAAACGCATATGCACACATGTGTTCATACATGATGAATATATGAAAATACCAAGTAATTTTTTGTTTGTTGCATATATGCAATGCAAAACTCCTTTGAATTATTGCTATGATGTATTTAATAGTGCATGTAACTCAGTGGCGGATCCATATATGTAAAGCCCTGACTTTGATTAGATACTCAGCACTGAAAAACTAAAAGAGCTTGATGTGATAGTATATCCTAATAATCCCATCACTTTAGAGTCTGAGGTATAAGCTCGTTCAAAGACACAATAAAAAATAGGCTGCTCATAATTCCTTAAGAAGAGGCTTCATGGGATATTGACTATAAAGAGGTTTTGCATCTTGTTTCAAGGTTAGAATAAAGCAAAATCAAGAATGTTATTGAGGTCTTCACAATAATAACAACAGTGACATTTTTATTTGGCAGAAACAAAAACTATAGCTCTAAATAGATTAATAAACTGTGGTAGATCCATACAGTATAATACTAATACTCCACCATAAAAAATAGAAAGCAATAAATTCAACATTATAAACAATGTCAAAAAATAACAAGTAAAAGAAAAAATAGAACTGAGAACAGAACAATGGTGGTCAAAGGTTGAGAGAAGAGAAGAGAATGGTGACGAGTTCACATAAAGAAATTTCTAGTGTGGTAAAACTATTTCATTTGGCACTCAGGTAGTAAATCCACTCCAGATATTTTTTCAATTGCTTACAAGTAAGCATCACTGCATATTTTTTCCAAGAATCAGAATGCCCAGCATCCCAGAATGCAATACAGTCTGAAAAATAATTCTACTACACTTTCTTCTAGGTTGCATTGGGTGAACTGGCTTAAGTAGTGCTAGAAAGCTTGCCCCACAGTAGTGCCAATAAGGGAAAGCTGGAGAGCTAATCAACCAGGCCTAGAACCAAGGCTATTAGTTGGCTCACTCCAATATCCACTGAATCTATGAATTGTTGGAGTATATAAGGGGGATGAATCTACAGATCCAAAATAGCAGGATCTTCATGACACTGGACAACAGGATATCCACAAGGAGCCCCTGTGAGAGTCCATCACCAGTCTAGTAGAAACCAGAGGCCTCTACACAGAACACTTACAAATACAGATGAATGGACTGGAAGAATGGACTCAATGGGCCACACTACAGCTTCCACAACAAAATTCTTCTTTTGTTGCTGTTTGTTTGCTTATTTAATACTGTATTGGTTGGTTTGGTTTTTGTTTTAAATTTTGTTTTGATTTGGGAAGGAGGTTGTACAGGCAGATTTGAGGAGATAGAAAGATATGTAGGGCATTGAATCGTAAGAGATGATGTTTTGCCACAGATGTGCAGAAAGAAAACCATATTAAAACACAGGATAAAAACACCACCCACAAATCATACCCTAAAAAAAAAAAAACATCAGCCTTGCAAACCCTTGGACTTCTTGACAATATCCAGAGCTTAGAAAATGATTTGGGAGCACCTAGAATGCTCTAAAAATGTATACATTCTCTATGCTGTGTTTTGGAGGTGCTGTATCCATGGGTTCACCTTTTCTAAGGGAAAACCCATCAGTGAAGAGAGATAGCTTCCACAGTGCAACTGAAAGAGAAGGCTGTCTACTCCCCTACTGACCTAATCACCTCCGTAGAGATGCAATCTTCTAAACCTCTCCTCTCCTGCAGCGGGTCACCAAAACAAATAGGTGTCAATATTTGGTTCATCAAGGGGCTTGTCAGGCTGAATGGACCTAATATTTCTGAAATCCCCAAATAGCATCTGGGACATAGTAGGAACTTGAAAAGAATGTCCCCATTGCCCCTCAGGAGACTTGGGTTCTTTCTTGGGAGATCTTAGTCAAGGTCTGGGAATTAGGTAGAGTGGGGTGACTAAGTCCCCTTGATGAAGTCAGGGAACTCTGCTTATCTTTTGGATGGGAGCAACAGTATTGTCCCCTCCCAGGGCTTTTTTGTCTGGGAAAGGCTACAAACAGTGCTTAACAGAACAGCCAATACATCCTATGTATCCTTCAACTGAGTTGTTAGAATCCAGAGTTTTGTTTTACTTTTGATTATCATTCATTGTCTTGAGCACCAGCCCACTTGGACTCATGGGAAGGTACCATGTCCCATCACCAGACAACTCAGCTGTGATGAGCAGAGCTTGGAGCCTCATCACACTATATCAATTCACATAATGTGGTCCCAGACTACAGATTTAAAATGGAGGTATAGCAGCTTCTGTGAGATGAACAGCTGCCTTCTTAAAAATCTTAATTTTAGAGAAGTCTCTTAATTAATAGGCCAAAACCTATTGAGGTTGAGAGAGGGAGGGAAGATTCTACTCCCACTCCTAGACATTGTTCTGAAAGAAGGAAGAGAGAGTGTTCCCAACAGGTTGACATCAAAACAATTCTATATTTAACAGTATGATTTGGTTCTGTGAATTCTTTATTAACAGGTCATTAAGAAGAAAATTGCTGACTGGGATTGGTGCACAGAAAGGGGTTTATTTGCTATCTTGTTTTGGATCTTAAATTGTAAGACAGATGAAATAAGCTGCACACTGACCCAAGAATGGGCCTGAAGATACCCCCTCCTCTAAGTAGAGTAAAAACAAATAAACAAACCAAGCCACAGGCAGCCTGGCTCAGAATAACCTGGAAGGCTACAGAGGAGGTAAACCACATCAACAACCTTGGAGACAAACTCTGGGTCCCTGTGTCAAAGGGAAATGACATTTTTGGTTTGCTTTCAGAAAATACAGAGACATAGGTATAACAGGCTGCTTCAACAGATCTGGCAAGCTATGAAAATCTCCTTGTAAGCACACATGCCCTTCACACAACAATCATGTGGATCTGAGAGTCTCTCAAGGCTCCCTGAGGTCCACTTTCTTCAGCTAGTGCATAATATTGCCAACCTCAGAACTTTTGTAAGGTTTAATGAGCTTTTAATACTCAGTGCACAGGAATTGTTCACTATGAATGATAGTGATTATGGGTAGTTATTTGCTTACCACATGCCAAATATTACATTGGCTATCTCATAAAAAATATTCTCTCTTGTCAATAAGTGCTTTCTATTGCTATTGTTCTATTTTTTTGTTTGTTTGTTTGTGTGTGCATTTGTATGTGTGAATGCAGGTAAACATGTCACAGTGTTTGTGTGAAGTCAGAGAACAACTTCATATTTCAGTCCTCACCTTCCATCCTGTTTTGAGCAAGGGACACTCTCTTTCAGTACATGCACTAGACTACCTGGGCCACAAGCTTGTCAGGATTCTGTTTTCATGTCTCATCTCTTTTTAGGAAAGCTTGGATTGCAGAAGCTTTGGATATAAGCCCTGCTGTTTTTACTCCAGTTCTAGAGATTAACATTCAGATCTTCATGCTTGTGTGCCATGTCTATTACACACTGAGACATCTTACCAGCTCTGTTATTCATGTTTTAAAAAAAATAATTGAGACTGAGACTTTCTTTTAAAAGATAGAATTTCATGTAGTTCAAGCTGGCCTCAAACCCCACATATAAATGAGGTTGACTCTTCTGAGGTAGATGTGGGAGAGCCAGCCCCCAAGTTGTAAGCATGGGAGAGTAGTCCCCATTACTCATCTGTTGTGTGGTGGCATTAGTAGAGAAGAGACACCCCCATTAACACTTGAGGAAGGTGGAAGAACTGTCCCTGAGGTCACAAGAGCAGGAAAGCTGTCCTTGCCCCCAACCAGTTGCAACACTTGTGAGAGTAGGCCCTACACTTTGCCTGGAAAACACAGTAGAGTCAACCCTGTTGGCAGAGGTTGAGTGAGCTAGAACCAAGTAGTGAGCATAAGAGAATTGTCCCTATTACTCAGATGTCTTGTGGCCCCATGGGCAGGAAAGAGATGCCATCCTCCCTCTCCCATAACACCTGAGGCAGATGGGAGAGCTATCCAGCTGCAACACTTGGGAGAACAGGCCCTGCACCTCACTGGGGTAACATAATATTCAGTGCTGTTAGTGAAGGTGTGGGTGAGTCAGCCATGAAGTTGTAAGCATAGGAGAGGTACCCCCAGTGCTCATCTGTCATTTGGCATAGTGGTTGGGGAGAGCTTTCTCCTCTTACCCCTTGTCTCTTGTAACAGACAAGAAAGCTGACCCTCTCCCTTACCAACTGCAGCACTCAGGAAAGCAGACTCTGCTCCTCCCCTCAGCACAGCAATGATGGCTGGGCATCTGGAGGCAAGTGACCTAGGACGAATGTTGTGAACAAAGGAGAGCTATCCCCATTCCTCATCTGACATGCAGCAGCAAGGGCAGAGGAGAGATTCCCTCTCCCTAGGCTGCCACCCATCAGTGTCTGAGACAGGTGAAGGAGCTGGCCATTGGGTCATAAGAGTGGGAGAATTGTCCAGGACTCTCACCAGCTGTAGCACTAGGGAGAGTGGCACTGTACCTTGCATGGGTAACACAACAGAATAGGCTCTGATGGTGTAGGTGTGGAGAGTGGACTCTGAGGACATGAAAGCAGGAGAACTGGCCCCGTCCCTCCCTCATTTCTGCAAAAGGTGAATTAGTGGGAACAATGCTGAAAAGAGTTCATCCTGGTGATGAGAACTGGCTGGCAGACTGACCCTGAAGCTGCCTAGGCCCAGAACCTGACCCATAGACCCAGAGATTCAGGATCTTTACAACACAGGGCAATAACAGGATATTCAAGAAGAGGCCCAGTGAGCGCCCAGCGTAAATAGTGTAGTAGAAACCAGGCTTTGCAAAGAAAACTTGCAAGCAAAGATGCACAAAGTGGTTTACTACATGACTCATTGTGTCATACTGCAGTTTCTATGAAGATATTTTTAATTTTTTTCTTTTCTCTTTCATCTGTCAAATGTTGCTTTATTATTTGGGGGTGGGGTGTCACAGAATCAGAAAGTAGATGAATCGGGATAAGGAAATGAATGGGATAAAGATACATGATGAAAAAATAAAAGAAATAAAAAGAAAAACACAAAAATAAGTAAATTAAGTTAGACTTTGAACTCTTGATCTTCCTCCCTGCACCTCCTGGTACTAGGATTACCTGTTTGTACCATGTCTACCTATAACTAAGGCTTAAACAAATTTAATAGCAATTTTTGGTCTCAGTGCCAGCAAGTACAGACAAGAGTCGGGCTTTGATCTCAGATCATTTAATTGCAATGTCTCAAAAGAATAATTACTACCTTACCATGATTTGCATCAGAAATAGGGTTGACTGAGTTCATTGATCACTGGCCATGAGCTTGCCTCCAGCAGCTCCTACACCAAAGCAGAGTTAGTTATATACACAGGGAAGTGACCAAACAAGGAGCTATTCAGGGGAAAGGAGTCACTGACAAAATGCTGCAATGTCCAAGGAACAGAAGATTCAGCTACCTGGTGGAATCACAGATCTACACTAAGACACCATAACAAAGGAACTAGTTAGGAACTGAAGAGCTAGTTAGGAGACTGAGGAGCTACTTAGGAGGGGAAGAAGCTAGTTAGGAGCCTCCTGATGACTGGGGACTGCGTGCCTGGGAGCCAGTCCAGGCAGACTGGACTATCCAGAGTCTTTCAGGATCCTAAGCATGCCTCTACCCACAGAAGGAGCCCAACTTTTGGTGCCCTGATTGGAGCCTCCTGAGGATTGAGGACCGTGAGCAGAGGAGCCTGTCCCAGTGGGCCAGCTTATCCAGAGACTTCGAGAACCCTAGCCCCAATTCCATTGACTAAAAGAGGAGAATTGTTGAAGTATTAGATATGCTTGCACCCATTGGAAGAGAATTTTGGTCCTGTACCCACCAAGGGAGGGAGAGACCACACTAGTAAGCAATAGAAGAAGGGATGGGTAGACGAAATTATAAAAGCACAGTCAACATCACAGAGATCAATACAACTCCCCCAGAGTCTAGGAACTCCACACCAGAAAGACCTGAACATCCCGACACAGATGAAGCAGAAGAGAACAGGCGTAAAAATAACTTCATGAAAATAATAGAGATCCTAAAAGAAGAAATGAGAAAATCCATTAAAGAAATAGGAGAAAAGCCAAACCAAAAATTGCAAGAAACAATTCAAACATTGTAGGGCTTGAAAGCTAAAAAAGAGACAAAACAAAAACAAAAACATAAAAACAAAACCACAGTCCTAAGAATACTGGAAATAGAAAAGCTGTGTAAATGATCAGGAACTACAGATGCAAGCATAACAAACAGAATAAAAGGGATAGAAGAGAGAACCTTGGGCAATGGGATATACTAAGAGAAATCAATTCATCAACCAAAGAAAATCTTAAATCCAACAAATCCCTGACACAAAATATCAAGGAAAAGTGGGACACTGTGAAAAGGACAAACCTAAGAATAATAGGTATACAAGAAGAAAGCCAACTCAAAGGTGCAGAAAATATATTCAACAAAATCATAGAAACTTCACAACATAACAAAAGACATGCCAATAAAAGTATAAGAAACCTACAGAGCACCAAATAGAGTAGAGTAGACCACACACACACACCCACACACACCCCCCCACACACACAATGTCCCTTTACCACATAATAATAAAATAACAAATAGAAAGAATATTAAGAGCAGCAAAGGAAAAAGGCAAAGTAGCATATAAAGACAAACCTACCAGAACTATACCTGACTTCTCCATGGAAACGCTGAAAGCCAGAAAGTCCTGGATAGATGTGCTATAAACACTAAGAGACCACCTATGCCAGCCCAGACTACAATATCAGGAATAGCTTTCAATCACTATAGATTGAGAAACCAAAACATTCCATGACAAAAATATATTTAAACAATACTTATCAACTAATTCAGCACTACAGAAACTTCTAGAAGGTAAACTCCAAAGGATGCCAAATACACAATCAAAATATAGGCAATAGATAATCCCACTTCACTAACAACCAAAAGAAAAATGGGGGTAAATCCACACATAATAACAACACCAACAACAAATCCAAAATAAACAATCATTGGTCATTAGCATCTCTCAATATTTATGGTCTTAACTCACCTATAAAAAGACATAGGCTAACAGAATGGATATGATACAAGAATTCTTCCTTCTGTTGCATACAAGAAACACACCTCAACTTCAAAGACAGTTGTTACATCAGAGTTAAGTGTTGTGAAAAGATTTTCCAATAAAATGGACCCAAGAAACAAGTGGGTATAGCAACCCTAATAGCTAACAAAATAGACTTTAAACTATAATTAATCAAAAGAGATGAAGAAGGTCATTTCTTATTAATAAGAGAAATCCATCAAGATAAAGTCTCAATTCTGAACATCTATGCCCCAAATACTAAGGCACCCACATTAATTAAAGAGGCTTTACTAAAACTCAAATCTCACATAAAACCTCACACAGTTATAATGGGAGATTTCAACACCCCACTCTCAGGTCCCACAGAGAGAAACCTAATAAGGAAACAAAGGAACTAACAGAAGTTTTGACCCAATTGTGTTTAACAGACATCTATAGAACTTCCATTCAAACACAAAAGAATATAGCTTCTTCTCAGAGCCACATGGAACTTTCTCTAAAATCAACCACATACTCAGCAATATAGCAAACCTCAATAGGTACAAAAAAATGGAATAACATCCTGTATCTTAGCAGACCACCATACTTTAAAGTTGGAATTAAACAACAACACAAATTGTAGAAAACCTACAAACTCATAATAACTAAACAATATGCGATTTCACTATTCCTGGATCAAGGAAGAAATAAAAAAAAAAGAAAAAAGAAAGAAACTACAGAATTCCTAGAATTCAATGAGAATAAAGACATGACATATTCAAAATTATGGGACACTTTGAAATCAGTACTAAGAGGAAAGTTCATGGCACTGAGTGTCCACATGAAAAAAACTAAATGATAGTCACATTAGACAACTAAAAGCACAACTGAAAGCATTAGAACAAAAAGAAGCCAACACACCCCAGAGGAGTAAATGCCAGGAAATAATCAAATTGAGGACTGAAATCAATAAATAAAGTAGAAACAAAGAAAACAATACAAAAAATCAATGTACCAAAAGTTGGTTCTCCAAGAAAATTAGCAAGATAGATAACCATTTACACAAACTAACCAAAAGTCAGAGAGAGAACATGCAACTTAACAAAATCAGAAATGGAAAGGGGGACAGACACTGAGGAAATCCAGAGAATCTTCAGGTCATACTTTGAAAATCTATACTCCACAAAATTTGAAAATTTAATGGAAATGAACAATTTTCTGGATAGATGTCACTTACTAAAATTAAATCAAGAACAGATAAGCAATTTAAATAGACCTATAATCCCTAATAAAATAGAAGCACTCATCACCAAAAAGAACCCAGGGCCAGATAGCTTCAGTGAAGAATTCTACCAGAAATTCAAAATTATCTAATACCAATACTCCTCAAAGTGTTCCACACACTAGAAGCAGAAGGGTCATTGCCAAACTCTTTTTTATAAGGTTAAAAGTACCCATGCCACACAAAGACATAACTAAGAAAGAGAACTACAGACAAATATCTCTCCTGAATATTGATGCAAAAATATTCAATAAAATATTAGCAAATCAAATCCAAGAACACATCAGAGAGATCATCCATCATGACCAAGTAGGCTTCATTCTAGGGATGCAGGGGTGTTTCAACATATGAAAATCCATCCACGTAATCCACCATATAAACAAACTGAAAAAGAAAAGCCATATAATCATTTCACTCAATGCTGAAAAAGCCTTTGACAAAATCCAAAACCCCTTTATGATTAAGGTCTTAGAGAAATCAGGGATAACATGAACATACCTAAACTTAATAAAAGCAATATACAACAAACCAATTACCAACATCAAGCTAAATGGAGAGAAAATCAATGAATTCCTCTAAAGTCAGAAACAAGACAAGGCAATACACTCCATATCTCTTCCACATTGTACTTGTAGTTCTAGCTAGAGTAATAAGAAAACAAAAGGAGACCAAGGGGATACAAATTGGAAAGAAGTTGAACATTCACTAAATGCAAATGATATGATAGTTTACATAAATGACCCAAATATCTACCAGGGAGCTCCCACAGCTAATAAACACCTTCAGCAAAGAGTCAGAATATGAGATTAACCTAAAAAAAAATTGGTAGCCCTACTATATTCAGATGATAAAGGGGCTGAGAAAGTAATCAAAGAAATATTACCTTTTAAAAACAACATAAAATATCTTGGAGTAATGCTAATCAAAAAAGCGAAAGACCTATATTATAAGAAGTTTGAAGCTTTAAAGAAAAAAAATAAATAAAATACCAGAAAATGGAAATATCTCCCATGCTCTTGGATAGGTAGGATCAACATAGTAAAAATGGCAATCTTGCCCAAACCAATCTACATATTCAATGCAACCTCTTTTAAAATCCTGGCACAATTCTTCACAGACCTTGAAAGAATAATCCCCAACTTAATATGGACAAACAAAAGACAAAACAACCTTGTACAATAAAGAAATGTCTGGAGGCATCACCACCCCTGACTTCAAGCTCTATTATAAAGCTATAGTTCTGAATACAACTTGGTGTTGGAGCAAAAGCAGGCAGGAAGACCAATGGAATCAAATTTAAAACCCTGATACTAACTCACACAACTATGAACACACAATTTTTGACAAAGAACTTAAAATTATACAGTGGATAAAAGAAAACATCTTTAACATGTGGTGCTGACATAGGTGGATGCTGACTTGTAGAAGACTGCAGATAGATCCATATCTATCTCCATGCACAAAACTTAAGTCCAAATGAATCAAAGACCTCAACATAAATCTATCTATACTGAATCTCTTAGAAAAGAAAGTGGGAGGTACTCTTGAAAAAAATTGGCACAGGAGACCGCTTCTTGAATAAAACACCAGTAACACAGACTTGAGATCAACAATTGATAAATGGGACCTCCTGACATTGAAAAGCTTGTGTTAGGCAAAGGACACAGTTAACAAGACAAAACAGCAGCCCACACAATGGGAAAAGATCTTCAACCCCACATCAGACAGAAGGCTGATTTCCAAAATACACAAAGAACTCAAGAAGCTAGTTACCAAAACACCAAATAATTCAATTAAAAAGTGGGGTACAGAACTATGTAGAGAATTCTTAATATAGGGATATAAAATGGCTGATATACACTTAAGAAAGTGCTCAATATCCTTAGTCACCAGAAAAATACAAATCTAAGCAACTCTGAGATACCATCTTACTCATGTCAGAATGGCTAAAATCTAAAACACTAAAGACAACTTATGCTGGAGAGGATGTGGTGAAAGGAGAACACTCCTCCACTGCTAGTGGGAGTGAAAACTCCTACAGCCACTTTGGAAATCATATGGAAGTTCCTAAGGAAAATGGGAATCAGTCTAACGCAAGATCCAGCTTTTCTACTCTTAGGCATATACCCAAAAGATGCACATTCATACAGCCAATATGTTTATGGCAGCATTATTTGTAATAGCCTGAACCTGGAAGCAACCTAGATGACCCTCAACTGAAGAATGGATGGAGAAAATGTGGTGTATTTATACAATGGAGTACTATTCAGCAGGAAAAAAAATGGAATCTTGAAATTCTCAGGTAAACGGATGGAACTAGAAGAAACCATCCCGAGTTACTTAATCCAGCCACAAAAAGACAAACATTGTATTATTCACTCATATATGGATTTTAGATAGTCCACACCACCAGAAAAGCTAGGAAACAAGGAGGACCCTAAGTGAGACATACATGGTCCCTCACAGAAGGGGAAATGGACAAGATCTCCTATGAAAATTAGGAGCATGAGGGGAGAGGAGAGAGTTAAAAGAAAAAGAAGGGGAGAAGGGGGAAGGAGAGGAAGGCATGAGGGAGCAGGAAAGTTGAGTCGGGGAAAGAATAGAGGAGAGCAAGATACCATAATAGAGGGAGCCATTATAGGTATAAAGAGAAATCTGGCACTAGGTAATGTCCAGAGATGTATAAGAATGACTCCAACTAAGAATCTACACAATAGTGAGGCTACTTTAAATGCCCTTTCCCGATAATGAGATTGGTGACTGACTACCTTATATGCCATTCTAGAGCCTTCATCCAGTAGCTAATGGAAGCAGAAGTAGATACCCACAGCTTGACACTGAGCCAAACTCCTGGAATGCTGTTGCAAAAGGGGGAAGTGATGCGCAAAGGGTTCAAGACCAAGCTGATAAAACCCACAGAAACTGCTGATCTGAACAAGTGGGAGCTCATGGACCCAAATATGATAGCTGGGAAACCAACATAAGACTGACCCAAGCCCTCTGAATGTGAGTGTCTGTTAGGAGGACTAGGTCTCTGGTAGTGGATGAGTATTTATCCCTAGTATATGAATGGACTTTGGGAGCCCATTCCACATAGAAAAATACTGGCTCAGCCTAGACACATGGGGAGGGCCTAAGCCCTGCTTCAAATGGTATGACAGACTTTGAAGATTCCCCATGGAAGGCCTCACCCTCACTGGGGAGCAGAAAGGGGATGGGATGGGGGTTGTGAGGGGGACAAATTAGGAGGGGAGGTTGAAGGAACTGGGATTGACATATAAAACAAGCTTGTTGCAAATTTAAATTTAAAAAAAGAAGAAAATTAAAAGATGTATTGCAGAAGTAGAATAAACATTAAAATGTATTTTTTAAAAAAAGCTAGTTAGGTTGGCTGAGGAGCTAGTTAGGAAGCTAAGTAGCTAGTTAGGAACTGATGAGCTAGTTAGAAGACTTGGAGCTGGTTAAGAGGATGAGGAGCTAGCTAGGAGGCTGTGGAGCTAGTTACAAAATGAGGAGCTAGCCCCAGTCATGAATAGAAGTCTGAAGAAGAGATCTGAGAGTGCTCTTGATAGAAGTGTTCATCAGCCTATTGGCATTTCAGGTATCCAACAAGAATCTTTATTCCATAGAAAAAAGAAAAATAAACTTATTTTCTTTCAAGATGTTTTTTTTTTATGTGCATGGGTGTTGCAAGCATATATATGTATGCATATGTATATCTCACATACCTGCATGGTGCCCATGGAGGCTGGTGGGGGTATGGGATCTCCTGGAACTGGAATTACAGATGGATTTCAGTAGTCAAGTTGGTGCTAGGAATTGAACCCAAGTCCTCTGAGGCAGTAACCAGTGCTCTTAACCATTGAACTATCTCTTAAGAATCTATCAGCCTATTTTCTAGGAAAAGGCCAGCAGTTAGATGCAGTGAACATGGTCTTTAGTAAGACAGAAAGACTTTGAACATTAGAGTGGAAATGGTAGGCGACAAATGAGGCCCATCGGAGAGCAAACTGTAGTTTCCATAATAGGTAGATATATCTGCTACTGTTCTTCTCTGTAATCAAAATACCATGACCAAGGCAACCTATAGAAAATAGCTTGTTTGAAGTTACTGTTCTAGATGGTTGGGATCCATCATGGCAGGAACAGCAGGTGACACAGTTGTAGCTGAATTAGCAACCAAGGGCTCACATCTGGAACCACAGAAGGGGAAATAGAAGGAACATATTAGAAGTTTCTCCTGGTTTTTGAAACCTTCAAAAGCCCCTGGTAACACACTTCCTCCAGAAAGGTCACACTTTTTAATCCTTCACAAATATGCCTACAGACCATGTGTTTAATGCCCAAGATTGATGAGGAACAGCTCTTTCAAAACCCTCTAGCAAGACAAGTGGCCAACTAGAAAGCAAAGTTTAAGTTTAGGGCCAACCTAGGTTACATGAGACCCTGTCTCAAAACTACAAGCATGGGAGACTATGTATCAGTATCTAAGTTCAGTTTCCAGATTCCATGTGAAAAATCTAGGTATGGTGGCATGTATTTGTATCCCCAGCACTGGAGAGGCTGTGTCAGATAGGTTTCTGAAGCTTGCTGGCCAGTCAGTTCAGCCAAAGCCTTGTCTCAGAAATCAATATAGATAGCTCATGAGGCATAGCACCTGAGTTTGACCTCTGACTTCTACATGTAAGCACATCTGTACTCACACAAACATGAACATACATACAGACACACATGTGTAAAAGAAGCATGAGTAACTGTGTCTGATTACAGTCTTGTACAATGAAGAGGGAGGTAAAGTCTTTCAGGTGAAATATGAACGTAATCAGGACTGGGTTGATGACAATGTACCAGATCAGGATGAGTAGAACCTTCTGAGTGCCATTCCCAATACCTCAAATTAATAAACTGTAATGAAGAGGGAAAGAATCCCCAAGTTAGTCAATCCTTTTACCTTCAGAAGACCCTTGTTAGTCAATGTTGACATCATAGATAAAGGATATGATAATAAACAGCTTGTCATGATTCTGGCCCAAAGGTGTGCAAATTGTCTACATATAAAGAGTAGTAAACACAGGAAGCATGGGAGAAACCTTGGTCACCAAACAATCTCCCTTCTTTGGACAAGCATAGGTGACAAGCAGTGGAGTCTCCAGGCATCAGTCTGCATGTCAACATATTTCTGGAGTTTCATTGTGATCTAGTAAATTAAACTCAGTAAGGGACAGTCAGAAAATAGCAGTGTTCTCTTCTTTCAAAAGAAAAAAGATGATGCTGACAACACAGACCAAAATATGGTATTGTGAGCAGTGATAGAGAGTCCAGGCATTTTGTGTCACATTACACAGGATATTTAGCACTGCCCAAGAGGTTCAAGATGTGAAGTATTTTAGATACTGTATTTTTGCCATATTTCGGCATATTTGCATATGCATATCGACATATCTAGAGATGCCAGAGGTGTTTTGTATATACCTTGGATACATAGCCCAAGGACAATTTTTATGTAATGTTTTAAATAACCCTGTTCACAAAACAAAGTTTCATGATGTGGAGGTTTTCACTGTTGCTCCATGTTCAATACTAAAGAAGATTTGGAATTTGTGATTTAAGGCTTTCTGATTAGATATTCTCAGCCAGTAGTAAGATAGAACAGTCCTGTGGCCTCAAGGAACATCAGAAGATTTGCCAGCTTACAATCAAATTCTGGATCCCCTCATTGACTCCAAATGATCTTGAGTTTGTTACTTTATCTTCCTCGTGCTTCTATAGTCTCTTTACCTGATATATGTAGATAATAATACTTTCCACCTAAGACTAGTGAATACCCGGGTGGGTGTTATAAAATGTGTATGTGAAAAAAGAACTAAAGAGCATCGCCATTGCTCTGAGCAAAGAACTTTGGGCAAAGGAAGCCAAAGTTAGCGAGGACTGGGAGACAGACACTCTGCTATGCTCAAATCTTAAGTCAAGAGGGTACAAACATGCAGAGAAATAAAAGCTTTAACTTGGAGAAGCAGAACCACACTCCAAGGAAGCATCAATCATCACCACCACCAGCAGCACCATCAGCAGCAATAGCAGCAGCAGCCTTCCCCACCAGTACCTGCAAATGGACAGCAGGCCAGCAGCCATAATGAAGGTTTAACTATCGATCTGAAGAACTTCAGGAAACCAGGAGAGAAGACCTTCACCCAACGAAGTCATCTCATTGTGGGCAATCTTCTCCCTGACATCACTGAGGAGGAAATGAGGAAACTTTTTGAGAAATATGGAAAAGTAGGAGAAGTTTTCATTCATAAGGATAAAGGCTTTGGCTTTATTCGCTTGGAAACAGGAACCCTGGCAGAAATTGCTAAAGTGGAATTGGATAATATGCCACTCCGTGGAAAGCAGCTGCGTGTGCGCTTTGCCTGTCATAGTGCATCCTTTACAGTCTGAAACCTTCCTCAGTACGTGTCCAACGAACTGCTGGAAGAAGACTTTTCTGTGTTTGGGCAGGTGGAGAGGTCTGTGGTCATTGTGGATGACCAAGGAAGGCCCTCAGGGAAAGGCATTGTTGAGTTCTCAGGGAAGCCAGCTGCTCAAAAAGCTCTGGACAGATACGGTGAAGGCTCCTTCTTGCTAACCACATTTCCTCGGCCTGGGACTGTGGAGCCTATGGACCAGTTAGATGATGAAGAGGGACTTCCAGAGAAGCTGGTTATAAAAAAAAAACAGCAATTTCACAAGGAGCGAGAACAGCCTGGGTCCTTTGAGTATGAGTATGTCATGTGCTGGAAGGCACTCATTGAGATGGAGAATCAACAGCTGGATCAAATGGACCACAACATCAAGGAGGCTCATGAGAAGCTGGAGATAGAGATGGAGGCAGCACGCCATGAGCACCAGGTTATGCTAATAAGGCAGGATCTGATGAGGTGTCAAGAAGAGCTTCAGAGAATGGAGGAGCTGCATAACCAAGAGATTCAGAAACGAAAGCAGCTAGAGCACCTGGGAAGAGGAGCACAGGGGCCGTGAGGAAGAAATGATGCAGTGACAATAAGAAGGATGCAAGGGAACCTTCCCTGATGTGAGAGAACAAGAGATATGGATGGGCCAAATGGCTATGGGAGGTGCTATGGGCATAAACAATAGAGGCGCCATGCCCCCTGCTCCTGTGCCAACTGGTACCCCAGCTCCTCCAGGACCTGCCACTATGATGCCATATGGAAACTTGGAATTGACCCCACCAACAACAGAATGTTTTGGTCAGGCTGCCACAATGGAAGGAATTGGAGCAATTAGTGGAACTCCTGCATTCAACTGTCCAGCTCCTGGAGCTGAATTTGCTCCAAATAAATGCTGCCAATACTAAATAAAGTTGCAGTGTCTAGTTTTCCTAAAACCCTTAAAAGAAAGGCCCTTTTTGGACTAGCCAGAATTCTACCCAGAAATTAGGGTTAGGGTTAGGGTTCTTCAAGTAGATAGGTCTTCCATGCTTGTACTACTCTAGAGAGGCAGAGGGCAAGGGTGGGGTGGTATTTAGCAAATCAAAGTCTGTGGTATATTGCTTTACCAAGTCTATCTGGTGCATTCCTGAAATGTGTTGATTGTTGAGGGCCTAGAGAACTACAGCAAATGAACTCAGAGCTCCAATAATCTTGATCATTCCTTCCTTCCTCCCTTCCTTCCTTCTTTTCTTCCTTCCTTCCTTCATTCCTTCCTTCCCTCCCTTCTTTACCTACCTTCCTTCCCTTCCTTTCCTTCCTCCCTCCTTCTTTCCTTCATCATGTTTTGAGTACTTTTCCCCCTCAACCCCAGTAGACACTGTCATATATACCACAAACTTAAACATCCTCCAATTTCTTCCATTTATACCCAGGTGAGAATTCAGACAAATGTCCACAGAGGTTATAGCATGCATATGGTTCTGTTATATCTCATATATAACCTCTTCATATCCTAAGGAAGACATTTTCTCTTAGAGGTTTTCATTTTAGTATATCTAAAAAAAAAAAAAAAAAAAAAGTCTTGTGTTAACTTGCCTCCATCTTTTTCTTGGGTAAGCACTTCTCAAGAATTAATGACCTTTTGTGTCTATGATATTGCTGTTCACAGCTTTTCTTGATAGGCCTTGTACAATCTTGGGAACAGGGTTGCTGTGTGTTGAAGGTCTGACAGTAGCTCTTAGCCTTGCCTATCTTAGGCAGTTATGCTGTGCATTTTTTATTGGTGTACTGTTTGATTTGTTCCTGATACCTTCAATTTAAAATTTTATGAGAAATGGAGCAGTAATGCAGCATCATCTTATTAAAATACATTTGAAGCCTTAAAAAAAAAAGAACTAAAATAAAATTGCCGAGTGCTGCATTCTCTGAGCAAAATCCAGTGAACATAGTTCATTTTGCTGTCTATATCTCTAAATGGGAAGAGAGTGCACATACACAAGTATAGTTGGATATCAAAACCAACATCATTGCTGGTTATCTTTTTATCTGCTCCTACACAGTCAACCATCTTCAAACTCAGTGGCTTAAAAATATATACACAATTATTCTGCTTAAAGACAATTTTTACTAAATGGGGACTGCTCAGCTCTGTCCTACGAGGCCTTTTAAAACAGATCAAACGTCTATTTTTGAGGTGGACTTGGAATTGAATGTGATATGGACACACGATGTAAAGTCCTTAGAGAATCAATAAAAATGTTATGTTAAAAAAAGATAATGTAAACAAAGGAATACACATATAAAACATCAGTATGGGGGGATTGGGAGAAGGAAATGGAAGAGAGAACCATTATAATCAAATCACAATTTCATAACAAAAATTTATATTCCAGCATTGTCTTAGTGCAGTGGCAGTGAATCAGTAATACAAGAATCTATAGCCTGGAGAGATTCAAGATGGCAGTGCCCACTGACAACCAAGCAACTGCAAAGCCGCTTCGAGGAGCATGAGAAACCCATGGAGGCTTCAAGGGGAGACATGGTTGCAGAAAATAAGTCTGCAAAGTACACAGTGGTGCTAGAACAAGTGAAAAAACAGGTGGATCTCATGGGAAGGTACCAGAAGCTGCAACTGAATGTGAAACCATAAAAAAAAAAAAAAAAAAAAAAAAAAATCTGCTTATAGGCTTTCTCCCTCTGGCTTGCTCAACTACTTTTCTCATATAGTCTAGGCCTTACTGCCTAGATATGGCATCACCCACTATGGGCTGGAACCTTCTATATCAATTGGCAATTATGAAAATGCCTCACACACATGGCCACAGGCAAATATGATTGAATAAATTCCTTAGCTGAGGTTCTCTCTCACCAGATGTGTCAAGTTAACAACCAAGTTAACCATTTCTGAGCAGGGTTTTGATAGAGCCATTAGCTCCAGAAAAGAGATATAGCCAACCAATGACAACTCATTAGGAGGGTGCTTAGGGAAAAAAATATCCCAGCTTTCTTCTCCTCCTCATGTTCTACCTTCTTCCAGACATCTCTAGTCTAAAAGCATTGAACAAGGCAACCTATCAGTGCTAATTGATAGGACACCTAGAGCAGAGAGTGTAGGGGATAGCAAATAAGAGACCTCTGATATAAAACTTACATGGGAGAATATGGGTTCATACCAATGACTAGCCATTTGTAGCCTTCTGATTGGCCTCCTCAGGGAGCTACATAGACCATCACAGAAGATTGCCCATTTCCCCTTTGTATGACCACAACCATGGCTCTGCATCCAGTTTATAGCATTTCTTCATGAATCTGTTTATTCTTCTACCTTCTCAAAGGGCAGATTCAGCTCCTCATGGTATAGGCCAGATGAACAGCTGTAATGAGTCTTTTTATGTCTCACCAGCCAGGTCCCAAATAATGGGATAGAGACTTCCTGTTAATTATGAAAGTTTGACCTTTAGCTTAGGCTGGCATGGAATTCAGTATGTAGCCCAGGGTAGTCTTGTACTCATGACTATCATCCTATTTTAGCCTCCAGGGGCTGGAATTGCTAGCACGAGATGCGAAGCCTGACTTTTTGCCCCACTTTTAATGCTGAAATTTTGTGTGATAGTGTTGTGTGAATCATAGTATATACAAAAGAAAAAAAAAAGCAATGTACTTCTCTATATGCCAAAGCATATGACAGTCAGAATCCATAGGCTTCTGGCTAGACTAGTGCAAACTAGAAGATTAAATTCCAGCAAGGCCAGAAACTTGTAAAAAAAAAAAAAAAAAAAAAAAAAAAGAAAAAGAAGAAAAAGAAAAAGAAAAAGAAAAAGAAAAGAAAAAAACTCTCGTTTCAGAAGATCTTGGTTCCACCTGCTGCTATCTGTATGGTTTTAAACAACTTATTTACTGTACCTATGTCTTTGTCAAATGGGTGAAAGACACACAGAGCGTGGACCCTCACACTCCAACTCAGGAAAGGCAACACCCCAAATCAGTCAGGAGAAGCAGTCTTGATACAAAAAAACAAATGCACTGGGGTCCGCAGCCGTACACCACACAGGGATAGAGGACTGAGGACCCTGAGGACAGAATTGAGACTGCTTTTATAGGGTTACAACAAAGCCCACACATTGTTAACCAATCATCTCATAGCATCAAGAGCCTGCACTGTGTGGGCCAATCAATTTAAAGCATCCAAGCCCATGCTTTATAGACCAATCAGTTTTCTATAGCCCCGGAGGTCTGCATTTGAGTGGGCTCCTAGGTGGGGTGACAAATGGCAGTTAGGTTAGGTCACTGGGGCAGGGGTTTCACAAGAAGTTTACGAAGTCAAGTAAACAGCAAGGAATGTGACCTTTTGCCTGAGGACAGGGTATGGAATTTAAGGTATTTAGTATTTTTAAACTTCTAGCTTCCTGGGGTCATTGGAGAGTTAGGCTGTATTTTTCGATCTTTATAGGGTTCAATAATTTATTGACTTTACCTGGTAGAGTTGATTGAGATTCAAGAGAAGGAATATATAGCTGATGGAACAAGGCCAGGCATATAGAAAGACCTACATTCTAGTGTGTTCATATTAATAACCATTGCAATTTTCATGATTAATTCTAATACTCATACCTGAATACTGCCCCAATCTTCTACAGTCTTGAAATGAAGTGAATCTTTGTGCGCCTACATTCCAACTAATTGTCATTATGCCTTTAATAGACAAGCAGCCAATTACAGAAAGAATAGCTATTTCTCAACTACCCACTGAGTGACAAGACTAGGTGCTTACTTGATACCTGTTGTGAGTGCCCATAAAGATGGCTGCACTCCATCTTGGCACAAGGGCAGAGAGTTCAAAGCAGTCAGCAAGTTATAAGACCTAAAGATCAAAGGTGTGGCTACAGAAGGGTGTTTCCTCTGCCTTAGTCTAAATAACAACATACCTGAATCTGAGGTGTGGCTACTCCTGACCTCAAGGCTAGGAAACAAGAAGTTGGAGCTAAGGTGTGGTTACTGAACCCTTAGAATAAGTGAGGAAGAAAAGTCTGTTTGTTTCATATACATGATACTGTGTTCCCCTTTTGGTTAAGGTGGTGAAAAATAAACTCGTGGCATTTCAGTATTGACTGATCTGTCCTCCTGACCTTTATTTTGTCTCTCTCTTTCATCCACACTCCCCTACTCAGGTACAGAATTGGGGCCACCCGGCTGGCCCTGATTGCAGCCCCATTAAGACCTTCCCTAACAACCTGCCAAATACATTTTAAGATATCTTATCATAGATACTGAGAGCCCCCACTTCCATCTGTAAAAAGCAAAACATAAAGTGAAATTTGCCTCTATCTTTGCAGCTCGGAAATGGTGGACTCTGGATTCCAACCTGGTTCGCCAAAGCCTCAGCCCCTAGCAAAATCTCTGTTAGCTGCAGCCTCGTTCTGTGTCTCAAGCACTACAAGTGAGCTACCTTCTCCATCCAAGCAAAATGTACTCATCCTATTCAGCTCCCTCTACTCATCTACATTTAATAAGTCTAAAGTTAGTTTTATTGTGTCCTTCATGGTGTCTGACCCTAACATGAGGGTTTGAGAGTATGGTTTCTACCTGTGTACTATGTTTGTCTAAGTAATAACAATTGCTTATTATAGACAAAAGACAGCAAATCATGGTCAGTGTCTTAGATTGAGTTTACCTGGAAAACAAACACTGAGCCTGAATCTTAGTTTGTTTTACAAAGTGAGTACATGAGCAGGGTACAAGAGAACAACAGATGACACAGATACTATGTACACTGTCAAGTTGATTATCATAGTGCATATCTAGGCCCTATTCCCCTGGGACCTTCAGAGAAGGCCTTCAGAATGCATCTCAGTATGTTCCACCAATGTTTGTTCTCCATTTCATACTTGCTACGGTACAAGGGTTTTCTGTGTCATGTGGTATTAATCACCCTATGCTTCCAGGTTCCTTCTGAGTACAAGGCAGATTTTCCATAAGCCTTCCAGGCTAATGATACATAGAGGCTTGGGACAGGTAATGTATCTGGGTATTCAGTGTTACAGTTATGAGGAGGGATTAGCATGTTTAGTATTACCAAGGAGCTTATTGGAAATGCAAACGAGTAGGTCTTACCCAAGACTCACCACATCAGAATGCCACAGAGGTGGCTCAACCTCTCTGTATTCACAAACCTTTCAAACAATTCTCAGGCATACTGGAACCTGAGAGCACTAAACTTTAGAATTCTGAGACAGGACAACAGATATATCTAATAGTGTTTCTCTAGAATTCTTGAAACAACAAGCTCAAATAACTTCAGAGTTCAGTATGTAGGCACTTTGAACTCTTTCCTTTGCTTCAACTCTCAAATCCAATAAAACCCTTCCCATTCCTCAATATCTATGATTGTCCTGATGTAACAGACCTCTTGACCCAAAAACCTAAAATTTTTACTATTTAGACAGTTCACTGAAACTTTGCTAATCCTTTACCAGACTTGATAAATAAATCCATAGTAATACAGCGAGTTGAGTTTTGTGACAGAATTGCAAAGGATCCTCCAGTATGTAGAATAATTTCATAGTCCCCCAACATACACACACACACACACACACACACACACACACACACACACACACACACACAAATAAGGGAAAAAACCAAAACCAAAAGCCACTGCCCTGCATCTTGTTCCATAAAAAATTGACTCAGGCCAAGTCACCACTTGTGCACACCTTTAATCCCACTACTTGGGATGCAGAGGCAGGAAGATGTCTGTGAATTTGAGGCCAGCCTGGTCTACAGAGCTAGTTCCAGGGCAGCTAGGACTATTACACACTAAAACTTTGTCTCAAAAAACAAAAACAAACAAACAAAACTAACTCAGAGTAGATGGCACATGTAAATAGAAATATAATCATACAAAATTTGAAGCAAACAAAGGACAAGTATTATGTCCTTTGGTTAATCAAAAAAGTTCTTAGACATAATAGCAAAAGTGTGATCCATAAGCCAATAAAATTGATAAAGAATATTTTATTGAAATTAAAGACATTTGCTCTATGGAAGGCAATATTAAGAGAGTGGAAACATAAGCTGGAAAGTAGGAGAAGATATGTCCAGAACATATATCTAACAAAATATATTTATAATATATTTTAAAACTTTTAGAAATCATTGGTGATATAAGTAACTCACTATTTTTTAAAACTAGCAACATCTGTATAAAGCTTGACTTGTAAAGTAAATACAACATTAAAATGGTGGAATAAACATGTTATTAAAAAAATACTTAGATGGCAAATAATCAAATGAGAAAATGCTTAGCTTCATCAGCCACTATGAAAATGGAAATAAAAACTGAGCTGGACATATACGCCTGCTTGAATGGCTAGAAATGCTATGTAGTTGTTCAAGTCTGGTACTTCTCTGTTCCAGGAAGAAGGCAGAGCCGCTGGATCTTTCATACATTACAGTAGGAACACAAAATAATACAGATGCTCTGGAAAACATTTCAGCAATTTCCTATAAAATTACTGCATGGCAGGCTAGAGGCTCGGCTTGGCTCGGCTCTGCTCCTGCATAGAACTCAAGTTCAATTCCGAGCACCCATATAGGATATCTCACAACCACCTGTGACTCTAGTTCCAGGGATTCTGCAGTCCTTTACTGGACTCCTGCATGTATGTTCACATATACACAGACCATCAAACACATAAATAAAAATTAAAATCTAAACATAAAAATTACTATATGACCAAGAAATCACACTATGTTTGTTTATCATCAAGAAATGAAGGCTTATTCCTATCCTATATGTGGATGTGGCTAGTGGATCTTTTCAAGATTGTTCCAAATTAGAATAAAAGTGATTTCTGTCAGCATGCAAATAAATTAACAAAGTGGATACCACACAGAATCACATCAGTTTGTGTACTGGAAAAAATATTTAGAGTTACAACTTAAATGAACCTCAAAGGCATTGTATTTAGAGTGAATGATGCCAATCTAAAAAAGTTGTAGACTGGGCAATTGACTCCACCCAAGACATTCTGAAATTGATTTCCAAGGACAAGGAATTGATTACAAAACATCATAAAAGAAACGTGAGAAGATGGAGCCATCTGTGGCTATTGTGTTAAAACTCAGAATCACACACTTTAAATAGAGGGGTCTTAATGTACACAAAAAAGCAAACCAGTCGAATGTAAAGTGGGGGCTCATTGCCTATGTTTAGTTCCTAGCTATAGCTATTACTGGCTGAGAGTTTCAGATAGTCACACACAGAAACAGAAACCCTCCTTGCCTTGGTTTGCCAATATTTTCTGCCTCAGACTTTAAGTTTAGAAAGGTTAGTTGGTAACATCTGAGTAAAGCTGGACATGTAAAGTAAATATCCCAATAAGAAGTGTTTATATTATTCATTTTAACCCAGTTGGTTTTGAGGTTCATCTCAGCAGATGTTTCAGGGAATTCTGTTTCTCATTGTTGCCCTCACCTGCATCAGAGTAATAGAGCTTTATGAATTTTATAATTTATCCCATGTGTCCTTGAGATCCTCTGTCCATATTAAGCTGCCACTCTCCCAAGTTTCCAAGATTTTTGACACTGAATAGTTTAAAATAGTTTAAATTATGACACCAGTATCCAAATACAGAGTGCAACAGTGTAAAGAGCTGTGACCTCTAACTCTGCACAGTTTGAGTTCTTCCCATCACTTTGGCAGAGTGAATTGAAATTCCTGATACACAAGAACAATACTGTGTAGATTGTTCCTCCATGGAATTTTCTCTGTTTTCTTTTTTTTTCCTTTCTTTTTTTTTTCTTTCTTTGCTGTCCTATGATTCTTGAAATAATCCCTCCTCTGTATGTTGCCCATACCCCAGATTGAAATCCCCCCTTCCAGCCCTGCCATGCTTCACAACCTCCCTCCAGCTCTGCCAAGCTGCACAGTGAGATGATGGTCTATGGTATGTCATTTGAGTCTCCACTTCTCTTCAGAAACCAGTAGCTTCCTTGAGCACATTTATCACTAGAGAAAATTGTGACATGTCCTTGATTCCTTTCTACAGAAAGCAGAGTGTCACCCTAGGCTTCTTAGAGTCTGAACAGAAGGATTGCCTTTCCACAACAGACAGCATAGCCATAGCCATAGCCAGCTGTCTGTTCAACAGTTTAATAACTGTAGCTTCAACATTGTTTGGGTCCTGCATGATGGGCACAAGCCTTAGTAAGACATGGCCCCAGAAAGCCTGGCCATCCTCAGGCACTGCTCATGGGAGTGTAAATTGAAACAAATCTTGAAAAAGGATCTGATGATTAAGATCAAAGTGGAAAATATACCTAAATTCAACAACTCACTTGTGGGTGTATTGTAAAAATACCAGGCTCACATACCCAAAGAACATGTTTGAAAGCACCACCAAAGCACAATCTAAACTTTCAACAACTCAACTGCCCATAAGTCTTTGCACAGATGGACACAGGGATATAAACTTATATAGTGGAACAAAAATGAAGATTAATTAGTGATGCTGTGTACATCATTGAATAAGTTTACAGTGTTGATAGAAGCCATACACTGAAGAACATAAAGTACATCAACTTACAAAGCTCAAAAAGATATGGTTCATGTTGTTCTTAAAATTTGTATAGTCATGACCAATCTACCCCAACAAATTCTTATACAACTCCCGATGCATAAGTATGTAAAATAAGCATATATATATATATATATATATATATATATATACATACACACAAAGAAAAATAGGTTTAGAAAATGAATATTTATAGATAATAAATCATAAATAATATTAAAATATTTTCTTGTATATATGTAAATATATAATTTTATTATTTTTTAATAAGGAAAGAAAATTTACAAGCTAATAAGATAGATGTGTTTGTTTATACAGATGGAGTGAAATACTGGCTGCATTGCAGGACATAAAGTACGTTCAACAGTTTTCAGAGCTGATGGATATTTTTATCTCATTATCATCAATGTTGAGCAGGTCTCTTTGCATAACTTCATGGTATAAAATGGCAACAGTTTAGGGCCATTTCAGAAATTACTCAGTGAGTGAAGTGCCAGCATGGTGACCTGAGTTCTGATCCCCAGAGCCCATATAAAACCCAGATGTGGCAGTACATGTTGAATGCTTACACCCTGAAAACTGGTAGCAAAATATTACAAATTTGTTTTCCATAAATAAGCTAGCCTGTTTCTCTAAGAGCAGAAATAGTGGCATGTATTATGAAAACACTACAGTTCAGAACACACACATCTCTGTTACGAGCAGGTTTTCCCCTGCTGCCTGTCTGGTCCCACATCAGCCCCCAATAACACACAGAGACTCTATATTTGATACAATCCTGTTGGTCAGTTAGTATGATTGTTTATGGGCTAGCTCTGTCTTAATTATTAACTCATTTCTACTTATCTAAGAATTTCCACGAGGCTCATCTTACCGGCCAGAGCGGCCCAGCATCTTGCTTCCTCTAGGCTCTACATGCTGACTCCTCACTACTTCCTCTTTCCTTCTTTTCTGCTAGCCCCAACTATCTTGCTTTCTCATTGGCCACAGTGATTTATTCATTAACCAGTATGAGAAACATATTTACAGAAAACATTTCCCATCATCTTCTCTTTTCTGTCTAAAATAAAAGAAGGGGTTTAACCTTAACATAGCAAAATATACCATACAACAGTTATCAAATAAGAATCACAGTTAACAATATTTAGTCCATTAACATTTTGTAAGACTTAAACAAAATATCATCTATCCTATCTTTGTGAGTCTAAAGTCCTATATGTAACTTATCTTTAATCCTAACTAAGGAAAACTATAACCATAACTATTTGTCTTCAACTCCTTCAAAGACTACAGAATGATATTATATAAACTCTAGAAATGACAGAGACAACTTACTGCCTGGTCAGTCACCCGAAGTTCTACTATAATGCTCCATCTTAAGCACATAGGCCATACTGTGTCTGGCAAAGCAGGAAACTTTAAACTGTCCAACTGTATTGGCAGTTTGTCAGTCACTTTTCTCTGTGTCTTGTAGACTGTCTGGCAGCCTTTTCCATGAAGCAAGAATCCTGTAGAAATGTCCATCTTGCATCAGCAGTCACTTTTCTGTGGGTCCTGCACATCCAGTTTATATAGCATAAAGTCAAACAGTCCAGAAGAGTAGTACCTTGCCCAAATGGCTATTAGTCTTGCCATATTAGAAGCAAACTCCATAATGTGTTTCTTCGATGTCCATCTTCCTTTCTGATGTAGATGGTGTTACCAGGAGCAGTTGTGCCTCACTGTCAAGAAAAACCCTAAACCATTTTAAATGTCATATTCTGAAGGTCTTTGAAAGGTTTGAAGAATGCTTATACATCTCAAATACATCTCTGCATATTTAGAAATCCTAACTAACTTAACTTCAAATTTGGACTATCATAGGTAACTCTCTATAATCTGTACTAAATTATACATTACATTTTCCAATGAGCTGTATAAACATAATACCTAAACGAGAGGAGAAATGTACATATCACAAAATTGACCTTAAATTGTATCAATTAATGAAAATCCATTTCAAAGCAAAGTATTCCTATCTATACCATAATTCACTTTTTACCTTTAAAAAGATTGTTTGTGGTCATTAGCCATTTATAACCAAGCCCACTTAAATGAAAACAAACATTTATAAACAGTATTTGGGAATTTGGGCATTGTTCTTTCCAAACTGCTTCCTGCTTGTAGGGGGCGCTGTCATGGGGAAACCTAAGAAGATGCAGAAATCCTGGCTGTAGTGGTCTGCAAGGTTGTAATGTCCCATTGACATTGCTTCAGAGGGTCTTGCTTGATCAAACCACATTAGTCTGGAAGAAATCCACAGCTTTTCATTTTCTGTGGAAACAAAAATAGAAATCCTTTTCCCCAGTAACTTGTCCTTGAATTTAATTTTGGAGTCAAAGCATTTTTAAAATAATAAATTGAATTAATCAAGCAGCATTTCTTTGATCAGTTGTTATTTTCTCAGCAGTCAAACAATTTAAAGATAACAGAGTCACGTATAGTATCCAAAATTTCACTGTGCTTTCCATCTTTACATGGCTTTCTTTATTACTCTATTTCTTCTACTTCTATTTTTACATATTTTGAGACAGGGTTTCTCTGTGTAACTTTTATCTGTCCTGGAATTCATTGCTTACCAGGTTTACTTTGAAATCACAGAGATCTGTTTGCCTCTGCCTCCTGGGTGCTGGGATTAATGAATGACGTGCGCCACCACACCCAGTTACTCTACTTCCTTTTTACTTTTTTAAACCATTGTATTCTGTTTCTTTTTCTCTCCCAAGCTAGCGTATTTTTTAATACACAGTGTAAACTTTCAGTAAACCTTCATTGCAGCTCTCATACACAATGAATTGTTAATAGAGCTCTTCAAAAGCAAGGCAGTTTTTTGCTGCTTATGCTAATTTTGGAAACCTCCCTTAAAGCAGCTGCACAAATCTCTATCTACAGCAAAACAAATCCAACCAAGAAAATGCTGCTACCAAGAAGTCTTGCTAGTCTCTGTTCCTTTGTTTCTAAAAACTATTTTTTAAGCTTTTGTTATGTTTTAAGTGAAAGTTCTCAGTTCCACTTCTGACACCATTATGTTACGAGCAGGTTTTTCCCCTGCTGCAGGTCTGGTCCCACTGCCCTGCATCAGCCCCCAATAACACACAGAGACTCTGTATTTGATACAATCCTGTTGGCCAGTTACCATTATTGTTTATGGGCTAGCTCTGTCTTAATTATTAACCCATTTCTACTTATCTAAGTATTTCCACATGGCTCATCTTACCTGAGAGCGGTGGCCTGGCATCTTGCTTTCTCTAGCTCTACATGCTGACTCCTCCTAACCACTACCTCCTTGTCTCCTAGCCCTGCCTATCTTGCTTTCTCATTGGCCACAGTGCTTTATTCATTAACCAGTATGAGAAACATATTTGCAGAATGACATCTCCCATCATGTCTCAAATCTGAGCTGAGGATTTCAAGCTACATTAATTGACTGTGTGATGTGATAGTGATACATACAGTGAATTCAGAACAAGTCTAAAGAGAAGTCACACAATCTCACATAGATGAGTAGTGCCAGAAATACATCAGATTCATTTCAACTTTTAAAGTCATTTTTGGCTGTTGTATGTTCAGAGATATTTACTATTGGCAAATATTTTGTAGTTCCTACATTTGGCTACATAACCCCATGTGGGGCAGAGACCAAAAGTTTGAGAAATAGGGGTATAGATGCTGAAGAAAGGATAAGTCAGAAGGAAAGGGTCACTTCCCATAGAGAGAGTTCTTTAGCTGTGCTCGAGGTGTTGGAGATACCAATGACCCCCTCCAATATTTGTACTTGTGGATATTCATTGTACACACTACTAAGCTTCATACAATTTGCTTCAAGTTATCATTTACTTTGATGATACTCACCATTTCCTATCCCTTATCACTCCCCATTCTCCCTTCTGCTAGTCTCCCTCTTCTCCTGCATAACACACACACACACACACACACACACACATGAAAATTGTATTTACAGACAATTCTAGAACCCCAAGTGAGAGGGAGAAATGCCATATTTGTCTTTATGCATCTGACTTTTTTAGTCACATTTTTTTTATTAATCTTCTCATTTCCCAGTACCCCTGTATCCTTCTTCATCCTAGCAGCATTCCCTCCAAAAAAAAAGTTTAAAAAATTAAAACCATCTATTCCTCTCCTGACTCAATCTTTCTAGTCCCATGTGCTTTCCTTCCCCCCCCCCCACTTCTCTTTCTCCTAACTTCCTCTCCACTCACTGCCCCCCAGCAATATGCTCAGGAGATCTTGTTTCTTTCCTCTTCTGTGATGGACCTTGTATGAATCTTTTATAATCCTCCTTGTATCCTAGTTTCTCTGGCTATGTGAATTATAGGCTGGTGATCCTTTGCTCTATGTCTAAAATCCATCCATGATTGAGTACATACCATGTTTCTCTTTTTGTGACTGGGTTACCTCATTCAGGATGTTTTTTTCAAGTTCAATCCATTTGCCTTGGAATTTCAAGATTCCACAGTATTGTTTTGTTTTGTTTTTTGTTTTGTTTTGTTTTTTTTTTTTAGACAAGAGAAAGAGAGAGCAAGAGAGGGCAAGAGAGAGAGAGAGAGAGAGAGAGAGAGAGAGAGAGAGAGAGACCATAAAAGAGGGAGCCATTACAGGTTTCAAGAGAAAACTGATCTAGAGAAATGTCCAGAGACCTACAAGACTGATCCCAACTAACAATTTGAACAACAGTGGAAAGGCTACCATCAATGCCATTTCCTGAATATGAGATTGATGACTAACTTATCCACCATCATAGAGTCCTCATCTAGTAGCTGATGGAAACAGAAACAGACACCCACAGCTAAACACTGAGCCTAACTGGAATCCAGATGCAGAGAGGGAGGACAAGACCAGGCTACAGAAACCCACAGAGATAGCTGACCTGAACAAGGAGGAGCTAATGGGCCCCCAGACTGATAGCTGGGAATCCAGCATTGGACCAACTCAGACCCCCTGAACATGTGTCTCAGAAGACTTGGGCAGTCTAAGAGACCTTGGACAGTGGAACCAATATGTATCCCTGGTGCACAAAAGGACTTTGGGAGCAAGTTCCCTGTGGAGGATACTCCCTTAACTTAGAGGCAGAAGGGAGGGCCTAGTCCCTACTCAAAATGACTTGACAGATTTAGATGACCTCTCCAGGAAGGCATCAGTCTACATGTGGAGTTGGGGGGGGATTGATGGGATGGGAAGGTGGTCAGGTGAGCATGGTAGGGTGGATGAGAGAGAAGGATGGAGGGGCAGAGAGAGAACTGGGATTGATATGTAAAACAAGAAAAAACTGAGAACTATAAAGATATTTATGGTGGTTTGAAATAAAATGCCCCCACCCCCAGTAGCAAATGGCCCTATTAGAAGGTGTGGCTTTGTTGAAATGGGTGTGGCTATGTTGGAATAGGTGTGGTTTTGTTGGAGGTGTAGCTGGAGGATGGGCTCTGTGTTCTGCTATGTTCAAGCTGTTTCCAGTGACACGGTTCACTTCCCTTTGCCCACACATCAATATGTAGAACTCTCAGCTCCTTCTCCAGTACCATGTCTACCTGCATGCCACCATGCCCAGCCTTGGTGATAATGTAATAAATCTCTGAACTATAAAGGCACCCCAATAAAATGTTTTCCTTTGTAAGAAAAAAAATTAAAACCAAACCAAATGAAAACGAAACAAAACAAAAAAGAAAATCAAACAAACAAACAAAAAACCTCTTTGCTTTTCCATCTTTCCCTCTTCTCCTACACCTCTTCATTCATCTTAGTACTATTGGGAGTATCACACAGTATACATTTTTGTCCTGCAAATGTTCATTGCAATCTGATCCAAGGCCCTGGTTTCTGGTGTACTATCATTACTGGACACTCACTGAACTCCTCTCTGATATCCTGTGGCCTCCACAAGCCATGGAGATCCTGTGGTTATCTTCCACAAGACCAGTCCCTTCATGTGACCCAGCGGTTCATAGATGTGGTTCAGTGTTAGGGTGTTCCAATCCAAGGTCTTGGATGTGTGCCTGTATGGTAGCTGAGGTTGTCAGTCTGGGCTGCTGGGACAGCCCCCACTTAGGTGAGGGGCAGAAACAGCTCTCCTAGGTCCATATCATCAGGGCCAGTTTTCCTAGCTCATTGTGAAGGGTGTGACTATCTCTCTGAAGTGCAAGGGGCCAGGTTTCCCGTTAGTGTCAGGGTCAGCTCTCCTGCTGCAGTGTTCAGGGAGAAACAGAGCCAGATTTCCCTGGGCCACCAAAGGGTAGAGCTGGGTCAGCTTGACCCTCTGATTTCATCACACATGTTTCCTATGGCCCTCTGCAGTAACATGAGCCACAGACACCAACACACACACACACAAGCTGATGCAGGAACATGGACCCAGACATGGCTCTTGGTCGCAGTTCTAGCCTGGACAATACCATGACTCTGGATGGCAGGACAGGCCACCCAGCTCAGCATAGCTCTGACAGTGGCATAGCCCTCAGACACCAACAAAGCCACAGGTTCTGACCCAGACCCTGGGCTTATATGTGGCCTTTGTCAATAGCATGGATCCCAGCTTCCGTAGGACCACAGACCAGGCCTGCATGTTTCCATGGCCATAGATGGCAGCTCAGGCCACTCAGACTATTATGGCCTCAGACACCAACATGGCCCAGGTGACTATCTATACACCAGGCAGCCACATGGCCTTCGATGGTAACATGGGCCATGGCCATCAACATAGACCCCAGCTTCATCAGGTCCATTGACCCAGACATGGCCCTCAGCTATAGATCTGGCCCAGATATCAACATGGCATCATGTATCAGCACAGACCATTCAGATCTGTATAAGCTCAGCTGCAACATGGTCCTTGGAGAAAAACATGGTCTCTCGTGGCTGACCAGATCCCAGGCAGCCACATGGCCTTCACTTGCAGTGGTTGCAATAAGTGAGAGGAAAAAAAAATATCACATTTGTCATTTTGCATCTGTTCTTAACCTGGATGGTTTAGAAGTGTTAATCTATACTCATTTAGCTGTATATTTTATACTGTACTGTAAGCACTCTTCCTATATATGTTCTATTACAAGACAAGTGTTTAAAAGACAAAATAAAAGCATGGAAGCATGCATTTTTGCCCTGCTTCATCCTTTGAATGTGGAAATTCATAGAGCAGCTATTAAAGAGACTACAGCAGATGTAGGAGGGGGGACCAGAAACCCCGGTCCCCAAACCAAAATGACTTGCACTTTCTTTTCCTCCAAAGTCCTCTGTTCTGAAACATAGCAGGTTGAAAGTGTGAGGGAGTATCCACATTAACTGAATATCCAAAAGATGCCTCCTACTTCCTGTTCTAGGCAGAGGAAAAAGAACTTAAAACAGTAAGAAGATAAAAGAGAGTATGAATTCCTGCTTTATCCTTTCTCTCCAATATCTCATGACCATTTCCACAAGTAATCCGGATGCGAGATGGTATCCTGTAAATATGTTTCTCATACTTGTTAATTAATAAAGCACCGTTGGGCCAATGAGATAGCAAGATAGTCGGAGCTAGGAGACAAGGAGGAAAGAGGAAGTAGGAGGCAGGAATCGAGAGGTAGACCTGAAAGAAAGAAAATGCTAGATGCGGCTCCCGGATAAGATAACCATGTAGAAATACTTAGATAAGTAGAAATGGGTTAATAATTAAGGCAGAGCTAGCCCATTAACAATGATAGTCATTGGCCAATAGGATTGTATCAAATACAGAGTCTATGAGTGTTATTTGGGGCTGGTGCGGCTGTGGGCCCAAACTGGTGGCAGGCGGGATGGAGCTGGCCGGAAGGAACAACCTGCCGTAACATAATCCAGTTTTGCTGGTGGCAGAAGCTGCTAGAGAAAGCCAAGGGAATCAAATTTGTGAAGCAGAAAACTTAGCTCTCTGATTGATATATCTACATTCCAAAGAAAACAGAACAAATGCTGATTGCTTTTATTTTTAAAGATTTATTTATTTATTTATTTATTTATTTTACACATATGGTTACTTTTTCTGCATATTAATCTGCACACCTGATGGGAGGTGTCATTCTGTAAATATGTTCATCTTATTGGTTAATGAATAAAGCACTGTTGGCAATTAGGAAAGCAAGATAGGCAGGACTAGAAGACAAGGAGGATTCGAGGAAGTAGTTGGGAGGAGATTCAAGATGGAGGACAGAGAGACAAGAATGCTGGGGCCTCCGGTAAGATGACACCATGTGGAAACTTAGATTAATAGAAATGAGTTAATATTTAAGACAAATCTAGCTGACAAGAAATTAGTAACTGGCCTACAGCTTTATATCTAATACAGCATCTCTGTGTGTTATTTGGGGCTGGTGTGGCTGTGGGACCTGAAGAGCGGGGGGGGAACAACTCCTAACACACACCAGAAGACTACACCAGACAGTTGTGAGCTGCCACATGTGTGCTAGGAATTAAACTCCGGACCTTTGGAAGAGTAATGAGTACTCTTAGTCACTGGGCCATCTCTCTAGCCCTGAGTGCTTTATTTTTAACAAAGATAGATTTATTTTAATGTTTTAAGATGCTTCACTATGTATCCCAGGTTGGCTTTGAACTCACTAGAAGGGTCTTTCAGTTTCAGCCTCTTCAATGCTGGGGTTACAGGAATAATGGTGCCTGGATACACTTTCAGTTGTAGAATCTTTTTAGATGTACAGAAAACTGTGACAGTCATACAGAGCTACCACATAGCCTCAGATTACATCAGTTTCTCTTTCTCCTGATCTTCAATCAGACCCAGAATAAACACAGCTTCATATAGCCAGAACCAGGTCATGATAGCTCCAACTTCTTACCCAAAGAAGGAAAAGGACCATGGGTAATTGTAAAAGGGTAGATAAAGAAAAGAGGCAGAGAAAGGGGCTCAGGACAGTGGAGTCACAGGGTGCTTTGTTTACTTCTGTGTTCACATCCAATCCATATTCCCAGGAAGCTTGTTCGTCCTACTCAGCAGAGGATTGTTGTAGCTAGACTAACAAAAATACCATAGTCACCAGTATCTTTAGAGTGAGCATTGTGTTGACACTCGATCCTTCTAACTAGCACTCCAGAGTTTGGAAATTTAAGTGGTACTAGATGGAGGTTCTGCAGATTGAGGGTAGATCCTAATGAGATGGATGACCTGCTAAAGAAAAATATGAGCATTTCCAAAGGAGTTGACAAATGCCCAGAGCTGTATCACATACTATTTATAATGCCAATAACTAGATCCAACGTTACTAGTCATACCAAAATCAAGCAAACTCTGAATTCTTAAACAGCAAAGGCTAGGGCCCAAATAATATGGTTGTCATAGCCACTGACAATGACAATTTACAATTATTACCCAAATACTCCACCCAGCAAACAGAAAAAAAAACCTTGAAATAAATGGGCAAAAGAGTCTCATTAAAGAAGTAGGAGGTAGCTGGGCAATGGTGGCACTTTCATTTAGTCCCAGCACTTGGGAGGCAGAGGCAGACATCTGAGTTCAAGGCAAGCCTGGTCTACAGAGCTAGTTCCAGGATGACCAGGGCTACATGAAGAAACCCTGTCTCAAAAAGCCTAAAATAAATAAATAAGTGGACAGATAAATAAATAAGAAAAATAAATAGGAGGTGCTTAAATGAATTGAAAATAAAATGAAGAAAGCAGTGATTGAATTTTAAAACAAAATCCTCACAAGGTGGGATCAATTGGCAAACTTTGAGGTGCATTTATAGAAAATGAAACAATATGTAAACTAGAGAGAATAAAAATATTGAGGAAAAATAAGCAGACCCTGAAAGATGTATGAAACTATATAAAACATTTAATACCCATATCCTTGAAATCTAAAAACACAAAGGGAAAGCATGTGCCTGGGGAAACAATAGAAAATCTTGAAGTCATCCTTGGCTGACAAACACTGTAAATCTACAAATTCTACAAACTAAAGAAGATGAGTGGAGTCCAAATAGACTCCTCCTGGATTCCACATACAGAATTCCTTTAGACTGCATATGTGGAACCACTCAGACTGCATACACGAAACCTCCTCAGACTACAAATACACAATCCCCTCAGACTGCATAGACAGAACCCTTCAGATTACAAATACATAATCCCCTCATACTCCATCCCCTCAGACTACATATGCAGAACCTCCTCAGACTGCATGCATAATCCTCTTCAGACTCCATCCCCTCAGACTGCATACACAGAACCTCTCAGACTCAATAATATAAAGACACAGCATATTCACACTGTAGCACCTAAGACAAAAGAAATGGTCTTTAAAGTGTCCAGAAAAACAATAGTTTAAATGATAGGAGTTCTCTTCCAATGTCATGGAAACAGGGTTTGCAAGTGTAATTTAATGTTAACTCTATAAAAGTTATTTCTTTATTAATAATATTATATAATCTTATGTATTAATATTCATCATTGAAGGAGAGTTATTGCTCTTGAATCTTAGATGCAATGATCTATTAACATGACACTATATGTTTACTATTTTTTTACTAATTATGTTTACTAAATTAATTTTTTATTAATTTATTTTTTATATTCCAGTTCCAATACCCCCTCCCTCCTCTCCTCCTGTCCCCGCCCACTTCTCCCCACTTCCTGCCTGCTCTTCAGAAAGGGTAAGTCCTCCCCTAGGAAGTCTACTAAGTCTGTCCCATCATCTCATTGAGTCAGGACCAAGGCACCTCTCCATCCCCCACACCTGTTACGGCAGGTTTTTCCTCCCTGCTGGCCTCCCGGTCCTGCCGCCATGGTCCTGTTGCCATGTGAGCCCCAAATAACACTCTGAGACTCTGTATTTGATACAATCCTGTTGGCCAATGACTATCATTGTTAATGGGCTAGCTCTGTCTTAATTATTAACCCATTTCTACTTATCCAAGTATTTCCACGTGGCTCATCTTATCCGGGAGCCACGGCTGGCATCTTGCTTTCTCCATGCTCTACATCTTGACCCCTCCCAACTACTTCCTCCTTCCTCCTAGTTTCTTAGTCCCTCCTATCTTCCTTTTCTATTGGCCAACAGGGCTTTATTAATTAACCAGTATGAAAAACATATTTACAGAATAACATCTCCCATCACACACCCCTGTGTCTAGGCTGAGCAAGGTGTCTCTCCATATAGAATGGGCTCTCCTAAGTCACTTCGTGCATTAGTGTTAGATCTTAGACTCACCAACAGTGTTCTCATATATTGTCCCAGCTGCACTATTGTCACCTATATTAAGGGAATCTAGATCAGTCCTATTCAGGTTTCCCATTTTTCAGACCAGAGTCAGTGATCTCTCACTAGCACAGGTCAGCTGATTCTATGGGATTTTTCATCTTCCTTTGCTTGTATCATCGTTGCTCCCTCACTTCAGTTGTACTCTGGGAACTTGGTCCACAACCCCAGAGAAGCTAGAACCCTCTTCCAGAAACAGATGGAAGCAGATGCAGAAATCCATAATTAATTTAAACATGGCTGCTTTGCGTAGCCCTGGCTGTCCTAGACCTCACTCTATAGATCAGGGCTGGCCTCAAACTCCCAAACTGCCTGCCTCTGCCTCCCAAGTGTTGGAATATAAAGGTGTATACCACTACCGCCTGGTGATACTACATGTTTAAATGAAAAAGAATTAATCATCTAGAGTTCTAAGTTAAGAGATGTATATCCAGTGATGGATGTCAGAACTGAAGCTAAAATAAAGTCATTCTTGATGAAGATCAAAAGAATTCCTTTACAACACATTTGTAAGGACTCTCCTTAAAAGAAACTGCTAAGATAAGCTTCCAAACTTATACAGAATAAAGAAAGAAAGATGGTGGTTCCATTAGTAGAACACTTGTCTTGCAAGCATGAATGACTAAGTTCAATCCAGAAATTACACAAAATGGCTAGGTATGGTAATATGCACTTGTAATTTCAGTGCTTGGTTAGTGGAGACAGACAGATCCCTGGAGCTCAGTAGCTTGCAAGTCTAGACTAATTGGTAGAATTTAGGCTCATGAGAATGCCTATCTCAAGGAAGGAGTTGGCACATGAAAAGTAACATCATATCCCTCTCTCTCTCTCTCTCTCTCTCTCTCTCTCTCTCTCTCTCTCTTCTCTCTCTCTCTCTCTCTCTCACACACACACACACAAACACACATGCACACACACACGCAAACATATGCACATACACACATACACTCATACATTATATATATACATATACATTTACATATACATACACATACAAATACATAAACGGGCATATTTACTCAGAACACATTATCGGTTTAGGAAACTGCTACTTCCATGTTGCTTTCATAGCACTGGTGTTCATCATTTATCCAGTATTAGATTTCTTAGCTTAGCCCAGTTATTGGCACATAGGGAGGCACTTAATATTCAATTAAGTGCCTGAATGACTACATTGACTTCAAAGCTAGGGCTGTCGTGTACTTCCTGTAAAGCCTTGGGCAATGTTACAGTCTGTGCCAGTTTCCCAGTCTGTAAAATGGAATATATACCAGTACCCACTTCTCAAAGCCATGAAGAGGAGTGGGGCAATGCATGAGGAACACTTACAAGAATACATGGCTCACCACATGTAGAGAGCTGCGAAGTGCCGCGCTGTAAAGATGGCGCTGGCTTCCGCCTTCCACCTCCCCAAGGGTGAGTGCTCTCTGGCATAAACAAGCCCTTATTTGGTTAAGTCTGTTCAGCCTGTCTGCTTCTGGTTAGAGTAGCCTATCTGCAGGGTCCACGTAGCTCACTGGGGTTGGTTAGTGCAAGGAGATTTAAGCCTGTGCAAGGGTCCCCCGGGCTCTTGCAGGTCAGAAGAACATGTTTCAAGGATCCTGATTAAAACTGCATGAAGAAGATCTTCCCGGAGTCATGTCTTCCTTGCTGGCAAGGGCAGGCGCACCGTACAACTACATACATAGAATAAATTCTACTGCCTTGCTTTTCACTGGGGGAATCTAGTCAGGGGCTGTTTTCCTGAAAAGTGCCAATTTAACCTTCCTATCCACCTGGTGGTTATTTATCCCAACCAAGAGATGTTTGTGAAGCACCCCCCCAGTAGACATGCCTCCTGAACATTTTTGTGTTTATATTTCTCAAAGTTTCCCTTGTAAACAATTTCCTCAAAAGGATATCCCCCTAAAGGATTACACACATATACAAACTCTCTCTCTTTCTCTGTCTCTGTCTCTGCTCTCTCTCTCTCTCTCTCTCTCTCTCTCTCTCTCTCACACACACACACACACACACACACACACAATCACACACTTTTTTTACAGCTTCCCAATGGATACTTCTCTCAGTAAATGTCTTCATAATAGAATGTACTTTTTCACAGAGGATGTTTCTCCATGAAATTTGTCTCCAGCAGCTATTTATCCAATCAGGCATCTTTCTTGTCTTTCTGTCCAAGAAGCTGTCCAAGAAGCACAGTCACTGTGGTGGGCTGAATTTTCTCAACCAAATTCACATGTTGATGTCCCAATTCCCAATGTGGTACTTGGAAAGAGACTTTATAAATTGCTAAGACTGAATCATAAGGATGGAGCTCTGATACAATATGTCATTTATCTTTTAAGGAAAGAGTTGGTTGTGATTGGAGATGCTCACCTGTGCTCCTTTTACTCAGGACATGGAGGAGCGAGAATTGTGAGTTTGATGTGAACTTGTAGTATATAGCAAGGAGATAGAGAAAGAGAAAGGGAGGAAGAAGTGGGAACTGAAAAAGACACAGAAAGTGGCAGTTTGCCAGTTACATTAAAGACTTCAGGAGAAAGCTCCTGCCAGCACCATGATCTCTGATTTTTAACCTCTCAAACTTGGAGACAATACTGCTGTTGCTTGTGCCAGCCAGTCTGGTGTTTTGCACACAGACTGTCTTTCACTTTGTGCTAGAACTTGCAACTGTGATAGACTCTTTCAGACTTCTTTCCGTTGGAGACCCACAGGCATCCCCTATTCCTCCTATGTTTAAAATGATAGTCTAACTCAAGAGAAATAGAAAATCCACACTAATTAATCTATGACTCCTTTTTTGGGCTGATAAAAGAATATACTCTTCAATTTGCTTCTTATCCTGAAGCTCTCTGTAACTACAGCCCTTCATAATCAGCTCAATAATTTATGCTACTTCTATTGAAGCAACCCTAAGATTGTGCCACAGATGGTGGTAGGCACATAAAGAACCTGAGGAGTGCTGGGCAGGTTGTGTGAGTCCCTTTTCCTGAATATTCACACTAGCAGAAAGGACTATTTCCATTGCCCTCTGCTTCATACTCTTGAGCATGATTATTGTGAAGACACACTCTGTGTTTAGATTTGTTCAGATTGTATTCACTATGGGGCCTCTAGTGCCAGTAAGAATAGCTGCTGAAACACCACATACACAAATATTAGTATCCTGAGAGATTCACTCATACTACATGAGCACAGAAAGCAGAGGGACCATATAGCCTAGAAAAGTCGAAGATCCAAGCTGACAATATTAAAAAGACACATTTCACACAAAGGCCCCAGCTTCACTTCTAAGCACCTTCTTCCCAGGTCCCCAAACTGATGGAGTCAAGCCTGCACAATTAAGCATTAAGCATTCTTATCCCCATTACACTCTTCTCAATAACCAAACCAACCAAACATTAATTTACTCTGACATCCAAATCATAAAAGCAATCCTCGGTGCTACTGCTTATACCCCCCATTCTTTCCATTACACATTCTTTTTAATAATCAAAAGCTGAGTTCAATAAAGAGCTTCCATATAGAATTTCCACAATGAGATGGCTCGAGAGGAATGAATGGCAGGGACTGAGACATCAGCTATGTACCTCTCACCTCTTTCTGCACTTGGGAACTTAGAAGAAAAAAGCTGCCTTGCATGGCTTTGGACTAGTGAACTGTAAAGATTCTGCAGACACCAAACAAAATACAAGGCATTCTTTCCCCTTCCCAACCTACTGCAAGGCAATTTGTAGAGAGGTAATTTCACACACACACACACACACACACACACACACACACACACACACACATGCTTAAATGCACAGAATGTATTTCCCATATGCAGTAGATATCATAATATCCCCCATCAAGGTGTCCAGTCTGAGAAAATTCCTTTGCAAGAGACATTATAGGATTAATTCCCTGTGTAGCTCAGGTAATTCCAACAGAAATGTGGGAGTCTATATAAGACAAAGGCAGTGGGATCAGAGTCAGGCAAGAAGCTACAATGTGAAAGTGATGGTATTGAGGCAGAATCATGACACCAAAGTGCAGGTTCCATAGGCTGGAAAATGGAAGGAACTGTATTCTGTATAGAAGCTTCCAGAAGGAGCACATCCTTGCCAGTGCTTTCCATTTGCATGGTGAAATCTACTTCAGTTTTTTTTTTTTACTCCAAAATCAGTGTATTTATATTGGTTAAGCCAGTTTTTGACTGACTTAAAACAATAGTAAAAAATTGGGTATGCCATTGGCCCAAGCCCCTGCCCTAAAGGTGCAGGTACATCTTCAGTTAGCCCATAACTAACCCCCCCACACACACACACATAGTTGTACAAAGTTGGTCCTAGAAGATTGCTGTCTGGTAATGCCTATCCATTCAGCCTCTTCTGATTCTCTAGGATGAAAGGTCCCAGGCAATGAGTCTGACATTCTTCAAAGTGCTCTTTACACCCTACTGCCACCTACTACAAGGTCTCATTGTTCTAGATTTAGAGGTGTGTAAATGATCTCCAGAGGTGCAGCAGGCCCATGCCCCACAGGTGCTACACACTACTGTTAGAATCCAACCCATCCTCTCCAGCTCCTCATTGGATGTCCAGGGCTCTTTACCCACAAGGATGGCAGGTGTCACTTCTGCTTTGATATTCAGTTCTTATGTCTATTAATTTTCTTTTTAAAAATTTCAATTTACATTCTAACAACAGTTCTTCCTTCCACTTCTCCTCTCACTCCTCCTCCCATTCCTCCTTGCCTCCCCCACATCCACTCCTCCCAAAGGGTAAGGCCTCCTATGGGGAGCTAAAAAAAAAAAAAAAAAAAGCCTGGCATATTAATCTGAAGCAGGACGCAGGACCAAGCTCCTCCCCCCCTGCATTAGGGTTGAGCATGATGGCATCTCACCATACGAAATGGGCTCCAAAAGGGTAGCTCATGCACCAGGAATAGATCCTGGTCCAACTGCCAGAGGCCCCTCAGATAGTCCAAGATTCACAACTGTCTTCCACATACACAGGGCCTAGTTTGGTCCCATGGAGGCTCTACAGCTGTAGGTCTAGATTTTTTGAGTTTCCACAAGCTTATTGTCCTTAAACTGTGTCAAAAGGAACACGGAATCAATGCTAGCTACAGTTCAGTTCTCCCTACATCTCTCTGGATTCTAGCTGTACACTAGATATTGGTGAAAGGAGCAAGAGGTTAAAATCTCAGGGAGAGGGAAGGAAATAAAGATAAAGTGGAGAGACACAGGAAGAAAGGAGGGGACAGGAAAGGAAGGGGGGATAAGGTCCTAAAAGGAATTCCTAGAGCTAAAAGAGATGGAACACTCTCATGTACTTTCTGTTGCTGTGCTGGAACACTGGCCAAAGTCAACTTGGGGGGGTGTAGAAAGCGTGTGTTTCAGCTAGCTAGTGCAGTCCATCATCTAGTTAAGTCAGGGCATGAGCTTAAGGAAGAGCCAGTCTCACCTGCCCAAGGATGATGGCTCTACCCATTGGTGGGATGGGCCTTCCCATTCAATCAAGAAACTGCCCCAACAGATGTACCCATAGGACAGCCTAATGGAGGCAAATCCTCAACTGAGCTTCCCTCTTGGAAGGTGTCTCAGGTAGATAACCAACTTACCCATTAAGGAGGCATATGCCCACCTCTTTTCTAAGGAGGTATTTCTCTGATGCCTTTCATCTTATCTCTACTTAACATCCCTAGTGCTTTATAATCCATATAGTTAGATGTGTTTTTTTTATTTATGTCCATGACATGAGGTTCTAGATAGTGGATATAAAAAGAAATGTCAGAGACTCCTTTAGCAGAGTCTTTCTCATTGTTCTTCTGCAATGCCAAGATATCTCTGAAGGCTGGTAGTAAAGGAGTAGAAGGGGCCTTAGCTCAAGGGGGATTCCATTGGGAAAAGGTCCTGCCCAAATATGTGACAGAAAATATTTCCATATAATAAACCCCCAAATTAGAAGGGACAGGGTGTCACAAGCCATAATTAGGCACACTTGGAAATTTTTCTGCCAAATTTTCTGTATTAGTTAAATAAAGTTATTATGCAAACTATACAATGCTATGCCATTAAGATTCTTTGAGGTTCTGATTCCCTTCAGAAGTTAGTCAGGCTCTTAGGTGACTTCTTTTAAAAGGTGTGAGGTAAAGAAATAGTTCATTTGGTAAGTTCTTACTGTACAAGCATGAGAACTTGAGCTCAATACATTAAAACCCAGAACTAGAAAGGTAGATCTCTGGGGCTTCTGCCTGCCAGCCTAGCTACTTAGGTGAACTCAAGGCAAGTTGGTGATCCTATCTCAAAAGACATGCTGGACAACAATGTTTGAGGAACATCAAAGGTGAGCCTCTGGCCTCCACTCACATATACTGGTGCACATGCACCCACTTATAAACATGCACTCCTCTCACACACACTCACACATGAACACACATACACAATGAATCTATCTACTGGGGGCTCTAAATGTTACATGTTACTCTCTGAATAGATTCCCTTCTAATAATAGAGCCACAGAACCATCTGTAACCTGCTCATTCCTGAAAATTAATTTCAACTGGCTGGGCCCCAGAACATTCAGGTCCCATAACATAAAATCAGTCAGTAATTGGCTGAATTTAACTCATTTCCACTTGCTAGGTAGCTCCTAATTTAAAAAACCCTTCCTGGTACTTTTTTTTTTCTATCCCGAGTCTCCTTGCCAGCTGTCCACCCACAGAATAATGAGTCTTTATTCTCTAGCCCAACTAGCTCTCTCAGGGACTTCTTGGTCTCCTCTACTATGAATCAGAGGCTACCCTAGAAAAAAATGGCTTTGTGAAGTGATTCTGAGTTTCCATGATGCTCGCTGTGGGGGAGTAGCTAGCTACCCAGGAAGATGGAGGTAAAATGTGTACTTCTTTGGTTGTTGGGGATGATTGATCTTCCTGCTGCTCCTTATTGTTTGTTCTCAACAGGAGCCAAGATGAAGAGTCTGATAAAGTATAAGTGAAATCATGTTGTCCTTGTGCTCAACCAATTGCAAAAAAAAAAAAAAAAAAAAAAAAAAAAACCAAACAACAAACAAAAAAAAACTTCCTTTCACTTCCTGTAAAAGCTAAAGTTCTTACATTTTCTGATTTGAGCTTATTTCTTTCTCATACCTAATTTCCCTCTCTGTCTCAGACAGGCATACCTTCTAGGTATGGCAAGTCAGACTCCTTCCTGCCGCAGGGCTTTTGCACTTGTTAATTCTCTTCCTAGAATATTCTTCCTCAAATATCTTTATTATTTTATACTTCCTTCAACTCCATAGCAAGTGTCATACCTCACATAAATTTCCATTTATAAATGCACCTATTCTCATCAATGACATCACCTATTCTTCCTCAATTTTGTTTTTTCTCTATAGCTCTAGCCAATTTATCATAGCCTGGAAGAATAGAACCAAAACAACCTGTTTGTTTTCATGCCTGATCAGTACTTTCTGAATATAAGCCTCAGGGATATGTGCTACCTATCTTTGCTGTCACGTCATCAGCATTCTACAAACTCTACAAACTGACTGGATGAGTACACTCAAAAAAATAGCTTTTAATTGACTTAATGTTCTTAGTCCTTGTAGTTATCAAATGATATTTTAAACTCTTGATATTAAACATAATTCATTTTGTGCCCTAAACAGGTACAGAATCTCAAACTCCCCTGAAGCATGACTGAATAAGTCCTTGGCATGCTATTCCATTGAGGTGGCTATAACAAAAACACCACAGGATGGATGACTTAAATAGTGGTTATAGCTTTCAGTTTCATAGAACAAGATAATTTAGTGTTCAATGAGAGATTGAGAGGCTGTCTTCTGATTCATAGACAGAGTCCTGCCAAGTTGTCCTCTCATGGCAGAAAAGACAAGCAAGCGCCTCTTTCCAGGACATCTTTTGCAAGGGCACTAATCCTGTTTCTGAAGCTGTTCCTCATAACCTAATTACATCCTAAAGGATTTCTGGACTTCAATGCACAAGTGGATGGCACACATATTTGATACATAATACCAGGTGACTACCAACCTTAATTTAAGATCCATTCTTTTAGAGTCAGTGTGATAGACCAACCAACCAACAAAAAAACAAAAAGAGTTTTAGAATCCTGGATCCTTATAGGGAGTTCTTCCCTTTGTTTTGTGGCAATATTCCTGGGGAGATGTAAACAAATATCTACTCAGCCCAGATGAGATAAAAAAAAATAAAAATAAAAAAACATAAAAACAAACAGACCAAATAACAATACTCCCAAATCCAACTCAGTGAAACATTGAGTTTATTGGGATTACTTAAAAGAATATAAATAAGGGATTATTTACAATAGCATGGATGACTCAAAGACACATAAGCTGGAACCCTGGGGCTCTCTGCATGACTTATAGGCAGCACCACTTGTCAGAGTCTTCTCCTTAGCAGTCTTTATTGCTTGAGGAGGGAAGGACCTTGTGTATCTGGTAGGATTTAGAAACTTCCTGAGACAGTTGCGTTGTTTACTTCTTAAGTCTAAAAGAACTCTCCCTCCACCCCACCCCAACCCCCACTGCCCAGGATAGAATGCTTCAGTTCAGAGAAAATTATGACACAACCTTTCTGAACAACCATATTTTAAATTTTCTCCCTTCTTGCAAAACAGTAAGTAAGGAGGGTTGTGAACCAGCATCTGCCCCCACAACATTCCCTACTCTACCCATACCCAAGCCCATATCTGGAACAGCATCACCATCAACGTGCATACCCTCAGAAGACTGGAGGAATTTGACACTTTCATTCACTCATAGATAAATAATTCTTGCTAAGACTTTCCTGTGACAGGCACTGTGCAGTGATCTGGAATGATCATCTGTGTTTGCCCCAACTCTGCATTAATTAATATTCAGTAGGTGTTTCTGAACAAATTATTTAATTCCAAGGTTCCTTTAGAGAATAATTTGAATGTGCACAGGAAGGTGATTAGAAATTATTATTATGAGGATTATCACTTTCAAGATTCCTCTGGAGTTCCAAGAGTCTCTGATCTGTGCAGTAAGTCACCTAACATTTGAGGAGTTAGCCTGGATGAACCACATCTGCCGCTCACCTGTTTTTTTTGTTGTTTTGGTTTTTTTGCTGTTGTTGTTGTTTGTTTGTTTGTTTTGTTTCTTTTTACAGAGACATCAGCCATGGGTTATTCTGATGCACTCATGAAAACTGTCTTAAAGATCAAGGTTACTAGATAATTCACCTGTCTGCAAGAGCAGGTGATAACTTCTATTTTATGGCTAAGCTAGGGGACATGGGGGAGGGTAGCAAAAATAAAAGCAGCCGTTTCCATAACAACAGAAATGCACAATTTAAAGAACATAATGTCTTGCTTAAAATCTATTTATAAAGAATGTGTAGGAAATAAAATTAAGGAAACAAACAGCAGGTGAAGTACTTGGGTTCTACCTTCATTTTCTGTCTTCTATCATGAAGCACTCAAGAAAAATTGGGTTGCTAAAGGGTCATAAGCAGAGACGGTCAAATGAAGAAGAGAACATGCATCATTCCTTAGGAGCTTGTATCCTAGACCCACAGTCCTATCACCAGATCTCCAAAGCCACACATATAATCCTCTGTTCTTTTCCAAACCTCCTCTCCCAAGCTAGTTCCAAACTGCACACACATATCTTTCCTTGAAAAACTAATTCTCTCCTATCCCATGACGGCATCCAAGACAGACCACATCTCTAAAGCTCACACACAAAATTTTCCTCTACCAATGAATACCATGCAGAAAAGCTGGTTGGTCTCTGCATCAACTCAACTGAGCTTCCTTCTTGGTTTCCATTGCCTCTCCCACCACACACTGTAGCCCTGTACTCTGGACGGTGGGAGGGCCCAAGAATGTAATTCTGCTCAGCTGAAGCTAAACAATGACCCCATGTTTGCCATTCTTCTAGGCCCATATCACATCTGTCCAGATGCCAGAATAACTATGGGCTGGAGCTGAACTTGGATACACTCTTTCCCTGACTACCACACCTCCATTGTGCACTGAGTAATGTCAGTGTGGTGCATTCAGTTGTCAGTAATGACTGGTGACTTCTAGCTTCTAATCTTGTATGATCATAAGCAAGAACATTTATTCAATCTATGTTTTAAGGAAAGGGTTACATGCATGCCCCCCATAGGGGCATAGGCAATTAAATAGACTCCTAAATTGGAATAAAATATGACTCTCCATGTCAGAGTGCTAAACCTTGAGCCTCACCTCCAAAACTGTGTTGAAATGTAATTACCATCATGAGGTATTGAGGGCTGAGACTCCTAAGCAGAACTACCTTAGCCAATGGTTTGGTAATATTGTCATGGGAATAGGCAGTTATCACAGGATAGAATTTTGATAGAATAAATTTAGTCTCTCTTGCTCACTCTCATGTTCTTCTCCTACTTCTTTCATTATGTGATGCTTTCAACAGTACTATAGGGTATTGTGGAGGAACTCACCAGATCCAGCCTCTGGATTCAAAAGTATTTCAGAAAGATAGACACATAGATAAATAACAGATATTAATCTTTTTATCCAATGTATGCTTAGCATCAGAAAGTAGATATGTGGGTTGACAATGTCCCACTGGACCCACTAACCCTCTGACCTACTGATCCACTGAACCATAAGGAGAAAGTCATATAAAAACACTGAAATTAATGGTGCCTTGCTCATTTTGCTCTGTGAACATCTCTGCTTCACTTTTTTTTTTTCAGGACTTCAGAATCTTCTTTTATTGGAATGACAAAAGCTCTGTGGCCACAGGAGCTTCCAGGGAGCCTCACTTTCAACTCTTTCTCTCTAACCACACCCTAACTCTCCCTGATTCAAACCTATCCTTTCTCTAACAAACCAGGTATTCTTTTTGGATTTGCTATTCCCCCTGACTGAGAACTTCTGCTTTACCTCAGCCTATTAGCTTGTGCCCATTCTGTGCTTAGCTGGCAAGTAGCCTTACAACCTGCCTTGTCTGGAGCAGCCCCTTCTTCACAATCAAATCTCAGCATTTCTTTTTTTCTGGCATTGAACTCAGCATTTATTCTGTTTACTTTTGTGATGACTCACTTTATTCATAAATCCTTCCCAAACAAGGGAATTATGGGAATAGTCTGCCTGCCTGTATTTTTCTTCTCTACTTTCCCAGGATCCAAAGCAGTGCCAATGCAAAGTAGAATGATGGGAGATGTCATTCTGTATATATGTTTCTCTTATTGGTTAATGAATAAAGCACTGTTCTGTTGGCAAATAGGAAGGCAAGATAGGCATGACTAGAAGACAAGGAGGATTCTGGGAGATTTAGTAAGGAGAATCAAGATGTAGGGATGTGAGAAAAGAGGTTTGGACCCTCTCTCTGGTAAGATAAGAACACGTGAAAACACTTAGATTTATAGAAATGGGTTAATATTTAAGACACGGCTAGACAGTAAGAATTTCTAGTAACTGGCCAACAACTTTATATCGAATACAGTGTCTCTGTATGTTATTTGGGGCTGACACGGCTGTGGGACCAGGCTGGCAGGTAAACTAGTAACAGTAGAAGTCTAATAGCTGTTCATGGTAGGAATGAATAAATGTTTGCTAGTACAACCCAGTGGAAGAATCACTTAACTTTAAGCCTGAAATTCTTGAACACAGATTTTGGGTTGAATGTTTAACAGTTACCTGCCCACAGGCAAGTCAGTTAATTTCTCTAGGTCTTGTATTCTTCCTTTGTAAAATAGGATAAAAATAGAACACTTATCTTTGAAAATAATTGTAAGAATCCAGTAAGACTGTACAGGCTGAGTTCTAAACACAGCACCTCTACAGGCAGAAAGTCTAACAATGTACTCCCCACTTTTGTAATATTCTTCCTATTATTGTCAATTAATAAAAAACTTGTTTATTTTTCTACTTTCCCTGTAGAAAGTCCTCTTAGGAGAACTCTGGTCTGATGGAATGGTTCTTTACTTCCATATTGACATGCCATAGCCTTAAAAATCATTGCAGAGTAAAAATATAATGGGCATTTAATGAGCATGTACTATGTATGCACAACACTTGATAATGAATGATCTCTTCAGCCTCATGGGTGGGAAGAAAAATGGAGTTGCAGACATAAACAATGGAGCAAAGATGTACATGCTATGCCTCTTTAGAAATAGATCCTTAAATTGTTCAGGAAAAGGAAGTAAATGGCAGTAGAAGTAAGCTGTGCCCAGCTGATAAAAACATGATAACAAAAGTTCAGCAGAGATTCAGACCTGCATTGAGTCCTCACATCCTCCATGTGGAAAGTGTCCAGCTTGACCTACAAGTGCATCCAAAGCCCATATTATTATGAATAACATGACCAAGACTACACTTACAACTGACATCTGGTGTTTGGATGTAGATGTCCTTTACCCAGTATTTGAGTTTGCCCCATTGACCTACAGGCTTTCCTCCACTCTAGGCAGAAGACATCTCAGAGGAGATATCCTCAGAAGATATCTCAGAAGAAATGTCAGTAGTAAAGTTTTTGCCAGGGTGTCCCTATAGAAAGATGACCCAGCCTCAGACTTGGGTACCGTGAGAGATGTCAAACTGATGGCTCACTGTTCAATCCTTTGTTTTTGTTATTAAAAAGTCATTTTGGCTCAACCACAGGATATGCCTTCCAGAAGATCAGGTACGCTGAATTCAGACCTTCACTCTCTTTGTTCCACCAGACCCAATTCTTAGGACCTCCCCTACTGCAACAACAGAACACCAGCTGAAGCCCTCCCACCCCACCAAGTCTACTGTGGCTTCTACAGATCATCCATTCTCTTGCCTCCCCCAACTAAATCATTGTGACCCAGGTCCAAACTCAGACATCCCCTGCTCAACCACAGGCCAACAACTGGTAAACACTTTCAGCAAAGTGGTTAGATGAAAATTAACTTCAAAAACTCAGTAGCCCTCCAATAAACAAACAACAAATGGACTGAGAAAGAAATCAGGGAAACAACACTGTAGTGAGATATCCAACCTTCCTGTACCTGTTGCACTGACCACGCCCATTGGGGTATGGGGACAGGTACAGGCATGACCTGGAGGGGGGGGGACTAGGTCTGAGGTCCTGGACCCCACCCCACTCACTTGCTTCCTGGTCAGAGACAGAAAGCATCGGGAGACATCCTTCTGACAGGAACCTGCAGCAGTCATCTGATTCTGGTGTAAGTGATTTCTCCCCTAATAAACATCTATCAGCCTATCATTTCCCAGATTCTTGTTTACCACACAATATAATACCCTTCACTATAGCCTTAAATAACATAAAATATCTTGGGGGTAACTCTAAAAGAGCATGTAAAGGTCTTATATGGGAGAAGACACAAGAGAAGTGGCCATCACAGGATCTAGAGCCTCGGACTCCAGACCCGCACACCATGTCATCTGAGAAGACCTTCCCAAGCAACTTCAAACAAAGAGTGGAAGACAACCAGCTCATCCTGGAGCAGCACCCCACCACCCAGTGATAATAGATAAACAAGGGTGAGAAGCAACTGCCTGTCCTGAACCAAGTTTCTTGTACCGGATCATGTGAACATGAGTGAGCTCATCAAGATAATTAGAAGGCACTTTCAGCCTAACGCCAATCAAGTTTTCTTCCTCCTGGTGAATAGTCACAGCATGGTGAGTGTGTCCACTCCCATATCTGAATGGTATGATAGAGAGAAGGATGAAGATGGCTTTCTGTAGATGGTGTATGCCTCCCAGGAGACATTCGGAACAGCACTGGCTGTGTAAGACTAGAAAAATGCCTAATGTTTGCTAAGCCCTTATCAAGGAAAGAGCTGATATTACCAGCAGATCAGAACATAGGCTCCCACCTAGGCTGTTAGGAACTATTTGTCAGCAAGAAACTGAGCTCCATGCAATCTCATTCAGCTTAGAAATTCATCTAAACTAGGCTCTCTTGTGTTCAAACTTTAGAAGTTTAAAAATAAAATACTTTGCATCCGAGAGAGAGAGAGAGAGAGAGAGAGAGAGAGAGAGAGAGAGAGAGAGAGAGAGAAAGTCTTATATGATAAAACTTCAAGTCTTTGAAGAATTGAAGAAGATATATCAGGAGATGGAAAGATCTCCCATCCTCATAAAACCTAAGGTTAATACAATAAAAATAGTCACCCAACCAAAGTAATTACAGATTCAGCACAATCCCCATCAAAATTGCAACACAATTCTTTATAGAATTGGTAGGACAATTCTCAATTTCTTATAGTAAAAATCTTGAGCAATCTTGAGCAATAAAAGAACTGCTGGAGGTATCATCATCCCTAATTTCAAGCTGTAGTAAAGATTTATAGTAATAAAAAGCACATGACATTGGCATAAAAACAGACAAGTTAATCAACAGAATTGAATTAAAGACACAGAAATAAATTCACACATCTGTGGACACCTGATCTTTTTACAAAGAGGCCATAAATACACAGTGGAAAAAATGAAAGCACATTCAACAAATGATGCTGGTCAAACTGGATGTCAGCATGTAGAAGAATGCATATAAATCCTTATTTATCACTCTGTTCAAAACTCAAGTCCAAGTTTATCAAAGACCTTAGCATAAAACCAGACACACTAAACCTGATAGAGGAGAAAGTTGAGTACAGCCCTGGACACACTGGCACCAGAAACAACTTCCTCAACAGAGTACTGATAGCAGAAGCATTAAGATTAAAAATAAATAAATGAAATGTCATGAAACTGAAAAGTTTTCATAAGGCAAAGGGCATCCTCAGTTGGACAAGGAGACAGCCTACAACATGGAAAAAGATTTTTATGAAACCCACATCTGATAGAGGGGTAATGTCAAGAATATATAAATAACTCAAGATATTAGACATCAAAAAAAGAAGTAATCCAATTTAAATGTAGGGTAAAATCTAAACAGAGATTTCTCAAAAGATGAAACTCAAATGGCAGAGAAACGTTTAAAGAAATTTCCAATATCTTGTGGATCATGGAAATCCAAATCAAAACATCTTTGAAATTCTATATTACACCTGTCAGAATGCTTAAAATCAACATAAGTGACATCTCATGCTGGTGAGGATGTGGACCTACTCCATTGCTGGTGGAAGTACAAACTTTGTATGTACAGCCATTGTGGAAATTAATATGGTGGTTTCTCAGAAAATTAGGGATCTATCTACTTCAAGATACAGCTATACCATTCTTGAGCATATACCCAAAGGATGTTCCATGCTTCCATAAGGCACTTGCTCAGCTATATCTATAGCAGCTTTATTCATAATAGGCAGAACCTTGAAACATCCTAGATGTCACTTAACTGGAGAATGAATAAAGAAAATGTGATAAGTTTACACGATGGAGTATTACTCAGTTGTTAAAAAATGACATCATTAAATTTGCATGTAAATGTATGGAATTAGAAAAAAAATCTCATTCTGGATGAGATAAACCAGATTAACCTAGACACAGAGAAACAAATGTGGTTTTGTATATCCACTTCAAGTATATATTAGCTGTTAAATAATGACAATCTGTTGCAAGATTTCTTGTCAGACAGTCTTTGGATCACCAGCCCCCAAATAATGACATGAAGACTTCTAACCATGAAAGCTTTAGCTTAGGCTTCTCTCAACGAACTTTTATAGCTTAAATCAACACATTTATCTAAGATCAAAAAACACTTATGACACATTATGCTGGTGAGAATGTGGTATAAGGGGAATACTCTTCCATTGCTTGTAGAAGTACAAACTTGTAAAGCCACTTTGGAAATCAGCATGGCTATTTCTCAGAAAATTGGGAATCAATATACTACAAGACCCAGCAATACAATATACCCAAAGGATGCATAATCATACCACAAGAACATTTGCTCAACTATATTCATAGCAGCATGATTTGTAATTGCCAGAACCTGGAAGAAACCTAGATACCAATCAACCAAATAATAGATAAAGAAAATATGGTACATTTACACAATGGAGTACTATTCAGCAGCCAAAAGCAATGACGTCTTGAAATTTGTAGGCAAATGGAAACATACAAACTTTTAAAAGTAATATATATCTGCATTATCACAAGATTGGAATGTGTGGTGTGCACAAATCAGTTAAAGATGAACTTTTCTTCTATGTTTGAACAGGTAAAACACATCTGTTAAATGTATAAGTCCATTTGGACTGTATACCAAACCTCTATACATGCCACATTAAAGGATAGAATGTAATAAGTCATAAGGATTTTATAGCCAACATAATTCATTATGTCTCATTCAGTCTTAGAGCTGTTCCCATGTGGAGGGGTCAACATATACATCACCTGCCATGCAGTCTTTCTTTAGTTTTTCCCTTGCATCAATGGTCAAGATCCTCAGGAGTTCTCGCTCAATCAAATCTGATATTTATTAACTTTGAAGAGAACTATAACTTTTTGTTTCCTGTGGGGGGAAAAGGCATAACCTCTCCCCTAGAACAATATATTTTTTACTTCAATTTTGAAGTTAAGACATTTAAAAAATATGTTGGCTTAATTTAGCAGTTTCTATAATCCAATGTCTCTCATCAGTTATTGTTTTATTTTTGTAAAATATCATTTAATAATTCAAAGTCAAGAAAACACCATACAAGATCCAGGCACCTGTGTGTTTCCCACCTTTACATGGCTTTTTAAATATTACTTTTCTCTCTCTTTAAAGAAATTGCTTTATTATATTTAAACTGTTTATTTTTTATGACTATCCATACCCTTCTTCTATTTTTTCCTTTAGCATCTAAGCAAGTTTTAAAAAAATACTACATGTGTTTAGAGAGATTTTCTCAGTCTGGATCTGACTTTATTGAACACTAGTGATATTCTCTAACTATTGGAGACAAACCTTAAACTGCTAGGCTAATGCCACATGGCTCTGGCAGATGGTTCTACCCATCTCAGTTGCTTGAGAGCCTGTCCTTATGCTGGCACTGGTGGGAGCCCCAGCTCTAGGAAGTTTCTGTGTCCTAGATGCAGCAGGCATTCTTCCCCCTAGAGCACCAGCTGCTCAAGTGTTCAGGTGCACAGCAGAGCCTCTTAATAGAGTTGTGTCTCTGATGCAGATCCTACTCAAGACCTGAACACCAAGAAGTCACTTGTTTGGAACTTTTTTCTTTTAGCTTTCTGGGGCCTAATATGGATATATATGGCCAGATGGTGGGTACTACATGTAGCAAGTTTTCTTGTTTGACTGTCTTTAGATCATCAGTACCCAAATAATGACACAGAGACTTCTTATTAATTATGAAAGTGTGTCCTTTAGCTTAGTTAGGCTTCTTTCAATGAGTTATTATAACTTAAATTAACCCACTTAAATTAATCTGTTTTACAGCATGGTGTTACCACCTCTCTTCTACCTTGTACTTCATGTTTCCTCCCCATGTCTGTCTGGTGACTCTGTGTTTCTCCTTCCCAGAGTCCTCTCTGTCCCTGGAAGTCATGCATATATCTCCTGCCTAGCTATTGGCCATTTAGCTCTTTATTAAACCAATCACAGAAATGTATTTGCACACAGTGTACAAGTATTCCTCAACAATAATCAAGTTACCATCTGCAGACCAAAGAGGTTAGGTAAAGAGGAGGGCTATGGGGGAGGTATGGATCTCACTGGGAAGGGGAAATAGAATAGATTTTGCAGGTAGACCCAGGACAGTGAGGACAGGAGAGAGAGGGATTGGGTAGGGAGAGACAGATTTGGGGGACATTCAGGGAATTGTATGGATCCTAGTGCTGTGAAACTTCCTGAAATCTGTGGAGATCCTTAAGAAACCCAGGCTGATGTTAGCACAGAGGATTATTTCTCTTAAAACTCACACCAGGGCCTCATTGCCTAAAATAACATTCATACAGCTCAGTGAATGTAGAGAGATCAAGTTGGTGCCTATATTGAGGCTTCACCCATAAATTCTAATCTCTTTGTCATAAGAAGGTACTTTGTAGCTACAGAAAGAGATACCTGGACACCAGCAAAACACTTGTCCTATAATACAACTCTTTTCTTCTTAATGGATTGCCTGAACAGTCTTGATATGAGAGCTTTTGTCTTGTCTAATTGTATCTTTTTTGTCCTGATTGGCTGTCATCTCTTGGAGGTCTGCTCTTTTCTAAAGAGGAAATAGGTGGGACTGAATCCAAGGGAGAGTGGAAATTGTGGTTGGGAGGGAACTCTGTGTTCAGGATGTAATGTACAAGATAAGAAACAACTTTTAATAGATAATTTAATTAATTAATAATCTAAAATATCTTTTGGTGTGATGGCTGAAATATACCTGTCATTTCCATACCATTAATATAGTTCATGACATGTCCACTCAACCTTTCAAACTTTTGTGGACAGCACTCAATATTTCCTGGATCTCCTGCTCCCCAACAACTCCAACTCTGCTTTATTTATGACACAGACAAGGGGATGAACTTGTAGTTTCCATGTATTGTAGTAGGCACTGGGATAGATGAGACTGCTGCCATCACAAACCCTGTAATCTATCTAACAAGGCTCCACAAGAGAATATTCATTGGTAACATTTAAAACATTTAAAAAACATTATTTTAAATAGTATGCAAAAAAGTTTAAATATTATATTTTTATATTTATTCATTATTATTCTTTGACAGTTTTATACATCTAGATAATGAAGTTCGGTGATTTTAAGCCCTGTTACCTTTTCTTATTCTCCTTCTATTGCTTAAATATTTCTTACCAATAATTCTGCCTTTTAATTTTGTGGTGAAAGTAGAGGTAGGGTTGCTTGAAGATGCATGAATGAGGGGCTTTTCTTACACAAATACATCATTATACTTCACTCATTTTATACCTTCTGTGCTTTCTCTTGTTCCCCCATTTCTTCTCCCCAGTAATCCCCTTTAGATTTACATGTATGTGTTTCTCATGAATATGATATACACAGTGAAATTTAGATTTGCTTCTATTCTCCTCTTCTACTCCCCTTTCTCCCAATAAGTAAAACTTTCCACTTTCATGTTAAACATTTTAATATCTAAATATGATGTATCAGAGAAAATCAACTGTTTACCTTTATGTGTCTGTTTTGTTTGGTTTAATCTGATGACCTCCATATGTATCCCATCTTCAACTAATGACATCATTTTGATCCTTTGTACCTTGAGTAAACTTTTTATTGTACGTGTATTTTGTTTGTCCAGTCATCTCTCTCTCTCTCTCTCTCTCTCTCTCTCTCTCTCTCTCTCTCTCTCTCTCTCTCTCTCTCTCTCTCTCTCTGCCTCAGTCTCTCATTCATATATCAGAGGACAACTTTATGTGTTATTTCTCACTTTCCACCTTGTTTTGAGGCAGGGTCTTTTGTTTGCCACTGTATAGACCAGGCTTTCTGACCCACCAATTTCTAGGGATTTTTCTATCTTGCCAAAAGCACACTGGTATTAGAGAAATGTAAGAGTCATATCTTAGCTATTGTAATTAATGCAACAATAAACATGGATGTGCAAACATCTCTGCAGTATGCTTAGAACTCTTCATGAATTTACTTAGGAGTGATGGATACACAGTTTTACAAGCACCATTTGTTAAAAATGTTATTGTTTTCCAGTGACTGTTTCTGACATCTTTATCAAAAACCAGATCATTTTAGCTGGGTGGATTTATTTCTGGGTTCCCTGTTTTGTTCCACTAGTCTTCAAAATGTTTCTGTACCTGTACCATACTGTTTTGCTTACTATGGCTCTTTAACATAATTTGTAATTAAGTATTGTTTTACCTCTAGCTTTGCTCTCTGGCTCAAGTTTGTTTTGGCTATTTTGTGATTCCAGGTGATTTTAGGGATTCTATTTCTGTAATGAGTAAGGTTTTCCCTGCTGGTCTTGTCCCACCACCATGCCAGCCCCCAATAACACACTGAGACTCTGTATTTGATATAATGCTGTTGGCCAGTTACTATTTTCTTATTGGCTAGCTCTGTCTTAATAATTAGCCCATTTCTATTAATCTAAGTATTTCCACGTGGTCTCATCTTACCAGAGAGCAGGCTGACATTCTGCTCTCTCCAGTCTCTACATCTTGACTCTTCCTCCCTACGTCCTCTTTCCTTCTTGTCTCCTAGTCCCTCCTATCTTCCTTTCCTATTGGCCAACAGTGCTTTATTCATTAACCAATATAAGAAACATATTTACAGAATGGTATCTCCCATCATCTCCTCTCTTCTGTCTAAAATAAAAGAAAGGGTTTTAACCTTAATATAGCAAAATATATCACACAACAGTTATCAAATAATAATAACAGTTAACAATATTTTGTTCATTAATATTTAGTAAGACATAAAATATTCTATAATCTATCTTATCGTTGTGAGTATAAAATCCTATATGTAATTTATCTTTAATCCTAACTAAGGAAAACTATAAGTACAACTATTTGTCTTCAACTCCTTCAAAGACCTCAGAAGGATAATATATAAACTCTAGAAATGACAGAGACAACTCACTGCCTGGTCAGTCACCCAAAGTTCTTCTGTAAAGTTCCATCTTCAGCCCTGAGGCCATAGTGTGTCTGGCAGACTCTTCAGCAAAGTAGGAATCTTTAAACTGTCCACCTGTATTGGCAGTTTGTCACTCACTTTTTTTCTGTGTCCTGCAGACAGTTTGGCAGACTCTTCCATGAAGCAGGACCTGTAGCACTGTCCATCTTGATTCAGCAGTCACTTTCCTGTGGGTCCTGCATGTCCAGTTTATACAGAATAAAGTCAAACAGTCCAGACAAGAGCAGTATCTTGCCCAAATGGCGTGTCTTACCATATTAGAAGCAAACTCCATAACGTGTTTCTTCAAAGTCCATTTACCTTTCTGATGCAGGTGGTGTTGCCAGGAGCAGTTATGTCTCACAGTCAAGAAAAACCCTAAACCATTTTAAATGTCATATTCTGTAGGTCTTTGAAAGGTTTGAAGAATATCTATTCCTTTCAAATACATCTCTGTATATCTAGAAAATCTAACTAACTTAACTTTAAGTTTAGACTATCTTAGGTAATTATCTATAATCTGCACTAAATTATACATTACATTTTAATATGAACTATATGAACACAATGCCTAAACAAGAGGAGAAATATGCATATCACAAAATTGACCTTAAATTGTATCAATAAATGAAAATCCATTCCAAAACAAAGTATTCATATCTATACCATAATTGTCTTTTTACCTTTAAAAAGATTGGTTGTGATCATTAACCATTCATAACCAACCCTATTTAAATGAAAACAAACATTTATAAACAATATTTGGGAATTTGGGCATTGTTCTTTCCAAACTGCTTCCCGCTGATAGGGGGCGCTGTCATGGGGATCCAAAGAAGATGCAGAGATCCTGGCTTGTCTCAGCTGTTTTGAAAGTTGGATCACCTGGGACTCTGTTTCAGGGGGTCTGGCTTGATCAAACCATTTTAGTCTGGAAGGAATTCACAGCTTTTTATTTTCTGTGGAAACAAAAATAGAAATCCTTTTTCCCAGTAACTTGTCCTTAGACTTAAATTTTGGAGTTAAAACATTTTAAAATGTATAAATTGAATTAATCCAGCAGCATTTCTTTTATCAGTTGTTGTTATTTCCTCAGCAGTCAAACGATTTAAAGATAACAGAACAGCATACAATATCCAAAGTTTCTCTGTGCTTTTCATCTTTATGACTTTTTTTTTTTAACTTTTATTTTGACATATTTTGAGACACGGTTTTTCTGTGTAAATTTATCTGTCCTGGAATTCTCTTTGAATACCAAGTTTACTTTGAAATCACAGAGATCTGTTTGCCTCTGCCTCCCAAGTGCTGGGATTAAAGGCGTGTGCCACCACACCCAGCTACACTCTGTCTTTTTAAAACCATTTTATTCATTTTCTCTCCCAAGCCTACATATATTTTAAAATACACTGTAAACCTTTAGAGGTTTTTCTTAATGTAGATCTGTCTTTACTATATTTATCTTTTTCTGGCCACGACTCTTTAACTGATAAATAACAACATTGCTAAAATGAAAGACACAGTTTTAGTTGTGGTCTATTCAAGATGGCAGTGGCTATTTTGCTGCCAGTACTGAGAGCTGTGCTCACTGCCATTGCCGACTCTGGTACACACCATTCAGTTTTTAGCAGAGCTCTTTAAAAGACGTGTGGGGTTTGTGTGTGTGTGTGTGTGTGTGTGTGTGTGTGTGTGTGTGTGTGTGTGTGTGTTTGTTTTTTGCTGCTTATGCTGAGTCAAGAAACCTTCCTTAAAGGAGCCACACAAATCTCTGTCTCTAGCAAAACAAAGTCCAACACAGAAAAATGCTACTACCAAGAAGCCTTGCTTGTCTCTGTTGTTTCGAAAAACTACTTTTTAAGCTTTTCTTAGTTTTAAGTGGAAGTTCTTATTAGCCACGTTGTGATGCCATATGTAATGAGTATGTTTTCCTTGCTGGTCAATCCCACCACCACGCCAGCCCCCAATAACACGCAGAGACTCTGTATTAGATATAAGTCTGTTGGCCAGTTACTATTTTCCTATCAGCTAGTTCTGTCTTAATGATTAACCCACTTTTATTAATCTAAGTATTTCCACATGGTCTAATTTTACCGGAGAGTGGGCCCAGACCTCTGCTCTCTCCAGACTCTACATGCTGACAGCATTATATCAAATACAGAGTCTCAGTGTGTTATTGGGGGCTGGCATGGCAGTGGGACAAGACCGGCAGGGGAAACCTTACTCATTACATATGGCACCCAACATGGGGCTGGTGCAGCTGTGGGTCCAGGCAGGCTGGGGGAAAACATACTCGTTACATATTTCTATGAAAAGAAAAATGTCATTGGGATTGATAGGGATTGCACTGAACCTTTAGAATACTTTCAGTAGCATAGCTTTCTACCAATCCATGAATATGAGAAGTCTTTTTTTTTTTTTAATCTTCTAGCATCATTCTTAATTTCCTTCTTCAGTGTTTTAAAGTTTTCATTTATTATAGAGGTCTTTGGTCTCCTTGATTATGCTTGTAATTTTTCTTGAGGCCAATATAAATTGGGTATATTTACGGATTTCCTTCTCAGTATGTTGTAGTGATGTGAAGACAAGCTACTGATTTCTGTGTTCTGGTACTTGGCTGAAAATGTTTATAAAATCTTAGAGAGAGAGAGAGACAGTGAGGGAGAGAGAGAGAGAGAGAGAGAGAGAGAGAGAGAGAGAGAGAGAGAGAGAGAGAGAGAGAGCCTTTTAAGTAAAGGATAATACCAACCTCAACTGGGGATAATTAGAATTTTCTTTTTTTCTTTTTGCTCTGGCAAGTACTCTACTGAATAAAGTTGGACAAAGGAGACAGTTTTGTTACATTCCCTATTTCAGAGGGATTTTTTTTTCTGTTTTAAGCTATTCAATCTGATACTGGTCATAGGTTCACTACAGGTAGATTTTTATGTGAGGTCATGTTCCTTGTGTTCCTAGTTTCTACTGGATTTTATCATGAAAGGGTGAACTTTGTCAATGGTCTTTTCTTTATATAAAGGGAGAAACATGTGATCTCTATCCTTGGGTCTAATTATGTTTTATATTACATTTACTGATTTTTATCTATTAAACAATCACTGGATGCGTGACTGTTGTCTGTCTGTTTGGGACAGGGTTCCCTCTGTAGCTCAAACTGGCCTATAACTATGTAACTCAGTCTAGCCTTGAACTCACAACAATCCTATCACTTCAGCTTCTCCAGTATTGGATTATAAATGTGAGCCACCACATCTGAATATGGTATATGATCTGAATATGGTATATGGTGTCATGGTTTATTTTCGATCAATTGATGAAGAGTTTTGTAATTATATTCTTTTATTATTGTATTCTTATCCAGTTTATGTCTCAGGATGAAATTGTCTTTATAGACTAACAGTGGACATTTCCTTCCTCTTCTGTTTCTTACAGATTATTTCTAGTATGTTGATATTAGTTCTTATAAGTTCTCTTAAAGTTCATCCATGAGTCTGTCTGTCCCTGGCCTTTACTTTGTTAGGAGATTATTACCTCTTCAATCTCATTACTGGGTATATGTAAGTCAGATATGTCTAGGAATTAATCCATTTGTTCTATATTTTATACTTATTAGGATATAGTTTGAGAGGTTTTTGCTTACAATTATTAACTTTAATTTATGAGTGCTTAGCTAAAATGTATATCTGTGTACCACATGAGAGCCTGCTGCCTAGTGACTAGAAGAGGTTGTAAAATGTCCTGGAGTTACAGAGCCCTGTTGGCCAACATGTGGGTCCTAGGAATCATACCCTGGTCCTCGGTAGGACAACAAATGCTTTTAAACATAGGCCATCACTAGCCCCTTGAAGTTTTTGAAAATTACCCCTAATAATTCTGTGGATTTCGTGTTATCTATTATAAATGATAAGTATTGGATTCCCCAGTAATTGGGGTTTTCTGCTCCTGATGCAATAAGCCAAATCAAACCAAATTAATAAACTGAGATTTAATAAACAGAGCAAGGCAAAGCAATGCACTTCCAGGTGACTCTCAGAAGACAAGGGAGAGAACATTAGAACACATTTGGCAGATCTGTGGGCAGGTCTTAAATACCCTGCAGTTGGTCTTGAGTGGTTCCAGGGGAAGAGCTCCAGATGGTAGGCTTTCTCAGTCAGGGGCAGAATCTGGAATGGGAGGAGTGGGGCTGGGCAGACTTCTCAATAGTAAAGTTCCCTATTAATTTTATTAACTTGATTTTTCTCTTTCTTCTTATTAATATGGTTAACAGTTTGTTAATCTTGTTAATCATCCTGAAAAACATATTTGATTTCCTGATCTTTCTCTAGAGTTCTTGAAAGTAGTGTAGTGTAGTGTGTGTGTGTGTGTGTGTGTGTGTGTGTGTGTGTGTGTTCATGGGTTTCTGGTTATATTTTCCCAATCTGTCTTTAAATTGTTTGTTCTATCCTATCTAGAGCATTGATGATAACTTCAGCTATATTTCTTTATTTGATTCCTGACTTTTATTTCTGGGTTTCTCTCCAACAACCTCAATTACCTTGTTTGATTTCTTTCATCCATATTGCTAGTTTCTTCATGAGGTTCTGGATTGATCTTCATTCATCCACTTAATTGTATCCTCTAAATCACTGATGCTTTTTACAAAAGGCTTATGCGTTCCTTATTCAGAATTTTTAAAGTATATCTTAGGATTCTTTTGTTGCTATTTATGTATAGTTGTGAGTATCTGTATGTCTGTATGTAAAACCACATGCATACCTGATGACCATAGAAGCCAGAGAGGGTGTCAGATTCCCTGGAACTGGAGTTATAGGCTGATGTGAGTCACCATGGGCGTTCTGGAACACAAACCCATACCCTCTGGAAGAGCAGAAAGTGCTCTTAACTGCGGAGTCACTGTTCTACCCCCTCACCTCACAACACACCCTGTGGCCACATGTTAACTGCCTACCTTTGGTTAAGTAATCTAGTTATAGTTTTGGGTGTTCACCTTGCTATACCCTTTCAGGTTTTTAAACTTTTCTACATTGAAGTTTGCAGCTCTGTTAGTGAATATACTTTCACTTTTATTTAGGGATAGATTTAGTATTCTCTTCAGCATTCAGTTAGCTGTACCATTTATAGAGGAGGAAGCTAGCTGCTCAAGCAGCTACAATACCAAAACAAACTTCATAGAAATACCCTTGAAATCATTTAAAACCAATTACAATGACACTATTGACTGCAGAACAGAAAACAGCAAAACTAATGTGGCATAATCTATGAAGTTCAAAAGGGTCAAGCTAAAAATCATCCATGAATGACAGAAAGAGGTCAGAAAAAAATGGAAAAAGGAAAAGAGAAGAAAGGCCAGACAGAACAAAGGAAAAGGACTAACAAAGAAACTGTTAGACAGAGGAAAAGAAAAAAGCAAGAGATAAAAATCTGATTGCAAATTTAAGAGCAAGTACAGAAACAAAATTAAACACCCATAAAAAGAGGAATAAAAATTAAAATTATAAAGCTTTTTTAAAAGCACTATGAAATAAAGGCAATGCTGAAACTTCAAGAAGCATCAGAAAGAAGTCAGATTCTTAGTGAGATAATTTAAAAAGAAAGAAAGACTTTGAATAAAGATGCCATGGGTAGGTAAATAAAGCTGTTCCCAGAAGCCACACATTATTAATTGGAAATTCCAGGAGTATGAAGGGTAGGAGATAATCAGACAGGTTATTATGACCCCCCCAACTAATATAGGTGATTGCTACTCCTGTTGGTTATCCACTATAAATAGATGTTAGGACCCTATTGATGAAGATACCACATGTCCTGGTTACAGAACATAGAGAAGTCAAGTTAGAACTGGAAGCTTCCTCCCTGTTAGCTAGACCTCCCAGTGATATAGGGCGCAGTACAGGCTGAGGAAGAAGAACTGTAATGAACAATCTTCCTTATCTATGTGTCCTGTGTATAATCTGAAATAACTAGGAAGATGTGCCCACTGATGCAATAGTGGCAAGTCTATTGTAGAAATAGCCAATTGTGTCCTGACCTAATTTGAGGACCACTCCACTGGAGGGGAATTCATTCTTCAAACCTGATCAAAAGCTAATGGTTATAGAGGTTATGGGCCTTAGAGGAGAAGATACTGGTATAACTGTTTTTCTCAATGGATGTGATATTCTCATAATTATGCTTATACCCATAGGTGAGTGCTGCTCTCAGCTTTGGTCTAAGAAATTTTCTTTTTGCAATATGCAATAGTAACAATGAAGACCCATAACTGCTCAAAGCAATAAAAAAAAATGGTTGTTGAATATTTGATCACAAATAGGACTTCTTTTTTACCCCTCTAAGGCTCAAAGAATATCACAAAAGAGGCAGAAAAATGTAGGAATGAAAGGAAGGAACAGAGTGGTATGGGATGCTGATTTCTAGGCACATCATGGATGCTGAATTCAGTCAATAAAGTACTTGCCTTTACTGTATAAGACTGGAGTTATAAAATGTCCGGTAATAGAAGGTACAGTCATGGGATTTATAGAGTTAGTGGTTGATGGAGGAATAAAAAGGCATTTCTTCAATTGTGTAGCCACTAATAAAGTGCCATGTTCTTGTAAATAACCCTTCACCCACATTCCTGTGAGTAACCATAATGACACACATTGGGTTAACAACCCCCAAGACATTAACCTAGAAGTCTGTGCTAGTTGAGAAGAGAAAACAGAAGATGGAGACCAGAGAGGTTAATTAGAGATTGAGGTGAAAAAAAAAACACATTTAGTATATTATGAAAATGTTATAACAAGGCCTATTATTATTGTAAAAAAAAACTGATGAAGTAACATGAGAGGGTAGGGAGAAAAGTAATAATTTTTAGAAATTATGAAGTGTTAACATGTCTTTTTATTCTGGGCTCTATAATAGTGGGATCTAGCAGGTGGAGGTAGTGGGTCAGTGGATATTAGAATAACATGTCTTTCTTACCATTCAATCTAATGCAAAGCCTAGAGTGGATAAGTGTCAAATATGACAGATTCTATGTAACTGACCTGCAGCTATCCCCACCCAGGGTCTGTGGCAGAGGAATGAATTTCCCTTCTTTGTGTACCAGGATTATTTTCTACAAGCCTAGAAGGTTCTCCCATTCTCCAGAAATCCCTTAACTACACACATGTGGGCTGCTAATGTGTAAGTCAAGGTGTGTCTCCCACTGGGAACTAAAGGAAACAAACACCAATGTATGGATGGACAACGAGAACCCTGCACAGGATCATTGACCCCTTGTGAGGGAGAAGGTTGTAGACACAGCTTTCTCAGTGTCTTCTTCATTGATCTTTACATTATTTTTTGAGTTATGGCTTCTCACTGAACTTGAAGCACACCAATTTGGTTAGACTAACTGGCCAGTGAACTCTGGGGATCTGCCTATGTCACCTCCCCAGTTCTGAGAATAAGTCCTGGGACAACAAACTCAAGTCCTCATGCTTGTGTGGCAAGTACTTTACTGACTAAGCCATCTCTCCAGGCACATGAGAGATTTCTGAAGTCAGAATTATAGCACTGTAATATGATTAACATTTATTGAGCACTTGTATGCTTGCATCAAAAAAGAAAAAATAAAAAACGGGAAAAAACAGCTGAAGTCTTATGAGGGAAAGAAAAAGTGCACTCAGGCTAAGGTCTACACTACAACACACTGTCTTTGAGTCTAGAGGAACCATTGGGTACATGCACTCATTAGTTGGACTTACCATAGAAGTGGTAGACTTCTTGATATATTCACACAAAATGCTCTATAGCATGGAAAAATGTGTCTATCAGAAAGGCTCATACCCTCCCAGAGACCATGACCTAGGGAGCAGCCTTTTATGATGGGAGTACATCAAAGGAATTACTCCCAGACACTTGAGAGGAGCATTATTGAGCTTCAACCTTGCAAAAGGTTTCCTAAAAGATTTACATATCAAAGTGTCAAAGAAAAAATCTGCAGTTAAAACTTATCTAAAAAAAAAAAAAAAAAAAAACAGCAGCAGCAGCAACAACAACAACAACAAAAACAATGGTAGACCTAAATGGTAGACCTAGAGAGACACACAGCCAAGAAGCCTGTCAAAAAATTCTTCAGTGGAACCAAGGAAAAATTTAAGGCCCTTTCATTCATTAACATGTCACCCTCTCACTTAATAAGATTTTCTGCCCTGACACCCCTGAAGAAGACAGTAACACCACTTTCATTATAGAGCAAGGAGACCCTGTTGTCCACAACTTACCCATTAAGGTAGAGCATCTTTCACGTTTCTATGTCGTCAGTCATGCATAGTAGGAATCCAGTGAGTTTATTGAAGGAAGAGATAATCTTTGCTTTGCATCACTCTGGTGTGTCATTGGCCAAATGATGACAGTAGAAGAAGATGGCTAAGACCCAATAAGCATTTACAATACCTCAACATCCTGTAGGTCTCTTCTTAAATACCAAGTACTGGAGACCCAGACAAGCTTTCTGAAGCTGGGAAGAAAATATAATTACTTGCAGCAAGATATGGAAGAGTAAATACTAAATTTAGGTACAAAAATGCTGGAAGAAATGTAAAATGACATAAGGCACTGATGGGAGATGTCTTTCTGAATGCTGTGAATATATATATTTCTATTATTGGCTGATGAATAAAGCTGTTTCAGCATATGGACAATAGGCATGATATAAACAGGCAGGAAGTATAGGTGGGGCTTCCAGACTAGGAGAATTCTGGGAAGACAGGGAGTCTCAAAGTAGATATCCTGTAGCTGCTGAGGAAGAAAGAGGCCGGGGCATTCTCTGGTAAGCCAACACCAAATGCAGATGCATATTAATAGATATAGGTTAATAATTAAGAGAGCTGGCAAATATGAAGCCTGAGCCATCAGCCAAACAATTCATAATTAATATAAGTCTCAGTGTATTTATTTGCAAAATAAATGGCTGTGGGACTGGGCAAGACAGAAACATCTATCTACAAGGCACAATTAATGTTTTATAGTTTAGGAAGCCATGTTTCTTGTGTAAACCTATTGGTTAAATAAGCTGTTACATAGCCTGGTCTAATGAAATAGACAGGAAGAAGAACCCTGGATTCAGGCTACCTGATTTTTACAAGGGCCATGAAGTGGACTGAAAGATTTAGACAATGAAATGTAATTTCTTACAATTCTGGAAATCTGGGATCATGGTGTCAACAAACTTAATTTCCTCAGAAGCCCCTCATCTTCCCTTGCATGTGGTACTCTGTACTCTTTGTCCTGTTTGGTCATGTGGTCTTCCTCTGTGTCTGCCTTCCAATTTTTTATAAAGACACCTACCAGATTAGATTAGGGATCACCCCAGTTTCCTCACTTTACCTTAACTACCACTTTAAAGATTTCTTTCTATATCTACATACTGTCACATTCAATTCAATGTCAAAATGACATAAGAAGTTTGAGTTAGGGACACAGCTCAGCCCATAGATTTAGCATTGTGAAGAGAGATAATAGTGTTAAGTACATTTATATGATGATTTGTTACAGTTTGCTTTGAAAGTGTTGGTACCATTATGTTTAACTGTGATTAATCTTATTTCCAAATTTTGTCTGACCTAGTGTTTAATATATATGAGCAATTAATATATTCAAGCACTATGTATTGATCGCCCATTGTATGTCAGTAACCATTTTCAGTGCAGAGAAACCATTATAAATTTGATAGATAAGTCCTTTCCTCATGAGTTTCACTAGTATTATCACAGTGGTTGTTATATCTAAAGAATTTTGTTATCTGCCGATCACACAAACTTAATTTTAAAAGGCTGTAAATCCACATTACCTACAAGTCATTGGGAGTACATGTTATCTACAAGTGATTTATTTTTTCCAAATGCCCATAAGTCATCAGTTTCTTATTCATACTGGGACTTGAAGGAATCAGGTTTGTTTTATCATGTCATGGGTCCACTTTGTTATAAACTAGAACAGAATGTGTTCATGTCTATTCTTACATTCTTCTGTGACTCTTGGTTTTTTCTATAAGATCACCAACTTCAGCCCTAAGACTGAGTGTCATTTCCTGTATTACCCTGGGGGTGCAGCCCAGGCCATGAGGATGCAAACTGAATTCATCTAGAGCAACAACCAATCATCTTGGTTGCATTGGACTTCAGTTACAATTTCCTGATACTTGTTCACCTATTATAAGTCCCTATTGTAAATTAGGCAGATATTCTTTCATTTAAGAGCCAAAGAATGCAAATCTAAAATCCAAACTTAAGGAAGCATGGCTTAGAATAAGCATTGGAGAAACTAGGGTTGTCAATCATGCAGGCCTATTTTCAGCAACAGAAGGAAATAATGGGATGCCAGGGTGAGAGTGATCAAACAACCTGATGATTTTTTGCTATTCTATTAGGAGCCAGCCTCTACTCAAATGCTCCCAATGGCTTGAGCTTTGTTTAAGCCCTAATCCTGCATTGAATAGAACATATTTCTATGAATGAGGTCCCATTACTTTGTGTCCTCCAGTCCTCCACTAATATCTCTTCTTTTTTTTTTTTTTTTTTTTGGTTTTTTGAGACAGGGTTTCTCTGTATTGCTTTGAAGCCTGTCCTGGAACTCACTCTGTAGACCAAGCTGGCCTCAAACTCATAGAGATCCACCCCTCTCTGCTTCCCAAGTGCTGGGGTTTAAGGCATGTGCCACCAATGCCATGCTTAATAAATCTATCTTTATGCTCACCGTGGATTCTTCCTTTAGGCCCTAGCCCTAAACTTTCATTCTTATTGAAAACCTCACAGGTTCTACTATGTTTAAATGTATATGAAAAGTAAACCATGAGGTCAGTCTCTGGAATATTTTGAACCAGTTCTTGAAAAGATGACACTGTTGAGTTTCATTCTTCACTTCTCACAAGGATTGTCCCCCATTGGCTGTGAGGGTATAGGGATTCCTGACATGAAACTAGCAGGATAATAAAGCATATCTGTTCACTAGTATCCATCTGGCTTCACCTTTACATGTGATTTTTGCTCCATGGTCTTTTGCCTCATCTGAGCTTGCTTGTGGTGGTGGCACAGTAGTTTCCAGTGTGTCCAGTCTTTCTCCTATGAGCCTGTATCTCCAGCAACTTTCTTCCAAAGTTTCCACTAAACTCTGATTCTAATTACCCTTCTAAAACAACAACTGGATTTTGTAAAACTGTTCAAGATTTTGTGAGTTATAGGGCTGAAAGAGAAAGGTTGTCTTGGAGAAGGGCTAAATTAGTTCATAACCTCACCTTTGAAGCTATGACATTTCTAGTCTGAGACAGGAGGATTAAGGTGGAGCCTTCAGAGAGGTAAAAGAAAAAAGTAGGAGAAACTAGGCCTCAAGAGCCAAAGGAAGGGAAGATTTTGCTGAAAATCTGTGAGACAAAACACCATAAGCATTGTTGTATTGTTGGATGCAGCAATATGCAGTCATCTGGAGACCTACTCATGAGACATTTCAATAGAGTGTTGGAGATGGATAAGAGCAAAATGAGGACTGTGTGGGAGGTGAGAACGCAAAAGGATATATCTCCTTTGAGGAGTGTGATGGAGTGGAAGAAAAATGTGGTGGGAGATGTTATTGTAGCTTTCATAGTCAAGTGACATAGTCAAGCTACATAGAGACAACATTCAAATGTGGACATGGGTGGGGTGGATAGGGATGGGAGAGAAACAGTACTCCAGACCCCTATGGGCCAACTAGTGAGTGAAGAACCAGGAAAACAAGCATAGTGTTCATTAGATGACACAGAGTTGCCTATTGACCTAACAGAACAACAGAATATAAGTATAAAGCTGAACAATTCAGAAGCAAATCATGAAAATTATCAACTTGTGCACTGATAATAATGCACACAAAACAGATGACTGCAAAATCCAAACCACAGCCACAGTGATGGGTGTTTATTCAAAGGGATGGAGCAATGTATATAGACATTCCACCTTCAAGACGAAGTATAGCCTCCTACTAGGTAAGGGTGAGCTCTGTGGAATAATACTTTGCCAAAGCACACAATTTTGAAAGAGGGAATGTGATAGTGGAACAATCAGACAAGCACACAAGTCACAAAGGCAACAGCAACAGTAGTAAATCACAAAGGTAATATTGACCTTTGATGCCATATGATAAAATGGGGCAATTTTCTAATTGTCTCCCAAACACATAATCCCAGACTTACCTTGAAATAAACATCAGAAAATACTACTTGAGAAATTGTATTAGTCAGGGTTCTCTAAAGGAATAGAACCATAGAAAGAATACATATTTAAATGGGGTTATTAGATTGTAAGCCAATCTAATACAGTTTGGGTAGTTCAACAATGGCTGTATTGACACTGGAAAGGTTGATAACCTAGTAGCTTTTTAAGTTCACATGGCTAAATGTCTTGCAGTCCAAATTGGATGCTGAAGACCTAAAGGAAAGACATTGGTATGCAGTCCTCTTTGAAAGCTGGAATAAGCTGGGTTCCTGCATTAGCAAAGGAATGCTGTGGATGAACTCACCAAGGAGAATGAGAGGAGGCAACTAAAAGCAAAGTCCTTCCTTCTACCTGTTTCAAACTGGGCCATACCAGAAGGCAGAACCCACATCCAGGGTGGGTGTTTTACTTTGAATAACACAATAATGTACATCTCTCACAGGTGTGCCTAATAACTTGCCTTTGATTGGTTCTAGCTCCTTGTAAGTTGATGCCCAAAATTAACAATCACAGCAATATTTACAATATAATTATCTAGTACTTCTCCAAACTGCTGAAGTCAACAAAACTTGGAGAACCAGGAGAAAACATGATGTGGTATCCAGGGTAGGATCCTGAACAGTAATGGAAAATTAGGGGGAAATTAGGCAAAACTATTAATGTATGTACATTTCATAATAATAATATAATTATTATGTATAATAGTGGTTCATTAATTGTGACAAATATTCCAGAATAACATAAGAGATTAAAAATGTAGGAAGCAGAGTGTATCATATATGGGAACTCTGTGTTCTCATCATAATTCTGGGGGGATAATAATAATAATAATAATAATAATAATAATAATAATAATAGCCATTATTATTATTATTATGTATAATTGTGGTTCATTAATTGTTACAAATATTCCAGAATAACATAAGGGATTAATAATGGAGGAAGCAGAGTGTGTCATATATGGGAACTCTGTGTTCTCATCATGATTCTGGGGAACAAAACCTTCTCTAAAATGAAATACTAAAAAAAAAACCTACAAAATAGATGGTCCTCTGTGAAGGGTACTACAGGTGTCTCCATATTGCATGTGTTACAAAGAAATACAATGTTTCCTTCTTTATATTGATTTAGAATGCATTATGGTTCCACCTTTATATTGATTCTCTAGAAATGTACTTCAAAGATATTCTATTTTCAAGATGAAGTTAGACTACTTTCAAAAGCAGGATAATGATATAGAGTGAGTATTCTCATAAATTAATCCACTTGTAATATGATGTTTAGTGATTCTCATAAGAAAGGACCCGGAGCATTCTCATTAGAGAGTTCTTAATTCTTCTGAGGAAATTATGTGACTGCCTCCCTTTCCATAGTAATTATTATTATTATATAATATAGCATGGTACCAAATAGGTGAGTAAACATAAACTTTAAAGTTAGATCCATATAGAGTCAAACTGCAGTTTAATTTTCCTAATTCTATGTGCTTGAACATATAATTCCATCTTTCTTTACTCATGCAAAAAGAAAAAAAGGAAGCCCATCTGAACAAGGCAGTATGAAATAATGGATGTCAAGTGCCAGACATTGCACAACTCCAAAGTAAAATGCTTCCTTTTTCCTTTCATGTCCTTCATATGACTCTTTGTACTCATAAAACACAAAGAAGCCCCATAATCCTAGTAAGAAACATCAAAGGTAAAAATCCCTTGCTATGTCTTAAATAAAAACACAAAGAATTTGGTAACAGGATTAAGATAATAGAGAACAAAAATTGGAGTAGAATACTAAAACAGACTACCCAAATCCTGAGCCATCTCAGGGCATTTTAGTATCTTCCTTGAACCTTTAATGTAGAGACTCTGTATTAGTTACTTTTCTGTTTCTGTGATAAAGCTGAAAAACAACCTATAGAAGAAAAGGTATATTTTTGGATCATAATTACAGAGAGATAGTCTATTATGGTAGGGAAGGAATGGCAAAAATATTATGGTAGAGAAAGTGTGGTAGCAGAAGCAGGAAGCTTGTTGAACACATTTTTATTCATACATAGAAAACAAGACAGAAGGCCATGTCATAAACACCCAAAAGCCAACCTCCCCACCCCACCCCCACCCCCCTCTGCCACCATGACATACTTCCTCCAGCACATTTCCACCTTGTAAAGAGTCTATAATCTTCCCAAACAGTGCTACCAACTGTGCTCCAACACATGGGGAACACTTTGGGGAAATTTTCTACCAATCCACAGATCCTCATGACTGTTTCTTACAGTTCTCGTTAGAGTCTTGAGCAAAGTCTGTGTGAAACATACATATATATTTGGCATTGTGGTATCATTCAAAAATGCTTGCTAAAGTCAGAATGTTTCAGTGTAAGCCAAAGCTCTCAATGGCTGATGAGGAAATGTTCCAAAACCTTCTGGATTAAATGCCATGTAAAAGAATTGAAAGTATTGATACATGTAAACTGCAGAGAACAATGCCCCACATATAGTCAATGCCTCATGAATACAGTAAATCATGTTCAAACACATGTGTCAGAGCGGTATGAGAATGGTTGATTCTCATTGCTGTACATTGTCCTATAATTTATAAATCTATTACATCCACATATTAACTTAATGATCTATGCTAATGATGTATTAATTGTGTGGATATTTCAATGGGTTGTTGTTATAATATGAAGGTTTCAATTGAACGTAGTGGGAGAGAAAAAACTTGTTGAGCTATGGAGTGGAATCTGAAAAGAGCTAACAGCTAAGGTCTTGGAAATGCTCTGTAGAGCAACTTGTTAAAATACAGCTAAAAAGCTTTCTAAAGGGAATCTTAGACCACAGACCAAGGGACTGAAAAACATGTAAAGCAGGAGTCCAAACTCAGTGATTCCCTGGGAGACAATGAAATGAATGAAATCAAAAAGGGATAAACAGCAAAGAAATGAGAAGGACCCTGCAACCTGACAATGTCCACTCCATCTAAAAGGAATACCATGAGCAGCTCTTTCTGGTTGTGATGACTCAGTGTTTCTAGACCTTGTAATATTTCTAGAGACCTAAGAAACCTAGAATTTCATGTGAAGTGCTGAAGACTAATACAAATAAAAGAAATAGTTAAATGAACATGTCATGGAGATTTTTGTTTATAATGGTATACTAAGAGTTCATTTCTAGTCAGGTATAGTGTCATACCCCTATAATCCTAGTCCTAGGAAGACAGAGCATGAGGATCATCACAAGTCAAAAGTCAGCCTGGTCTGTACAGAGAGTTTTAAGTCAACTAGAACTATATTGTAAGAGCTTGAAATAAAATGTAAAAACCAAACAAAAATTACCTCATCTATATCTTAAAAATAAAGTTCTATAAGGGTTGTATTTGTGTGTGTGTGTGTGTGTTTGTGTGTGTGTGTGTGTGTGTGTGTGTGTGTGTGCATAACAACAGTCAATAAAAGAAGAGTACATGAACTTAAAAGATAGCAAGAAGGGGTATGTGGGTTGTATGGGGGGGAGGAATGGGAAGAGGGAAATAATGTAATTAATTATATTATAATCTTGAGAAATACAAAAATAAAAGGTATCAAAACTAAGAAAAGTCTATATAAACCCCCAAAGTCAAAGGAAAGATTGATCTAGGAGATGAGCAAATAGAAGATGGGAAGGAAATGAAGTTCTCAATGACAGTACTCTCCTATTTCCTGCTTTTAGGGCAGAAGATTTAATGATTTATCCACCATCAGCCTGATCTTCATTGCTTTGTATCCATATGCATACTAACATTTTCATGCTTATGTGAGGCCAAGGCAAAACCCATGAACAACCTGGAGAAGATAGTAGTGAGTACAGGTTGGTGTGTCTCTTCACCTACCTGCTTAATTAGTTTTGATTCTGTCCCCCATGCTGTTCCAACATGAACTAGACAAAGAAGCTTCCAAGGCTATATCTCACTCACTTTCATGGATGTCACACACTGGGTATCACCTGTGCCTTCTGTTAGACTGCTTTGAATTCTAGCCTGGGTGATTTATGGTCAATGAAATCCAAGATCAAGATTCCACCATATTCTCTCTTCCTTGTGTTTTCTTATATGAGAGAGAGATAGGGGTAGAGGTAGGGATAAGGATGAGGTTATATATAGAGAGGGGGCACTCTGGTCACCTCCTCTTCTCATAAGGATATATTAGCTGCTCCATCATTTAACTCTATTTTCTGCTCCAAATTCTGTCTCCAAAGCACCATCACTCTTGAACCCAGGGAACAAGACTGCAACTTCTATATTTGGCAGGATGAGAGAAAATTCAAAGAACCAGTCTATAGACAGCTTATGTTCTTGAGCCAAGAAGAGAAATAAACAATTGAAAAAGAGGGTATGGAAAATTGGTTGCTGGCATGTGCCAGCCAAGGGACAGTTTCATGTCAGGCAAGGTAGAGAAACACATCTGGGAAAGCTTTTGGCTGACTGCCAAGATGTGGAATCTGTGTACAGATGTCAAGGACATAGCATTCCAGGGTGGTGCCAGAGTCTTACTTGTTTATCTTCTCCTGGCTGCTGTCTGGGAGTGACCTGCCTCTCAACTCTTTATTCTTTGTATCACCTAATTAACAGCATGACTTATGACTCTCTCATCTGAGATCTCACTCTACCTGAGGAAGCCCAATGGATGAAGAGTAGAGTGGATTTTTAGAGATAGAGAACTCCAAGGAGCCTGGGACATTGGGAAAGTACAGATGGACTAAACACTACTGACTTACAGAGATGAGTGGGAAGCCATTCCTCAACCCTCTCTGACTTTCCTCCCACTCTACAGAGACAGCAATGCCATCTGTGGAAAAGCTTGGAGTTAGTTCAACAGCCTCACAAAGTTGACTACATTAAAAGAAGCTTAGATGTGTTGAATAGTAAAGGGCCTCCCTTCCTCCTATTTCACAGATGAGGAGGTGAAACATTCTATGCTTCAAAAAGGAACCCTTTCTCCTCCAAAATCTTGCCACAGCTGACTAGAAGATAATGCTCTTCATCTTTCTCCTTTAGGCTGTGCCACCTTAAATGGCTAAAGCTTGACAGAGTTAATATTTTAAAATACAAAATAAATGTTGTCAAGTTCAAGGGAACTAGAAATAAATTTAAAATCCAGCCAGTTCAACTCCCTGCACCACACACATACACCCTAAGAAAGAACTGTGTGCCACACACTGAAAAGAGAACAACAAGGCAAGACTTCTAGTTGTTATCCTACCTTGGTGTGTGTAAGCAAATTAGACAGAGCCAGAGATCCCTTGCTGGGGAAAATTTGCTTCTTGACAAGGTTCAGCCTGCAAATAAGCACAGCTATGTCTGTCTCATCTCCCTCCCTCCCTTTCTTGAACTTCTGGGATCCTGAGTTTGGGCAGCATAGCATCCCAAAGAGTGCAAAATTAGTTTCTATTTAAAATGCATAGATTATTTTAGGAAGATCTCAAAAGATAAGAGCCATATTTGGACCAATAGCAGGCAGGTCCTGGACATCTGCTATCTGCTACTAGAATGCAAGAATGTTCTGCAATTTACAGTCATTATTTCAGTTCATCTTTGTGAGTCAGGAAGATCAGTTACTTCTCCCCATGTCTTGACCTGAATGAAAACAGACTAACTCCAGGCTTGTCTAGGAGGAAATATCACCCATCCCATTAGTGTCAGAGGTCACTTACAGATACATATTCAGTCAAATTCCTAACCCTTTGCATTAAACCACTGGAATCTGATAGTACAAAGGTGCTTATCTTAGGATTTCTATTGCTACAATTAAAAATTATGGCTAAAAACAAGTTTGAAAGGAAAGAGATTCTTTGGCTTATATGGCTATTTCACTGTTAGGATAGAAACTCAAAGTAGGCAAGAGGATGGAGGCAGGAGCTGATACAGAGGCCATGGAAGTGTGCTGCTTACTGGCTTGCTTCCTAAGGCTTGCTCAGCCTACTTTCTTATAGAACCTGGGACCACTAACTCAGAGATGGCATCACTTGCATCACTCCATCAATAACTAAGAACATATCTTACAGCTGAATCATTTTTTCTTTTTAATTTAAATTAAATACAATCTTATTTTGCATACCAATCCCAGTTCCCTCTCCATCCTGTCCTCCCATGCACCCAACCCCTCCATCACACTTCCCATCCATTCCCTAGGGAGGGTGAGCCCTTACATGGGGGGAATCATCAAATTCTGTCAATATTTTGGGCAGGGCCTAGGCGCTAACCCATGTATACAGGCTGAGAGAGTATCCCTCAATAGGGAATGGGCTCCCAAAGTCTGTGCACTAGAGATAAATCCTGGTTCTATTGCCAGAGGTCCCACAGACTGCCCTGGCCTCCCAACTGACACCAATGTTCCAGGGGCCTGGTTCAGTCCTGAGCTGATTCCACAGCTGTCAGACTAGGGTCTGTGCACTCCCAGTTGCTCAGGTCAGTCTTACAACTGAATCTTACAGAGGCATTTTCTCCATTAAGGTTGTGTCAATTCAGACAACTCTAGTCTGTGTGTTAAGTTGATGTAAGACTGGCCGGCACAGGGTGCAATGTCTAGATAAACAAGGATGAGGTATACTTCAAACCAACCACACTGGGATTGCTGTACACAGATCTGTCCTCCTTTGACTAAGAGTCCCCAGGATCAGGTAATAGGGCATTTCTAAAATCAGACACTCAGTGTTTGTAGGAGACCAATTTAAAAAAAAAAAAAAAAAGCAACATCTGGAAGATATTAAAAGTTCTGAACTCATGACATCTCCCACTCCATAGAACTTCCTTCTCTGCCTTTCCTCAGTTTAACTCCTGGGCAGTTACAGAACCAGAAAAAAGGAAGTGTGTGTGTGCATGTGTGTGTTTGTGTGTGTGTGTGTGTGTGTGTATTATTTTTACTTTAGCTTAATTTTAAACTTGATATCCTATCTCTCCAAGTGCACTTTATAGTAATCATACCATAATTATCCTTTAAAACCCAACTCAAAGGCTTCATCTTCTGAGACATGACTACTATCATGGGATTTAACAATAAAAAACCTACCCCCTGCCCCGGTTTCCTTCAAACTTCATTGTTGCTCACAGCTCTGCTCCAGTACTTGCTGGACTGAGACTTTTGCCTAATCAATGGGAAATCTGTCTGCTTCTTCAAATTTCAAGTGCCATAAAGGCAGGGGTACACCTTTCTGTCTCCACCTGAAGTGTCTAGCAGAATGACTGGCAATGAGGAGAACTGAATATGCAAATGAATGAATAACCAACATGTGCATAGGGATTCTGTAAAGTTACCATTTTGAGTAAGAAGTACTCAGACCTTCAACAATTATTTCGTAAGTGCCTGCATTAACATGGATGGGTTGTAAGACCATTGAAGCTAAAATGTTGGATAAGGCAAAATATTTAAGAAGCAACTTTAGAAATAATGCAATATGCTATTTTACAGAGTGATAAGTGTGGTGAAGAAAATAATGTGAACAAATATAAGAGAAAGCAGTTGAGTGGGAGCTCTTTTGTGGATAAGTAGTCAGATGATCACTCAGAGAAGGAGATGGGTAAGCAGAACTTGGAGTGACCAGAAACACCAAAAGCAGGGAAGACTTACAAAATTGATACATGAAAAATGAATTACCATAAGGACTCTTAAGGAGGGACACACTCTGTGGATAAAGATATCACAAAGATCTTAGGGAGCCTAGAGTAGAATGGTTGAACTGATGAACTCAGAGACTATGCTGGTATTTCACAGAAACCTCACCTCTTGATTGGTTTGCAGTGGGGGTTAAGTTTCAGTATATGAATCTGTGGGAAGTGGACATCAAAATGCAAAACTACACAAGGGTTCACTACCTCTCTAGCATTTGATCACTCACAGACATACATTATTTGGGTGTCATGGACCATACTAAGGATATCAGAAGATTTTACACAAAATGGTGGCATTATTGCCTTTTGTTTAAGAAGTTAACTCTAGCCCCCATCACTGGCCATCTGCTAGAGGAGAGTCTGGGACCAGTTTGGGTGGAATCCCTGCCCCCCCCCCAACTGTTCCCTGGGGACCCCCTGGATTGGCCCTGAATCTCACTACCCCCTGTGTCCTGTCCACAGCCAGAGCTCTCCTGGTGCTCTGATACACACCTACCCACCCCCCACGAACAGCCTGCCTTCCCCCCACCCTGTGTCATTCTGCTCTGGTTGAGCACTGGAACAGAGGGCAGATCCAAAGACCCTGCCACCTTCAGGGAACTTCCTGGTGCTGCACTGAGCAACTACCTGCCTATAAATGAAGAGGGAACACCATGAATCTCTGCCTGCCTTCTCTCTGACCCCTGGTCAGACCACCCCTGGTCTTCTGCTGGAGTCCCTGGCTCCTCCCAGAGATCTGCCTATCTCCTCTGGACCAACCTGAGTCCCTGCCTGCTGGATCTTTGATCCTCTTCACTAGGCCTCTGCTGGAGCCTGATCTTTGCCCCTATTGCCTGAGGAGAGACCTCCTAGAGAGCTTGGACCACCTGGAGCTACAGACATTAAACTTCTAAGCCACCTAAGCCCACTGTGGAAGTACCTTAGTAAGAGAGAGAGACCCCTCCGGCACCTACAGGAAGAAATGTTGGGAAGACAGCAGTACAAGAAAACACCTAATAATAGAAAGACAAGCATGACACCACCTAAATCTAGGAACTCTATACCAACTAGACCTGAACATCCCAAAGCAGATAAAGTAGAAGAAAACGACTTAAAAAATATCTTCATAAAAATGATAGAGGCCCTCAAAGACGATGTAAGAAAATCCCTTAAAGAAATGGATGAAAAAAACAAACAAAAAATTGGAAGATATGAACAAATCTCTTAAAGAAGGTATGGAAAGCAATTAAACAGGTGAAGGAAACAGTTCAAGACTTGAAAACTGAAAGAGAGACAATAAAGAAAACAAACTGAAGGAATGCTGGAAATAGAAAAACTGGGCAAATGATCAGGAGCTACAGACACAAGCATAACCAACAGAATACAAAAGATGGAAGAGAGAATTTCTAGAGGAAATAGATGCATCAACCAAAGGAAACCTTAAATGCAACAACTCCTTAACACAAAACATCCACGAAATGTAGGACACAGTGAAAAGGCCAAACCTAAGAATAATAGGCATAGAAGAAGGCTAAAAAGCTCAGATCAAAGGTGCAGAAAACATATTCAACAAAATCATTGAAGAAAACTTTCCCAATCTGAAGAATGACATGCCCAGGAAAGTACAAGAAGCATACCGAACACCAAATAGACTGGACCAAGGAAAAATACCCCTCGACACACCCCTCTAACATACAGAATAAAGAAAGAATACTAAGAGCAGTGAAGGAAAAAGGCCAGGTAACATATAAAGACAGACCTATCAAAATTACACCTTACTTCTCCATGGAAACTCTCAAGACCAGAAAGTCCTGGATAGATGTTATACAAGTACTAAGAGTCCAAGGACAAAGCTAGGCTACTATACCCAGTGCAAAACTCTCAATCACAAAGATATAGGCAAGAGATAATCCCACTTCACCAGAACCCAAGGATAAAGCAGGACAAATATATTCACAATACAACCACCAACAACAAATCTAAAACAAACAAGCATTAACAATCAATGGTCCTTACTTTCCCTCAACATCAATGGTCTTAAGTTGCCTATAAAAAGATGCTGGCTAACAGAATGGATACAAAGACAGAATCCATCCTTCTGTTGCACACAAGAAACACATCTAAGCTTCAAAGACAGACATTACCTCAGGGTAAAGGGTTGGGAAAAGATCTTCCAATCAAATGTGGCTATCCTGATATCTAACAAGTTAAACATCAAACTAAAATCAACCAAAAGAGATGAAGACAGTCTTTTCAAATTCATCACAGGATAAATCCATCAACACAAACTTTCAATTCTGAACATTTGTGCCCCCAATACAAAGGTACCCACATTTGTAAAAGAAATACTACTAAAATTCAAAGCTCAAAAAAACCCTCATACACTTATAGTGGGAGACATCAACACCCCACTCTCACTGCTAGACAGAACCACCAGTCAGAAACTTAACAAAGAAACAAAAGAACTAACAATGTCTCAATTGGGTTTCACAGACATCTATAGAACATTCCATCCAAACACAAAAGAATATACCTTCTTCTCTGCTCCACATGGAACCTTCTCTAAAATCAACCACATATTAGGTGACATAACAAACCTCACCAGATACAAAAAAAAAAAAAAATTAGAATAATTCCCTGTATCTTCTCAGACCACTATTTGGAGTAGGGACTAGGACTTCTCCCCTGTCTCTAGGTAAGGGGAGTATCCCTCTATGGGGGATGTGTCCCCAAAGTCCTTTTGTGTACCAGGAATACATCCTTGTTCCACTGTCAGAGGTCCCTTAGATTGCTCAGGCAGAAAAAGAATAAAATGTTTTTTAAAAGACAGAGAGTAGTTGGGTGTGGTGGCACACACCTTTAATTCCAGCACTCAGGAGACAGAGGCAAAGCAGATCTGTGTGATTTCAAAGTAAACCTGGTATACAGAGTTAATTCCAGGACAAATAAAAGATACACAGATACACTGTCTCAAAATATGAAAAAATAGAAGTAGAAAACACAGAGAAATAAAAAAGCCATGCAAAGATAAAAAGCACGGAGAGAATCTGGGTACTGTATGGTATTATATTGTCTTTGTATCATTTGACTGCTGAGGAAGTAAGAACTGTTAAAAGAAATTTTGCTGGATTAATTCAATTTATATATTTTAAAAATGCCATGACTTTAAAATTTAAGTCTAAGGACAGGTTACTGGGGAAAAAGTTTTCTAATTTTGTTTCCACAGAAAATGCAAAGCTGTAGATTCCTTCCAGACTAACATGGTTTGATCAAGCAAGACCCCCTGAAACAGCATCCCAGGTGATCCAACTTTCAAAACAGCTGAGAAAAGCCAGGATTTCTACATCTTCTTAGGATCCCAATGACAGCACCCCCTATCAGCAGGAAGCAGTTTGGAAAGAACGATGCCCAAATTCCCAAATATTGTCTATAAATGCTTGTTTTCATTTATATCTGGTTGGTTATAAATGGTTAATGATAATATCAATATCTATAAAAGTAAAAAAGGGATTATGGTATAGATATGAATACTTTGTTTTGGAATGGATTTTCATTTATTGATATAAATTTAAGGTCAATTTTGTGATAAGTATATTTCTCCTCTTGTTTAGGTATTGTGTTCATATAGCTCATTTAAAATGTAATGTATAATTTAGTACAGATTTTAGATAGTTACCTATAATAGTCAAAACTTACAGCTAGGTGAGTTAGGTTTTCTAGATATGTAGAGATGTATTTGAGATAAATAGGCATTCTTCAAACTTTTCAAAGACCTATAGAATATGGCATTTAAAATGGTTTAGGGTTTTTCTTGACAGTGAGACATAACTTCTCCTGGCAACACCACCTGCATTAGAAAGGTAAATGGACATCGAAGATAGTCTTCATGAAGTTTACTTCCAAAATGGCAAGACACACCATTTGGGCAAGACACTGCTCTTGTCCAGACTGTTTGACTTAATGCTGTATAAACTGGACATTCAGAACCCATAGAAAAGAGACTGCTGATACAAGATGGACATTGATACAGGGTTCCTGCTTCATGGAAGAATCTGCCAGATAGTCTACAGGACACAGAGAAAAGTGACTGACAAACTGCCAATACAGTTGGACAGTTTAAAGTTTTCTGCTTTGCTGAGGAATCTACCAAATACACTATGGCCGATAGGCTGAAGATGGAACATTACAGAAAAACTTTGGGTGACTGACCAGGCAATGAGTTGTCTCTGTCATTTCTAGAGTTTATATATTACCCTTCTGTGATCGTTGATGAAGTTGAAGGAAGATAGTTACGGTTATAGTTTTCCTTAGTTAAGATTAAAGATAAATTACATATAAGACTCTAGACTCACAAAATAGGATAGATGATGGAAAATTTTCTTTAAATCTTCCTAAATGTCAATGGACTAAATATGGTTCTTATTTGAAAACTGTTTTGTTATACATTTTACTATGTTAAAGTTAAAACTCATCTTTATATTTTAGACAAAAAGAGAAGATGATGGGAGATGGCATTTGGTAAATATGTTTCTCTTATTGGTTAATGAACAAACCACTGTTGACCAATAGGAAAGCAAGATATGTGGGACTAGGAGTCTAGGAGGAGAGAGGAAGTAGTAAGTAGAGATTCAAGATGGAGGATAGAGAGTAGAATGCCAGCCCCTCTCTCCGTTGAGATAAGACCATGTGGAAGTACTTAGATTAATAGAAATGGGTTAATAACTAAGACAGAGCTAGCCAATAAGAAACTAGTAACTGGCCTACATCATTATCTCCAATATAATGTCTCTGTATGATATTTGGGGCTGGAGTTGCGGTGGGACCAGGCAGACAGGAAAACTTACTCATAACACCCTCTCTCTCCCTCTCCCTCCTTCCCTCCTTCTCTCTCTCTCTCTCTCTCTCTCTCTCTCTCTCTCTCTCTCTCTCTCTCTCTCTCTCTCTCTTCTCTTTTCTATTCCTCCCCTGAATCAATCTTCCTAGTCCCACCTGCTTTCTTCTCCTACCTTTCTTTTTCTCCTAGTTCCCTCTCCACTCTCTGCCCCTTCCCCCCACTCCCCATGGGCTCTGGAGAACTTGTCCCTTCCCCCTCCTGTGAGAGACCTTATATAAAACTCTTAGAATCCTCCTTTTATCCTAGTTCTTCTGGTGGTGTGAATTATAGGCTGTGATCATTTGCTCTATGTCTAAAATCCATATATGAGCAAGTACATACAAAAAGAATGAGTTCCTCTTTTTGTGACTGGGCTCATTCAGGATGGTTTCTTGAAGTTCCATCCACTTGCCTGTGAATTTCAAGATTCCATTGTTTTTCTGCAAGTAGTATTCCATTGTGTAGATGTGCCACATCTTCTATATCCATTCTTCAATTGAGGGGCTTCTAGGTTGCTTGTGGGTTCTTTTTTATTATTTTATTTTATTTGGAGAAATGTATAGCCCAGGCTTGTCTGGAAATCGTGATCCTCCTGCCTCTCCTTCCTTCAGCAAATCCTACCAGCCCAGCATGCACCACCACAACCAGTTGCTTCCAGGTTCTTGCTATTACAAATAATTTGTCTATGAAGACAGTTGAGCACATGTTGTTGTTGCATGGATGTGGATCATTTGGGTATATGCCTAAGAGGGGGAATGCCGGGTCCTATGGTAGACTGATACCTATTTTCCAGAGGAACCTCCATACTGATCTCCAAAATGGCTGTACAAGTTTGTACTTTCATCAGCAGTGGAGGAGTGTTCCCCTTTTTCCATATGCTCTCCAACATAAGTTGTCATTGGTGTTTCTAATTTTAGCCATTCTGGGAGGAGTTAGATGGTATCTTAGAGTTGTTTTGATTTACATTTCTCTGGTAGCTAAGGATGTTGAGCACTTGCTTAAGTGTCTTTGAGCTTTTTTGATTTCCTCTATTGAGAATTCTTTCTTCAGTTATGTACTCCATTTTTAATAGTGTTATTTGGTGTTTTGGTGATGAGTTTCTTTAGTTCTTTGTATATTTTGGAGATCAGCCTTTTGTCAGATGTAGGATTGGTGAAAGTCTTTTCCCAGTCTGTGGGCTGCTGTTTGGTCTTGTGAACTGTGTTCTTTGCCTTACAGAAGCTTCTAAGTTTGAAGAGGTCCCATTTAGTAATTGTCGATCTAAGTGTCTGAACTACTGGAGTTATGTTCAGGAAGCAGTCTTCTATACCATTTTGTTCAAGAATACCTCGGACTTTCTCTTCTAAGAGGTTCAATGTGGCTGGATGTATGTTGAGGTCTTTGATCCATTTGGACTTGAGTATTGTGTGTGACAATAGACATGGGTCTATCTACACACATCTTCTACACAGTCTTCTACACACCATCATCCAGTTGTGCCAGCACCATTTGTTGAAGATGCTTTACTCCTCCCATTGTATACTTCTAGCTGTTTACTCAAAAATCAGGTGTTTGTAGGTGTGTGGGTTAATATCAGGATTTTTTATTCAATTCCATTAGTCTACTTGTCTGTTTTTGTGCCAATACCAGGCTGTTTTCAGGACTATAGCTCTGTAGTAGAGCTTAAAGTCAGGGATGGTGATGCCTCCAAAAGTTCCTGGGTCTTTGGCTTTCCTGGGTCTTTTGATTTTTCATATAATGATGATTATTTTCCTTTCTAGGTCTGTGAAGATTGTGCTGGGGTTTTATTGGGGATTGCATTGAATCTCTAGATTGCTTTTGGCAAGATTGCCATTTTTACTGTGTTTACTCTACCTATCCAAGAGCATGGGAGATTTTTCCATTTTCTGGTATCTTCTTTAATTTCTTTCTTTTAAAGACATAAAGTTCTTGCTATATAGGTCTTTCACTTGTTTGGTAAGCATTATCCCAGTATACTTTATGTTGTTTGTGGCAATTGTAAAGGGTGATGTTTCTCTGATTTCTTTCTCAGCCCCTTTGTCCAGTGAATAAAGTAGGGCTATTGATTATTTTGAGTTTATCTTGTATCCTGCTAGTTTGCTGAAGGTGATTATCAGCTGTAGGAGTTCCCTGGTAGATATTTTTGAGTTCCTTATGCAAACTATCATATCATCTGGATAAAGTTTGACTTTTTCCTTTTCAGTTTGGATACCCTTGATCTCCTTTTGTTGTCTTATAGCTTTAGCTAGAAATTCAAGTACAATGTTGAAGAGATATGGAGAGAGAGGGCAGCCTTGTCTTGTTCCTGATTTTAGAAGAATAGTGTTAAGCTTCTCACCATTTAGTTTGATGTTGGCTGTTGGTTTATAGTATATAGCTTTTATTATGTTTATGTATATTCCTGTTATTCCTGAACTCTCCAAGACCTTTATTATTAAATGGTGTTGAATTTTGTCGAAGGCTTTTTCAGCATCTAGGGAGATGATTATGCGGTTTTTCTTTTTCAGTGTGTTTATATGGTGGATCATGATGATAAATTTTCCTATGTTAAACCATCCCTGCAACCCAAAGATGAAGTCTACCTGGTCATGGTGGATGATTTCTCTGATGTATTCTTGCATTTGGTATGCCAATATTTTTTTTTGAGTAATTTTTTGAGTATTCAATGTTCATCAGGGATATTGGTCTGTAGTTTTCTTTCTTCGTTGAGTCTTTGTGTGGCTTGGGTATTAAGGTGATTGTAGCCTCATAAAAAGGGTTTGGTAATGAACCTTTTGTTTCTATTGTGTGGAACAATTTGAGGAGTATTGGTATTAGCTCTTCCTTGAATTTCTGGTTGAATTCTTCACTGAAGCCATCTGGCCCTGGGCTTTTTTGGTTGGAAAGCTTCTATTTCATTAGGGGTTGTAGGTCTATTTAAGTTGTTTGTCTGTTCTTGATTTAATTTTGGTAAGTGATAGTTATCCAGAAATTTTTCCATTTCCTTTGAATTTTCAAATTTGATAAGAGTACAGGTTTTCAAAGTAGAACCTGAAAATTGTCTGGATTTCCTCTTTGCCCATTGTTATGTCCTCTTTTTCATTTCGGATTTTGTTAATTTGCATGTTCCTGCTCTGCTTTTTCATTAGTTTGGATAGAGGTGTGTCTCTCTTGTTGATTTTCTCAAAAAAACCCCAACTCTTTGTTGCATTGATTTTTTTTTTTTGTATTGTTTTCCTGGTTTCTACTTTATTGATTTCAGCCCTCAAATTGATTATTTCCTGATGCCTACTCCTCCAGGGTGAGTTTGCTTCATTTCTTTCTAAGACTTCCAGTTGTGCTGTTAATTCTCTAATGTGACTATCCTCTGTTTTCTTCATATTGGCACTTAGTGTAATGAACTTCCCTCGTAGCACTGCTTTCAAGTTGTCCCATAAGATTGGGTATGTTGTGCCCTCATTCTCGGTGAATTTTAGGATGTCCTTAATTTCTTTTGTTATTTCTTCTTTGACCCTGGTATTGCCCTATTGTGCATTTTTCAGTTTCCATGAGTTTGTAGGGTTTCTGTGATTTGTGTTGTTGTTGAATTCCAACTTTAAAACATGGTGGTCTGATAAGATACAGGGGACTATTCCAATTTTTTTTATATCTGTTGAAGTTTGTTATATTGTCTAGTATGTGGTCAATTTTAAAGAAGGTTCCATGTGGAGGAGAGAAGAGATATGTTTGGATTGAATGTTCTATAGATGTCTGTGAGACCCAATTGAGACATAACTTCTGTTAGTTCTTTTTTTCCTTTGTTAAGTTTCTGTCTGGTAGTCCTGTGTAGGGGTGAGAGTGGAGTGTTGAAGTCTCCCACTCTAAGTGTGTGAGGTTTAATGTGAGCATTGAGTTTTAGTAGTGTTTCTTTTACAAATGTGGGTGCCTTTGTATTTGGGACATAAATGTTCAGAATCAAGACTTTGTGTTGATGGATTTCTCCAGTGATGAATATGAAATGACCATCTTCATTTCTTTTGATTAATTTTTGTTTGACATCTAACTTGTTAGATATTAGGATAGCCACACCTGCTTGCTTTTTGGGTCCATTTGATTGGAAGATCTTTTCCCAGCCCTTTATCCTGAGCCCTTTGAAGCTTAGATGTGCTTTTTTTTATGCAGCAGAAGGATGGATCCTGTTTTTATATCCATTCTGTTAGTCTGTGCCTTTTTTTGGGTGAATTAAGTCCATTAAGGGGAAAGTAAGGACCATGGCTTGTTAATGCTTGTTTGTTTTGGATTAGTTGTTGGCAGTTGCATTGTGAATATATTTTTCCTGCTTTACCCTTGGGTTCTGGTGAAGTGGGATTATCCATTGCCTATGTATTTGTGAGCATAGTTAACTTCCTTGGGTTTGTATTTTCTCTCCAGAATTTTCTGTAGACCCGCATTTGTAAATATGTATTGTGAAACTCTGTCTTTGTCATTAAATAACTTGTTTTCTCTGTCTAGAGTAATTGAGAGTTTTTCTGGGTATAGTAGCATGGGCTGGCATCAGTAGACTTTAGAGCTTGTAGAACATCCATCCAGGACCTTCTGGCCTTGAGGGTTTCCATGGAGTAGTCAGGTGTAATTTTTATTGGTCTGCCTTTATATGTACCCTGGCCTTTTTCTTTCGCTGCTCTTAGGATTCTTTCTTTCTTTTTATTAGGTGTTTTGATTATTATGTGTCGAGGGGTCTTTTTTCTTTGTGCCAATCTATTTGGTGTTATATATGCTTCTTGTACTTTCATGGGCATATCTTTCTTCTGATTGGGAAAGTTTTCTTCTATGATTTTGTTGAATATGCTTTCTGCACCTTTGAGCCTTGCTTCGTCACCTTCCTCTATGTCTATTATTCTTAGGTTTGGCCTTTTCATGGTGTCCCACATTTCCTAGATTTTGTGCTAAGGATTTGTTAGATTTACCATTTTCTTTGGTCGATGCATCTATTTCCTCTAGTTTATCTTCAGTGCCTGAGCTTCTCTCTTCCATCTCTTAGATTCTGTTGGTTATGCTGTGTTTGTAGTTCCTGATTTTTGCCTAGTTTTTGTATTTCCAGCATTCCTTCATTTTGTGTTTTCTTTATTGTCTCTATTTCAGTTCTCAAGTCTTGAACTGTTTCCTTCACCTGTTTAATTGTTTTTTATCTTAGCTTTCTGTACACTTTAAGAAATTTGTTCATTTCTTCAGATTTTTTGTTTGTTTTTTCTTTCATTTCTTTAAGGGATTTTCTTACATCATCTTTGAGGGCCTCTATCATTTTTATGATGATATTTTTTAAGTCATACTCTTCTGCTTCATTTGCTTTGGGGTGTTCAGGTCTAGTTGGTGTAGTGTCTCTAGATTCTGGTGGTGTTATGTTTGTCTTTCTATTATTAGGTGTTTTCTTGTATTGCTGCCTTCCCATCACTTCTTCCTGTAGGTGCAGGTGGGGGATATCTCTCTCTCTCTCTCTCTCTCTCTCTCTCTCTCTCTCTCTCTGGTCTCCCCGAGTGGACTTAGGTGGGTCAGAAGTTCCAGGTCTATAGCTCTAGGTGGTCCAAGCTCTCTATGAAGTCTTTCCTCAGGCAGGGGCCTGGTGATGGCTGTCAAAGATCAGGCTCCATCAGAGGCCTGATGATTGGTGTCACAAAGATACAGCAGGCTGGGTACTCAGGATGTTATTGCATGGATAGGGGGATCTAGCCAGGGCCTGACACTCTCCAGCTGAGGCCTCTTTAGCAGAGGCCCAGTGATTGGGGCCAAGGATCTAGCCTGCTGAGACTCCCCTGAGGGGATAGGCAGATCTCTGGGAGGGGTCTGGAACTCCAGTAGAGGACTGGCAGTGGGGATCAGCGATCAGGATTCTGGGGAATCCGGTGGTCCCACATGGATAGGCAGGTCTAATGTGCTCAGAACAGCTCCAGGAATTTCCTAGAAGGTGGCTAAATTGTTGGATCCGCCCTCTATCCCAGTGCTCAACCATAGCTGTGGGACAGTGGGCAGGGTAGGGCACAGGGTAGGGGGAAGGTTTTTGTTGTGGTGGTTGGGTAGGTGTGTATCAGAGCACCAGGAGAGCTCTTGTTGGAGACAGGACACAGCAAGAGCAAGACCAGGGGCCAACCCAGGGAGTTCCCATGAAAGTGGTGGAGGAGGGGGGAGGGGATTCTACCCAAATTGGTCCCAGACTCACCTCTAGCAGTGGTCTGGCAATGAGGGTCAAAGATCCTGCAGGCTGGGACTCAGGATGTTCCTGAGAGGATAGGGGGATCTAGCCTGGGCCTGGCACTCTCCAGCTGAAGCCTCTTTAGCAGAGGCCTGGCAATGGGGGTCAAGGATTCAGCAGGCAGGGACTCAGAGTGACCCTGAGGGGATAGGTGGATCTCTGTGAGGGGCTCTGAACTCCAGTAGATGACCCTGGTGGGTGTCAGAGATCAGTCAGGTGGGGGTTCAGGGTGGTCCCACCTGGATAGGCAGGTCTAGTGTGCTCAGAACAGCTCCAGAGAGTTCTCTGAAGGTGGTAGGATTCTGTTTTTTCTTTTTTAAATTTAAATTAGAAACAACTTCATTTTTATATATCAATCTTAGTTCCCTCTTCCTCCCATTCTTCCATGCCCCCCACTGACCCCAAGCCTCACCCTTTCTATGAAGCAGAAGGGGGTCCAGAGAATTTCTTTGTAACACATTCTATTACCAGGAGTCCTGTGGAGAGGCTCCTTTTTATGGTCTTCTCTACATCCAGCAAGTGGTTTAAATTATCTGACACAACCCAATTGCTTTCTTTCTACTCTCCAAAAAGCTTTTCCTCACCTCCTGAATCTTCCCTCTTCAAAATCACTGCTTGAACCTAGAAGCTAAAATTACTGATTTACTCATCAAAGTACAATTTCAGGAAAACTGGTTTACATATTTTAGAAAACACCATTTGTACCAGGTAAACACTACCTGAGTGGTTGGGGCTTCTGGGCGAGCAGTCCTGTCTCAGGGATGAGTGGAGCAGTATATTCACTGACAGCTGACAATGTCAGTGATGTGAGAGTAGTTTTCTCATAAAGCACTCTATATGGAGTGATTTGGTCACTGAGACTGATATGGCCTGAGTCAGTTCAATTTATTTCATTGGGTATTTTATATATTTTTAAAATTTTATTTAATGTATTTAATGTATTTTATTTAATATTTGCTTGGATGTATGTCTTTGTAATATGTACATACAGTGCCCTTGAGGTCCAGAAGAGGGTTAGGATCCCCCAGTACTGGAGTTATAGATGGTTGGTGGGCTGCTCTATGTGTGATGGCCTCTGGAAGAGCAGCCAATGCTCTTAATGTCTGAGCCATTTCTCCAGAAATTTATTTCCTTTTTGCTTTGTTATTGTGGAGCCATTATGGAAGGCTGAGGTCCTTATTATTATAAGTCTGTCGCCAGTATCAGACTACTAAATCCTAGGCCAGGCAATGTGGCTGAATTCTTACACTTTAATTTTACTGATGTGCTGGGAGTTAAATGTGTGAAAAACAATACCTAATCCAACAGTATTTGGGAGGTAGTCTAATAAAAGTTGAAGGTGAAATTAGTTATGTGATTATGGTGTGGATAAGTTAATTATCTCAGGAGATATTTATCTACAAAACAATGAATTTGCTCTCATGGCCCCACTCTGTATCTCTCTTTCTTGTCTCTTTAACTGAGACAAACAGCATCCCTTTTGGTTCAAGACAACATCATAGAAGTGGATCCTGGTCCTTCATTAGCTGGCAACTTGATCTCAAACTTCCTAGTCTCCAAAACAGTGAGAAATGCACCTCTGTTCTTTTTAAATTGCCCAGTCTCAGGTTTTCTGTTATAGTCCAAAGCAGACCAAGACATGTTTTAGTTGGTAGACAGAGAAGTTTTGAGTAACAGAACCTAAATGTGGATGTCTTAATTACTTGTCACTTGCTATGATAAAATACCTTTAGAAAAGAAACTTACAGGAGAAGCAATTATTTTTGATTACATAGAGATACAGTTCATCATGGTAGGAAAGATATGCCTTTAGGTACAGAAGACAGATTATCAGGAACAAGAGACTGATTGGTCACATTGAATCTGCCCTCTAGAAGCAGGGTATGAACAGCAGGTGGGAGATGAGCTATAAATCCTCAAGGCCTATCACAAGTGACCCATTTTCTCCAGCAAGGAAAGTTATGTGAAACCCATGACTTGCTCTAGCCAAAGAACAAGAATCAGATGCAGTGTGTTACTTGCAGGTAGGAGTTGGAAGAGCCACTGTTCTAATCAGCAAGTATTTCATTCTGTCTACATAAGTTTAGAAGTGTTTGCCCAGAGAGGGCTTCCTTATACCATGTGAGACAGATGATAGTTGCTATATTAAAGTGGTGCAGAGTTGCATTTCATTAAGATTTTGAAGTTATGATTGCCCTGTAACTTCCTCTCTCCTAATGCAGAAACTGACACTGAAAACCAACTTGCTGTTACAAAATCTGTGTCGTGTAGACCTAACAGTTGACAGGTGATTTTGGCAGATTCTGTAGGTTCTGTGAAGCTAATGATTTTTCTGCTTTGTTCTTTACTATAAAACAAGTTTAGAACCTGTAGATATTTGTTGAATGAGTGAATGAGTACTAATTTCCAGAAATATGGAATAAAGTGGATTTTAGGCATAGACAAGACTTCACAATATAATGATTTGTATTTCCATGGATAATATTATTATGCCTGTGTTAAGAAGGAGAGTAAAGGAACAAAAGGGAAGGGGTGGAGAATCCTGGAATGTGTTCTAAGGAGACTTGCATGCCACACTATGTGTAACTATTAGAGACCAAGCTTCAAGGTCAAATACCCAGGATAAGAAAAAAATGTAAATTGTGAGTTAATATGTTAAAACACAGTAAGGAGCAGTAAAAGTCTGTGCAAGTCTGTTTATTCCCAAGTCTTTCCATTTTGAAGTATAAAAATATTGTGATAGGCATGCACATGTCTGAAGGTCACAAGCCAATTGTAAGGAACTAATTTTAAAAATCCAATAGGAGAGACAATCAGGAAACAGTAAAAACTTCCATAAATAATATGTAAGTCTAGAAGCCATCATCTAACCTCCTGCAACTCTAATCCCTGACAAGTGAAGGTTTCTTCATGAGTTAGCACAAGCTAATTTGGTTGTGAACAAGCTGAACCTATAAGTATCTTTCCACAATCTTTATCCCTCTTCATGTGAATATTCATGCATGTTACTCTTCCATGTTTGAAATGAGGGTGTTTTCCCAAAATGTACTGCTAGACCTACAGAACATGCTGTGTGTGGCATTTCTTAAAAACAAAAGATTCTATGACTTTCATAAAATGCAAATTTTAGATGAGGAAATGCAGACCTCTCCCATCATCAGATTCAAGCTTTAGGAGGAAAATTCTGCTAACAGTTCTAAAAATAAAATGGAGGAGTTAGAGGAAGAAGCCAAAGAAGAAATTGCAGGCAAACCGGGAATAAAAAGTATTGAGTTCTGTAACAAGCAAGAAACATTGGCAGTGGAGGAGTTTTGGGGGAAATTTCCCAGTTATATCTGCACAAGTCTGTGCCTGACTGAAGGTGGGAGGCAAGAAAGGAAGGCATCCAGGACATGCTTCATGCTGCTAGCTTGGACAGATGGTGAGCCATCTCCCATGAAAAGGAATCAAGAATAATCATAGTTTAGGAAGTTAATTATAAATTCTAGTTTGAGTATGTGTATATCAGGTCCCTCTGAGTCTCATAGTTGAAAACATGGAGAAGGAGTTGAAAATATGGGTTGGAGAGCCCAGAATAAAAACTGATGAAAGGGTAACAAATTTGGAAAGTGTAGTGGATTGAGTAGTACTCCACCTAAATACATGTCAAGGCCCTACTCCTCAGTCTGAATATAACCACATTAAAAACAGGTCTTTGAAGATATGATTACATTGAAGTCATGTCATGAGACAGTCCTAGACATAAAGTGAGATATGAAACCATTTGGTTGTTAAAGAGAAAGAGGAGCACAGGGGAAAAAAGCCAGATGAAAAGATAGGTTGAATTCCATTTACAAGCCAGGAATTCCAAGGAGTGCTGGAGCCACAGGGTGTGGGACAGAGGAATTAGACAGACTCTCCTCTAAGACTCCAACTGGAACTGCCCCCATGAATACCTGGTTTTCTTTTTATTTCTGGCCACCAGAAAGATGAAATAATAAACATTTAATATTGTAAGTCATGCAGTGGGTGGTAATTCATTATGGTAGTATGGGAGACTAATACAGAATGCTTTAGCCATGGAAGGAATTCTCAGCAGAAAATATTGTGAATGAGAAGAGAGGAAATCAAGTGATACTAATACTGAGTAGAAATTAAAGGACAGAGAGAGGACGGTCAAAGAGATAAGATGAAACCAGAAAATGGAGCTCAGGTAATCATGAGCTCCAGGCAGGAAGGCAGCTTCCTTGGTGTCAAATTTTGCAGAGGAGGCATTTAGAATGGAGTCTGCAGAGAGAATATCAAATTCACAAGGTCATGGTGGCTTTGAATGGTAGCAGTTTCCCATGTATTCCTTACATAGGAATCAGTAATGCATGGAAAATGTTAGCAGCAGGATATTCTTTCAGAGATGTTTGACTTACTGGTGACCAGCTAGTTTCCTGGGGGTATGCGGAAGGCTTCCTTGGAAATGGTGATAAAAAGAAAGTGGCCATGTTTGTGGCTTGGAAGGACTTTGAATATAGGGCAAAGATTTATAGGCTGGGAAGCATAAGGATCTCTACTAGTTATTTGCAGGTGTTCATGTTGGGCAAAGTTGTCATCATAGGAGAAATAAAAGAAAATGTATGAACTAGTCTATCCAACAAAGACAGTAAAATATCAGCAGTTGGAGAAAACAGATATTTCTTTGTACAGACCTGTTGCTGAAGACATAATCTGTTCACACCAATGGAAGAAATATAGAAGAGAGAAGTAGGGAGAGTAATCCTCTAAACCTTGGAGTATGGCAAATGGACATGCCTTCTCCAGTTTTTCTCTCCTCTATCCCCACATGAACTGGAATCAGAGGAGCCATGGTTAAGGATGACAGAGACATAAAACAGAAAAAGCATGGGTTCCTGGATACAGTGTGGAACAAGAATCCCATTAGTAGAAAAAAATCCACAACAGACGTTACATTAGTGACAAATAAAAATGGTCTAAGGTAGGGAAATATGGGTGTTCATTTGTTTTAGCAACTAGTTTTACTCTAAGATAGTGTGCACAAATGCTGGGTTCCTGTCACCTGTCATAGAGCTCAGTTGCCAGGCTACAGGTGACTGAGAAAACCTAGCAATTGTTCAATCCTCACTAAAGGCTTCTTATTCTTTTAGAAAAATTATTATAATGCCAACTACACATGGGCAGGACTCAGCGAAGAAGCCATGAATGTGATGGATCTCTGCCTTCAACTTGCTTTTTATATTCTAGTGGGAGTAGACTGACAGTAAGCAGATAAGCAAATGTGTTTAGACTACAATTCCAGGTATTTGTGGTATGTTATCAAGCATTAAATATAACAGAATAAGTTGATTTAAAAAAGTGATAGGTAGAGTGTGTTAAAAGAGAAAAGATCTTTGTTCAGAAAAGCTATAAAGGAGGCTTTTGTGAAGTTGCTAGACAAGAAAGAAAAGAAGGAGTGAGGTAACCATAAAGCTTGTAAATGTGCCTCCAAGGAGAGAGAGGGCAGCCTTGTTTTGTTCCTGTCTCTCATATCTTTTCAGTATTGTGTGTGAAATTCTAGCTAAAGCAATAAGAAAACAAAAGGAGACCAAAGAGATACAAATTGAAAAGGAAGAAGTCAAACTTTCTCTATTTGCAGATGATATGATAGTTTACATAGCTGACCCCCCCCAAAAAAACTCTATCAAGGAACTCCTATTGCTAATAAACACCTTCGGCAAACTAGCAGGATACAAGATAAACTCAAAAAATTTAGTAGCCCTCCTTTACTCAGACAAGAAAGGGGCTGAGAAAGAAATCAGAGAAACATCACCCTTTACAAAAACCAAAAACAACATAAAGTATACTGGAGTAATGCTTACCAAACAAGTGAAAGACCTATATAGCGATAATTTTGTGTTTTTAAAGAAAGAAATCAAAGAATGTACCAGAAAATGGAAAGATCTCTCATGTTCTTGGATAGGTAGAGTAAACACAGTAAAAATGGCAATCTTGCCAAAAGCAATCTAGAGATTCAATGCAATCCCCATTAAAATCCCAGCACAATTCTTCACAGACCTAGAAAGGAAAATAATCATCATTATATGAAAAATCAAAAGACCCAGGATAGCCAAAACAACCCTGTATAATAAAGGAACTTCAGGAGGCATCACCATTTTTTACTTTAAGCTCTACTACAGAGCTATAGTCCTGAAAATAGCCTGGTATTGGCACAAAAACAGACAAGTAGACTAATGGAATCAAATAAAAAATCCTGACATTAACCCACACACCTACAAACACCTGATTTTTGAGAAAACAGTTAAAAGTATACAATGGAAGGAGTAAAGCATCTTCAACAAATAGTGCTGGCACAACTGGATGATGGTGTGTAGAAGACTGCAGATAGACCCATGTCTATTGCCATGCACAAAACTCAAGTTCAAATGGAATAAGGACCTCTACATAAATCCAGCCACAATGAATCTCTTAGCAGAGAAAGTGGGAAGTACCCTTGAACAAATTTGTACAGGATCTACAATTAATAAATGGGACCTCCTCAAACTGAGAAGCTTCTGTAAGGCAAAGTACACAGTTGACAAGACCAAATGGCAACCCACAGACTAGGAAATGATCTTCAGCAACCCCACGTCTGACAGAGGGCTGATCTCCACAATGTACAAAGAACTCAAGGAACTAACCACCAAAACACCAAATAATCCTATTAAAAAATGGGTTTCAGAACTGGAGAGAGAATTCTCAATAGTGGAAATCAAAAAGGCTGAAAGACACTTAAGCAAGTGCTCAACATCCTTAGCTATCAGGGACATGCAAATTAAAACAACTCGAAGATATCATCTAACTCCTCCCAGAATGGCTAAAATTAGAAATACCAATGACAATTTATGCTGGAGAGGATATGGAGAAATGGGAACACTCCTCCACTACTGGTGGGAGTGCAAACTTGTACAGCCATTTTGGAGATCAGTATGGAGGTTCCTCCGGAAAATGGGAATCAGTCTACCACAGGACCCAGCAATCCCCCTCTTAGGCATATACCCAAATGATCTACATCCATGCAACAACGACATGTGTTCAACTATGTTCATAGCAGCATTATTTGTAATAGCAAGAACCTGAAAGCAACCTAGATGTCCCTCAAATGAAGAATGGATAAAGAAGATGTGGCACATCTACACAATGGAATACTACTCTGTGGGAAAAAATACAATGGAATCTTGAAATTCACAGACAAGTGGATGGAACTTGAAGAAACCATTCTGAATAAGGTAACCCAGTCACAAAAAGAGGAACAGGGTATGTACTTGCTCATATATGGATTTTAGACATAGAGCAAAGGATCACCAACCTATAATTCACACTGCCAGAGGAACTGGGATCAAGGAGGATTCTAAAAGATTTATATAAGAGCCCTCACAGAAGGGGGAAGGGACAAGTTCTCCAGAGCCCATGAGGGGGGGGCAGTGAGTAGAGAGGGAACTGGGAGAAAGGGTAAAAGAGGAAAGCAGGTGGGACTAGGAAGATTGATTCAACAGATGAATAGAAGAGAGAGAGAGAGAGAGAGAGAGAGAGAGAGAGAGAGAGAGAGAGAGAGAGAGAGGGGGGGGGGGGGTGGGGGAGGAGAGAGACCATGAAAGAGGGAGCTATTATAGGTTTGAAGAGAAAACTGAACCTAAAGAAATGTTCAGAGACCTACAAGACTGACCCCAACTAACAATCACAGCAACAGTGGAAAGGCTACCATAAATGCCTTCCCTGATAATGAGATCAACAACTAACTTATCCACCATCATGGAGCCCTCATCTAGTAGCTGATGGAAACAGAAGCAAACATCCACAACTAAACACTGAGCCAAACTGGAATCCAGATGCAGAGGGGGAGGACAAGACCAAGCACAAAAACACATAAAGATAGCTTACCTGAATAAGGAGGAGCTAATGGGCCCCCAGACTGATAGTTGGGAATCCAGCATGGGACTGATTCAGACCCCCTGAACATGGGTCTCAGCTAGAAGGCCTGAACAGTCTAAGGGACATTGAACAGTGGAAGGAGCATGTATTCCTGGTGCACAAAAGGACTTTGGGGGCACATCCCCCATAGATCTTAACCTAGAGACAGGAGAGAAGTCTTTATCCCTACCCCAAATGACTTGACAGATTTAGATGACCCCTCCTGGAGGGCATCACCCTACAAGTGGAGTGGGGGTTGGATGGGAGTGGTGGGTTGTCTGGGTGAGGGTGGACGAGAGGGAAAGAGAGAGGGAGTGAGGGAGGGAGAAGAGAGAGGGAGTGAGGGAGGGAGTGAGGGAGGGAGGGAGTGAGGGAGGGAGGGAGGGAAGGGGAACTGGGATTGATATGTAAAATATAAATAAAAATAAATTAATAAAAAAAAATGCCCCCAAAGAAATGTGTACCTGGTGTTTGGGGCAAACACTGTGACTAGAAATGGAGAAGGAGGGGCCATCCTAAGTGTAGAGGGAGAGATAAAATGTTGAGCTAGTTCCTGGAGAACTATGAGAAGGAGTCTAAGCATTGCTCTAAGAAGCCTGAAGCCCCTGAACTTGCCTAACATCTCACATGGGTAGAACTTTCCAAAGTGCCTGCCCCTTCCTTGAAAACCTGCCTCCCGTTGCCTAGGATCTTGCACAAGGCTTTTCATTGCCCCTTTAACTTACTCTGGCTTCCTCTGGGCTCTTCCTAAACCAGACTACAGAATGCATTTGCCAAGGATGGGTGAGGCGAAGAAAATGGCTTTGTCCATGAAGAAGCGAGTCCTCTGGAGAGAAAATAAAGCTTGTGGACTTACCAGGGGAGAAGCAGCCCCCACGAGGCATTGAGCACGAAGTCTATATTTGAGCTGAAAACACATGGGCGGGCAGGCAGGCGGGAACCCAAACACAGCTGCTTTTCCTTATGTGATGGCAAATGAGTAATTTTGCCTCCTGAGTTTGAGGAAGTTCCTCCTGCTATGAATCGGCACCATCCTTCATACTAGAAGGCTGTAGAGATATATGGGAGGGCTCAGGGCCTCAGCAGATGGGAACACTTTTAACAGTCACGATAGCTCACATTTGCAAACTAGACTTCACTACCTCCATCTGTGTCGCCCCAGCCTAACATCAATCTGGGGGACGACCAGCCAGTTCTATTTTAAACACCAGGAAATTCTGGACCAGAGAGATGAAATGATGAGCCTAAGGCCACCAAGACAGTGGCTGAATTACTCTTGTGAAGGACATTCCATATTGTCATGATTAATTCCACTTTTTAAAATTGTCCATGGCACTTAAAATTCAAATCCGTTCTCATATCCTACGGGGTCTTACACCAGACATCAAGCAATAGCCCAACTTTATAAAAGCATTTTACTGGAGACCATCTAGGCCCACTTGTCTGTCTATCGTGTATGAAAATTAAATAGTTGAGAGAGACCTGTATGGGCCACAAAGCTGAAAATATTTACCACCTGGCCTTTTGCAAAAGAGTACCTGTAATCAGGCCAGGTATTCTAACCTCTCTCCTACTCTCTCTCCTACTCATTCTTTTCCAGGCGTTTTGGTTCCTCCCCACACACACACACACACACACACACACACACACACACACACACACACACACACACATACACACACATGCACACACACTTCAGATCTCAGAGCAAATGCTGAGTCTCAGAAAGACCTCCTGTGACTTCCTAGCTCACATGGTCCAAGTCCTGGCATAAACTCACTCCTTTTTAATTTTTGAATTTGTGGCAATATTAATTTCTTAGTGGTCTCATACACTATATGTGTATATATATGTATGTATATACGTGTGTGTGTGTGTGTGTGTGTGTGTGTGTGTACTTATTGTTGATGTTTCCCATTAGACTATCATCTCCATTGGACTGCATTGCTCAGTTTTTACTGCTGATAGAATGGTGCCTGATACATATCACCCCCTTCATTGTCAAATGCAAATCAAAGAATTAATGAGACAATCACAACCCATTCTTGTCAAGGTCAGATCCCTCAGCCTTGATATTACTGACCTTTAGAAATGAAAATTTTACTGTTGTAAAATTTTCTGTGTATTGTAGTGTTTGGTACACCATCCTTGACTTGCTAGATGGCAATATCTCATTAGCAATGCAATATGAATTGTGACAACCAAAATATTTTCATACTTTGTAAAAAATATCCTTTTTGTGGGGAGATGTGCCCCAGCTGGGAAACACTGGGTTACATGATTTTAAAGTCACCCTCGGGGTTAGGGGGGTGAGGCTGAGAGATGGCCAAGAGTTAGGATTCCCAGCAGCAGTGGAAAAAGCCAAATATAGTTCCACACATCTGTACCTGCAGTACTGAGGCTGTGGAGACACACATATCAATGGGCTTGCTGGCCAACCAGTCTAGCAGAGATGGTGAACTCCAGCTTTAGGAAGAGACCCTGTTTCAAAATGTAAGATGGGAGAGATAGAAGACACTTAAAGGCAATCTCTGGTCTCCACACACTCCTGAGCTAGTGAGCATCTTTGTGTGCACACATTGCCCTTGGGCCATAAAATGTAAGAGCAACTTTTTGCCCAGGACTGTAATCACTCCAAACTTCAAATTAATTGAGGTTGTACCTATGGATGACCTCTGCTTTAAGGCCAGCTACTTGGTGGAATGATGTAATTGATCATATAAGGAAATATCCACACTGTTCTGAAAACAAAAAACCCCGAGTTAGAAACCATCTTATCATATTCAGTGTGGGATGATTACCAACAGGAAGCCAGAATGAATAAGGCTATATGTTATTTCTACTTTCTGTACTGATATAAAGTATGAGAGGTGGGGGCACTGTACACAGAGATGCTGAGAGATCTCTGGGACATTTGGCCATTTGCAGAGATCACAAACATTAATGTGAGTTGTTAGGTTAAGTTTTTTTCCACAACAAGAAGAAAAACGAATGGATCAGAGATGGAGCAAATGCATCGACTGGCAAGAATTGGATGATCTCTGGGGTGAGCAGATGAAGGCAGGATGTGAAAGTCACTTAGTGATCTTGTTTTCTGTGAGTAAAATGCTGAGTGCAGGGAACCTGATGCTGTTATTACTGCCTGGCTCCTGTGCTGCTCTGATGGAGAGAGAGGTGGGGCAATGGATTCTGCTCACTTCCTGTGGATGGATTCTATTTTCATAGCTTTCTCTGTTCCATGAGGTATAGCTTAATGTGCCACCTAGCAGATGCAGCCACATCTTCTCCAACAGATTACCCATAGGGAAAGACTCTGTAAGGATATGCCATTCAGACCATAAAGAACATTTTCTGATGACAGTGGGACCTGGGAAGCAGAAACTGTGTGGTATAGCCATTTCTGGAAGCCATGTCTAAGGAAGGAAGTAAATATCCCCCAGGATCACTCCTCATGGCCCCTTTTCTCTCTATTATTCTCCAAGGACTAAGTCTGTTTTTTTATTCCTTATTACAGCTACAAAGACTTCCCTCATTTCTCAGACTGTGCCTACTACTAAAGTTGTTTTGAGATTAGGATGCATCCCTGACTCAACTTTTCCATTGCAAAGAAGAAGCAAGCAATTTTTAGGGCCAAAAATTAGGCAGGTTGTGTGGAAATAGTGCATGAAGGAAAATGAAAATAGTGTAATCAGCTGTTTCCAATGGTTTTGTATTCTTTCTCCCTTTTGATTATATACTTACATTCTGAGGATACCTTGGATCACTTAGTTCCTTAAATATGCATTATCCTAGCTTCCTCCATTAAGGATTCAAGGAAGACCTTGCCAATCATCATGTTCCCTCTTTCGTCTCATGATTACAAACTTAAGGTGACCCTCACCAATCCTGCCATCATTAGTCAGGGATTTGGGATGAAGAACTTGGAATAAGGAATGCCATTGCTACTTGGACTGAAGAGAGAAAAAGATGAAGTCGCTGCCGGCAGATTCAACAAGGAAAGCAGAGCCATCAGATGACACAGCATAGCTGCTTTGTTGTGACCAGTTATACCGGGTGGGTTTTAGTGCCAACTTGACATAAGCTACAGAGTCATCAGAGGGAAAGAGCCTTAGCTGAAGAAATGCCTCCTTGAGATTCAGCTGTAAGGCATTTTCTCATTTAGTGTTCAATGGATGAGGGCCCAGCACATTGTAGGAGGTGCCATCCCTGGGCTGCTGTTCCTGGGTTCTATAAGATGGTAGACAGAGCAAGCCATGGGAAGCAAGCCAGTAAGCATCACCCCCCCACACACACAACACACACACTCCATGACCTCTGCATCAGTTCCTTCTTCTGGGATCCTGCCCTGAGTTCCTGTCCTGATTTCCTTCAGTGACGAATAGTAATGCTGAATAGTAAAGTGTAAACCTATAAACCCTTTTCTCTCCATCTTGCTTTTTGGTCATGGCATTTTGTTGCTTCAATAGAAACCCTAATTTAGACACCAGTTGAGCCTCAGTATACCACCATACCTGAAGTCATGCCTCCTTCTGATGTTGATGATGTGTGATATAAATGTCAAATAGTTCTCTTAATTTTTTCTCAAGCAACAACAAGAAGATCTTATATTTTAACTGAAAAAGATCCAAGTCTCATAAATTTCTCAAAGGAGAGGGATTATAGCCTTATTTTCTTTTATTATCTGGGGCTCCTAAACCTCTCTATTATACAGTAGACAGGCAGTTAATTATACCTGATAGTTTTCCTTTTGTAATAACAATGCTGAAAGCTAGTAAGTATGTGTGATTAAGGACCCAAATATATTCAAGTCACCACACTTGGCTCTTTTACTAGGATCATTTAATTCTGTTTATAAGGATCTATAATAATTTTACTTCCAATCTAAAGATGAAAAGACATATTTAGACAGCAAGTAATTGCTGTAACTCACAAAGCTGAAACATAGCAGAATGGGCACTCAAACATTGTTTTCCTTTCTGGGCAGAGAAGCTTTCTTCCATTGAAGTTCAAAGCCACAATTAGGCAGAGCAACACTTGTGTCCAGCTTGGCCATTCAGTACAACTGCAGGCAAGTTATTGTATGTGTTTTCTAATCTTAATATATTAATTAATAAAATGGAATCCATGTTATGAAAGAAAACATTGCAGGCAATGAACTTAGCTTGAGCTTGTGAGGTGTTTTCAAATGATATATAATGACATTACTGAGGAGGAGTGGAATTAGTTACCTAATGCAAGCTATAAAATAGATAAGAGAAGTGGCATCAGAGCAGATGGTAAACAATGTAGATGGGGGAGGGAGTGTGAGCCAGCACAATTTCCTCCTCAGAGGGCTAAACTCCCTTAAATTGATTGTAAAGAAACTGAGAATGACTTCTAGCTGTTTTAACTGACATCTGTTGAAACCAAGAAGTCTGAGAGAATGACAGAGTTGTAGGATAAAACTAATAACTTCCCATGTTACTCTTAAAAAGTCCATAAGATGCTGGTTTGGACATGTAAGATAGACAGCTTGCCATGACAGTCTGAATCAAAGGATGTCAGGATCAGAAATAGTAATTCTGAAACTTATCACCAAATACATTATTGGCAAGGCTTGGGATGTGTGGCATCACTCAAGACAAAACAGAGGGGGGGGCACTACCAAAGAATCTCAGAGTGAGCCCAGGGCAGTCAGTTATTTTGAAATTAAGCAGATGATAAAAAATGGTTACATCAACACTGCAGCGAAAAGGACACACTGATAAAGAATACCAAGTTACTAACTATATTGTAATCAATGACCATATCAGCCACAGCAAAATTTGGTTCATGCAATAATTAAAGCTACAATCATAGGTCATTTGCGAGCTTAGTTTGGGAAACTTCAATCCCAAGAACATCATAAAAACAAACAAACAAACAAACAAAAAACAGATACTTTACATTATCCCAGAGTCATTTGAGAAAGCTGGAAATAACACCCTCAGGACTACACAGAAAATTGGCTGCAAACTCTTATTGAGAAATGTGTGGCAAAAGAAACTTATACATTATAGGTGAGGTTTGTTTGTCTTTACAGCTTTTGGTGACTAAATTTCTCTGTGATTCTTTGGTACTCCTTTGAGGTTCATTTCATGCAGTTGGAAGGTGTCAGTAGGTTCTACCAGGAATTTTGGAGGAAAAATAAGATGAAGAACCAAGGTCTGAAAAGTTTGGAGAGTCAGTTAAGTAGTCAAGAGCACTTTTTGCTCTTGCAGAGGAGCCAGATTCTAACACCACATGGCAGAGCTCACAAGTATAACTCAAGATCTAGGAAACACAACACACTCTTCTGGCCTCCCTGAGCACCAGGCACATACACAATGCACATATATGTAAACAATGTACAAATGTGTATGAATATGGATACCCATATCCATACACATAAAAATTAAAATTTAAAAAAATCTTTTTCTAAAAAGTAGAACTCAGGAAATTTTGAGACAATGGTGTCACCAAACAGAAAGCTAAAACTCATGAAAATATCACACAAGAAAGCAGAGTGAAGGAAAAAAAATTGTTCCTCAGGAAGTGAAGAAAATTAGAAAGCTTTGTGAGAGTATCTCTTAGAACCCAGAAGGGATCAAAGATATAAATGCCAGGACACAAAGATTGTTGAACAGGTGAAGGTTCTTGCCACCAAGCCTGATGACCTGAGTTCAATTCCTGAAATCCACATGGTAGAAGAAGAGGTCAACTCTTGCAAGGTTTCCTCTGTATTTGTGCACACAAATACAAAAAGTTAAATGGAAGGAGAATACATATCTACTTTTCTTTGGAGTGGGGATGAGTCAGGAAAAAGGCTTGGGATGTGTGGCAGCAATTTCATGGTAGAAGCTGTGAAATACAATGGTGCATATGACAGATTATTCATGATATCAGATATGAGAAAGGCATATTTACTCAACAAAACTATTAAAGTGACTATTCAGTTGATTTCCAATAAACAAAATATGGTTTAGTGTAAATATGTCCCAAATATCGCATGATAAATAAAATCTCAAAATTAACAAAGAACAAGTTTTTGAGTAATCATAAATTCTGTGTGGGACATGTTTATACTCAAAATACATATTTTTAATTTTCAAAAAATTCAAATTTAGTTTTCTGCTGTGCTTCATCTGGCAACTTTACAAATATAAATATACCTTATCTCCTAAGGCTGCATTTTTCTCATGATCTGTTTCCCTGTTGCCTTTTGACAGTGACTTACTTGACCAGTGAGGTGTAAGAAGAAAGAACACAGACACAAACTTTACAAAAGTTTGTGCAAAGAGATGGTGCTCCGGGAATGTGGCTGACTCTACAGGAGGATGCATGGCCTAGTCACTATGAGCATCATGGAAAGAGCATGGACTCATAAAACCCAGCTGACTTCAGCCAACAGATGTCCTGGTGAGCACAATGTAGCCACCCTAATTACCAAAGGTACACAGAAATGTGAAAAAGAAAGTCACTGTTGTTTTAAGCCATCTCCACTACCATTTCTGCAGAGACTCCTGCACCTCTCACAGGGCCTAATTATAATTCCCCAAGTAGAATCCGACCCCCTTATTGCTCTGATTTTTCTTCAGATAGCCGCAAAGTGATCCTTCATTAGCAAATAGAGTCTCTGTGATTAAACATCCTCAATTGAGTTTTAAGGGTGTTATTTATGTAGCAATTTATAGTATACATGATATAGTATGCCCCAAGTCACTAATATTCATTTAATGAAGAGTACTGTGGTACCTACTATGTGCAGGCCCTTGAAAGAGTAGCTGAGCTATAATCCCCACAACTCTGCAATCCATCTACATTTTTTCTCTTTTTTTAAATTTATATTAGAAACAATCTTGTTTTACATATCAATCCCAGTTCCATCTCCCTCCCATCCTCCCTTGCTCCCCACTGACCCCCATCCCATCCCATTTCTGCTCCCCAGGGAGGGTGAGATCTTCTATGGAGGATCACCAAAGTCTGTCAAATCCTTATTCACCTATATTTGAACAATCTAGGCCAGTTACTAAAAGTCATATTCATGCACCAGTCCAATGTTATCAGAGCCTTTGGTGATAGGTCAGTAATTGCATTGCATTTGAAACAAGTCTTTCTGTTATTTTGAACACTCTACAGGCTTTCAGGATTACTGGATAAAATGGGCACACACACACACACACACACACACACACACACACACACACACACACACACACACCAACCTATAGACATTGATGAGCCTACAAGCTATGCAGGCTAGAAGACTGAGGAGTTCACAGGAAAACCTTATAGACTGACTCAGAGTAGGATGAACTTGCCTTTCTGGGACTGGATCTCAGTTAATAAGAACTACCATGTATTAAACACTTACTATCCTTAAGGAAATAAGGTTTGGACCTAAACATACCCACTTGAGAATATTCACAGTGAATCTTCAAAGTTGGTATGATAGTCACATTTTTAAAGATTAAAGAGGTTTAGAGAGGGACTGTTGTTTGACCAAGTAGGGGTTTCAGAGTGAGGATGTGGCACTTATCTGATTGACTGTAGTAGTATTCATTGTACTATGGAACCAGCTTGCCCTTCTTGGATGTCTGAGGTGGCACTGAGTGAACAGATCATTTCTATGCCTTGGGGAAAGATCCCCTTCAAGCATATTCTAGGTAATGACTGTACTTGTGTGTGGTGGGGGACTGTGGAGAGTGGTTGGGGGAGAAAATGGCAACCATCTGGAACTGGTTACTAGTCAATCAATCCAGCAAACACCAACTATGAGTCTCCCTGTCACCTTCAATAAGTATGGCTCCAAAGACCTTGCTTAAGGGCTAGGATTTAAAAACCTGATATGGAAAGAGCTTTCAGAAGATTCCTGGAATTCACATTTTATGAATTTTAGTGTTCTACTTGTAACTCAACATTGAAGAGACAGACAGGCACAGGCACATTCTTGGGCTGAATTGATGGACAGTCTCAAAAAAAAAAAAAAAAAAAAAAAAAGATAGATACCCACCCAAGGTTGACCTCCACATCCAAACACAGATTCATGTGCACCTGCATACAGATGTGCACACCACGCACACACACACACACACACACACACACACACACACATACACACACAAAAACCTGTTTATCTCTTTCAAGAGGAATATATGGAGAAAGGCACGCCAATTCATAGTTGAATGACTAAAGAAACAGCAAAAAGAATTAAGGAATGAATGAATTAAGGAATGATGGAGAAACAGGTGGTTGAGGAACTCTTCTCACATGACAACTAGCTCCTCAGTCTACTTGTTAAGTGTTGGCAATGACCTGAAAAGTGAACCTCTAACTGAGCAAGCACTCACTACTGCCATCAATAAGGCCAGTAAGATTACTGGGTAGTGAAGAACTGGAGCATTAGATTCAGAGACAGGACAGGTTAATGTGATGGTCAAAGATATCAGCCCATGCTGAGAGCCCCTAATTCTGTACTAGACTAAGTCAGTTAAAATCATTTAATTAGCTGTGCTCTGAAGTCTTTTCACTTTGAAAAGGAAAGAAACTTGCATTTCACCTTGATTTCTGAGAAAATGAGTCTTCATATGAGTACTTCAAAAGTTGTTTTAAAAATATAAGAGGTTGCCATTCGTAACTAAGGAAATCCGGAAGGGCAGAAAAGAATCAACATTATTTTTATTTTTATTCTATGTGTATACGTGTTCATGCATGTGTGTGGGCATGCACATATGTGCTCTGATGTGGAGCTCAGAGCTCAGCATCAGATGTCTTCTTCGTCACTCTGCCTCATTTTCTGAGACAGAGTCTCTCTTAACCTGGAGATCATAAATTTAGTTAGACCATCTATCCAGCAACCCCATGCATCCTTCCTAGTGCTGAGGTTACAGGTACCCGCCATAGTTTTTACAGGAGTTTGGGAGTTTTGTACTTAGATCCTCGTGGTCGTGCAGCAAGCATTTACCAACTAAGCCACCTCCCCAGACCAAGAATCAACATTTTTATATAATGAACCAGACCCTTTTGGCACATTACACCATGAAATCAGGGCAAACCTAAAACATGTTTCCAGTTAAGGAAACTGAGTCTAGAGGTCTCCAGCCAATGAGAATTGGAATTCTGAAGTCTAGCTGAGTTCTTGCCACTGGAAGTGTGACTCCAGTGACATTGTTTGATTTGACTTCACAGATTTCACCTCTACAAATATTTTCCACATTAAAGTACCTTCTCCATTGCCACGATCTGGCCTATTAATTGAAACCAATTAATAGGCTCCAATGAACAGAAATCCAATTTAAGGCCCAACTTTTCAGCAATGTTTACTATCCCTTTTTCCCTAAAATGGTAAAAGATGGCACTAACTAGAGCTTCAGTTTTAATCAGAATACATTACATTTATATGCAGTGTTACCACTGATAAACTCCCAAGATCTCATGCTTGACTTCAAGTTCTAACCTGAACCTTTGATTTCCCCCAGCACTATCCATAGCTTGCCTGACTTCTGCATCTCATTCACCCTAACTAGAATCCATTCTTTTGCTGAGGTCAGGTGTTCAAGATGTTTCCTTTCCATTATCCTCACCCCTTCTTAATTCCCATCTAACCTTGAATCCTCAAGCCACTTTCTTTATCCTTATTGTCAGTGCCCAGCTTGTCTTGCTGCCTGTACTTTCCCCCTGGTTCCTATTTCCATTGCTAACCTGCTTCTGATGCATAGCATCAGAACACAGTAGTCTACACTATCTTCCTAACTAAAGTAAATCATGTACTGTTAGAATTCTCCAAAGGACAGGTGTTGTGTTATTAGAATTTGTTCTCAAGTTAATGTCTGAGTTCTGAAAAAAAGCATTGTGGTTTTATTTTTGTTTTGTTTTGTTTTGTTTTTTTTTTTTTTTAGAAGAAACTAGATGGATAGTAAAGGGAACAACTCCATGCCATTTTTACAACTCTTCTTTAAGTCTTTTATATTTTAAAAGTTTTTCAAGTGTATTTCATTCACTTCTCTTTGACCTAGACTAAAATTACCAGTCCTTGCCACAGTCTTGTATATCTGTTCTTGTTTCTGTCTCTTTCTTTCAAAGTCCACCTACTACAGCCTCCTGCCCCATTCCCCAAAGATGCTGAGCTCTGAAATTATTCTCCATCTTGGGATCTTTTCAGGTGCCATCTTTTCATCTTGATATCTTCTCCCCCCCCTTTTTTTATGTTTCACTCTAAACTCTAGAACTCAGTTTTAAATGCAGCTGCTTAGGAAGGCTTCCCTGCCTACTTCATCTAAAGTAATTTCCTCTCTGCTGTGGGGCTGCTTCCTCCTGCAACATTCTGTTAAGGTTCGGGAAGCAAATGAGGCTTACAAGCCTCAGGAAATTTCAGAAATGTACAAGATACATAAGGTCTGTCCTCAGTGTTATACAACCATTAATAAATACTAAGGAGAGGATTTTCCTATCCTCAGAGCTGCCTGCAAGTCGTACAGAGGGTGCCAGTGATGCAACTTTTTTGAGTTGTTGCTCATAAATCATCAACCAGGCTGTGTTGGGCTCTTGGTGAGTCACCTGTAATTCTGTAAATCACCCCTAACCCATGCTTGTGATGTAACCCCACCAAGCTCACTGCTTGACTAAAGTAGACTTGGACAAAATTGTTTTATTGCACTCTCATTGGGGTCCTGTTCTCATCTCTTCAGGAAAACCACACAACACTCTCCCTCTCTGTAGACAGTGTATAACTAGTCCATGTGCTTACCTCATTCCTGTCTCATGCATCCAACTGTGTTTTCATAAGAATAGAGATTTGACCTGCCTGTCTCCTCATCTTACCCCATAGCTTCGAATGAATTCTCTTCTCCCGCATCTCCTTGCAATACAAGTCCCTGAGAAGTGTTTGCCATCAATCCCTGAGACCAGAATTCCATCAAAGAAACTCAACCTTTGGGGACCAAAGGAACTGGTTTCCAATATAGAATCATGGAAATAAACTGTATACTCTCTATTTCCACTATTTCCAGCCTAAATGTTATTAAAATGGACTTTCTTAGCAAGGAAAATTTAAAAATTAAATAAGCTCCCATTCTGCATACTGCCTAATGTTGACCCCAGGTTAGTCTTTTTTTTTTTTTTTTTTTAAATGTAGCCTTTAAAAGGTAAGTAGAAAGCATAGGATTGGGAAGGAAGAAATCAGCCACCCCTGTAACTTGTATCCTAAATTCAGATAAATGTGTCTCAGGAGACATCTTTTGTCACCCCCTTGAAAGCACCACCCCCAGATCAGTGTTTTGGCATTTAGATGTCTTCCTCCATATTTGAGTTCAGTGGGTCAGGAAAATATTGAAATCATGAAGATTAAAAAAAAAAGACCTATGGGAAGGAGATAGATTTCAAAACAAACAGCACATCACTTTCTGTTTTGTGAATAAAATATTGTGATGCAAATAGCAACCACATGTGCCACACTTTACAGCATGCTGGCACTGAATGAGCACCTGCTTATGTTAGCTCATTGATTCTTCATGTTGTGTGTGCAGGGATGTCACCCAAATGCTGAGGACAGAACACAATTGCTCCATAAATATTTAGCTGTTCATAAAGGGCCAATCCTCTAACAGAGGTATTGTTTGTATCTCTCTCTTATAAATGTGAATCTCATGCCTTAGAAAATCTAAGGCAGTTTTGCAGCATGTCCAAACAGAAAAAAGCATCCAGCCTGGTACATACCTATGCCACACCTACTTTCCAGCTGTTATTGAGAGTCATATGTCCAGTTCCTAAGCTTATTTTGGATCCAGGTCCACCACATTCTCCAATCTCAAAGCACAAAAGCTTAAAATGTCCTCAGTCTTATGGGCTACCATTCTTAAACCTAATACTTCCCTATTTACTTTCAAGATGATTGGATCAACATGCTGTTCCAAATGGGAGAACAACCTTATAAAGAGACCTTCCTTCAAAATGGCATTTGCCCTGTAAATTTGAAAGTCATATGTCAGGGTGTTTCTTACATTAGTACAGGGTTGCTGAGTTTCTACTTATTTTCTTTTCAATCAGTAGATGTACAGGAAATACACATGGGTTAGAAAATCCAAATCGTTTTGCTGAGGAATCCAAGTGTGGAAACACTGCTTGGTTGGCCTTTTCACCAGTCTGCTGTTAAGGACAGAGAATAGTCCTGAAAAGGCGCTACCAGTTCAGGAGACTTCCTGTATTCATGGGAAAAATGAGAAGATAGGGGTGGGGAGGACTCTGACCCAAAAAGTAAGGAAGAGTCTGAAGCCCATTGATAACAAGCACTCTTTATTGCATAGGACTGTCATGTAGGCTATGGTGGGAAGGATATATCCCTGGAATTACATGACACAACAGGCTCTATACCAAATGCCTTACATAGATTCTCATAATTCTCCCATCAAACCTTTGTTTATGTTACCTACATGAAATTTCCCATGAACAATATTAGGCTCAGAGAGTTAAAGTACCTTACCCAGGCTGCATATCCACTACATGACAGAAGAATTTTATCAATAGTTACAAAAGTCATGAAAATACGAAGAAATGCTCTGCTCAAGTAAAATGGACTGGACTTTAGGGAACTTCTGCTTTTGTTATGAATTTCTCACTTGATAAATGTTTATGAACATACACAAATCTCTACTCTGCTTTGATCCTCATTTCCCTTATCTTTTTAGTGAGTGTTTGGACTGTGTTGACCAATTTTGTGAAGGTAATTGCATGTGGATTGTTAGCGTTTGGAAAATGTGAAACTACAGCAGAAGACATCCATAGTGAGTCATTGGAGTTAGTGGTTAACTTGGAATTTTAGAAGTAAGTAAGAATTTGCTGAATGAAGGAGTATATATAGACTATGGTTCTGGTAAAATTATCCTCTAAGTATAGAACTAGTGAATATAGTCCTTAGGATATTGGTACTTTTGAAGTTAGGAAGGCTGAGCAGAGGTTGTTGCAAAGTACTTCTCTAAATAATGAGTTTAGTTAACTAGCTATCTTGCTTCATTCATATGTACAAAGTAGAGCTATTTTCAAGTATTGAAAAGACTGAATGAGATGATCCTTGAAGTTCCTGGTCCTAGAACAAGAACAGTGAGAGGAAGTAAAAATCTAGGTAAAGGAGACGGACCATGAAGAACTAACTCGGCTAAGAAGAAGAAATTAGTATCATCTTGAAACTGCAGAGACCTGAAAAACCAAACCGAACAAACAAAAAACAAGCTGGGTGGTGGTGGTGCATGCTTTTAATCCCAGCACTCTGGAGGTAAAAGCTAGTGCATTTTTTCATCAATGGAACTATATGACCACAATTCCAGGGTAGTCAAACAGAAGGGCAGAGCAATTATTGATGATAAAAAGCACAGGAAGGAGATTCAGTGAAGAATAATTTCTCTTGTACTACATTTTTCACATGGGTACCAGATCAGGATTATAAATACAGAGACTTGTATGCATAGCCTTGAACATCTGTCCTTGAAACTGCTCTTCAGAGCATGCATAGCTGTAGAAATACAATGTCAAATGGACATAACAATCAATACATTCATAGTCTATGACACTAACTATGTAATAAAAGTCCTTTCTAGTATGTTTCCTAACAGTTTCCAATTTCTGTGGCAATGTGGTCATGAAAGTATCACTACCAATATAATGTGAAGCAGGTATCATATATTTACATTATAAGTGGAAAAAGGCAGCATCTTCTTCATCACCTGCTCTAACAGACTGCAGAAAAAGAGGAATTTTCTATAGAAACACAACTTGGGCTGTCAAATTTAACCTTCATATTCTGGAAAATAAAGATACACTCAGCAGTCTTTCCATGTCCAAGGAGGATGAGCCAGCTAAGCATCATCTTGGCTAGGGCTAATCCTGAACATTGGAAATAATATTTTTACTACCAATGTGGAGAAAATTAAAATTGAAATATGTTTGGGGGCATCTTTCCTCAAAAAGTCCCATGTGCATACTTCCTTCACAAAGCAATATTCCACTTCATGCATGGATGAATGCTGAGGTTCATTTGAATAGTTAATTACTTTGTATTTAAGAGAAATAGAGAGAGTTTAGATAATGCAAGACACTCAGTGATTAGAATTTGATTCTATCCGTGTGAGTCAGCAACATAAGACAGATTTTCTGAGTTCCTTTTCTGTGGTAGACACCTCCTCAGCCTCACACTTTGCTCCTACAACTGGCTTTGTGAGAAAGTCAGAAACAAATCCACTTGGAGCTGATGCTGGAAAATGTGCTGCCAGTATGTATTACAAGAGGGAAAGTCATGTGATCATTAAGAATTTGTGATTTGAGAGTTCCATGAACTTGACCAAATTATTTGACATATCAGGGACTTATTTTCCTTCTCTTATGGAACAGGAATTAGATAACTGATCCAGACAACAAATTCTCCCATTCCACCATGCTTTAAAAGCACTGGCATGGGACCTGCCATGTGTTAAGTACAGTGTCAATGCAAGGAACTATTGAAAGTAAAGTATAAGGCAGAACATCTGCCTAATGTGTGCTTGTTCCTAGGTCCCATCACCAGAGTGAGGTATACCCAAAAGTGGGGATGGGAGAAGAGAAGGATAAAAGAGACAGGAAAAGAAGAAAAATTAATCTCTGGAACCACTATAGTATAAAAAAGAGAAACGTTATTTACAAGCTGTTCTCTGAATTCCACATGTGCTCTGTAGTATGCATCGTGCTCCCAATACACAGTAGTAAATGTAAAACCATATTAAAGCAAAGAAAATAAATGGTGCCAGAAGAATGGGGACTGGACATGGTTCTCAATGTTAACATGAGAAAGAAGCCAGTTGACAAAAAGACTGGAACCTCTCTCTAATTTGCTACATTCAATGAATGAAGCATGCTACAGAATGGCCTCTGGTATATAAATGTTGGGGAGGTCTGGCTGTCTGACTCTGCCTTTCAGGCTTTTTCACCTTAGCTTACATGTCCACTCCCATTCTTTTCCTTTCTTAATAAACTGTTTCTTTCTATTTCTATCTCTCATGATGTGTCCCCTGGTCAAGTGTTTTGCCCTGGGACATAAGAACCTAAAAACTTCAGCAAATGTCAGCTGAACTCAGATCCATGTTAACAACAGGAAAGAGAAGAGAAGAGGAGGAGAAGGAAAGGGAGAAGAGGAGAGGAATTGTGCCCAAGCTCTTGGGCCCACTACATGTAGCACACCTGCAAGTGTGGAACACTATCCACACACACACACACACACACACACACACACACACACACACACACACACACACCAAAATATGTTGTACATATACATATGTACAACAAAAACACATTAAAACAATAATAATACCTAAAACAAAACTTGCTGCTTTTTGAACCAATTCATATTGAACTGGGTGAAGCTATAATATGTGGACTGTTCAATTCTGGATTTTCTTTTCTTTGTGCTTTTTCTCTATGCTTATTTAAGGAAGTATGACCACTACTTTCACACAAATGCATAGTTACATAATTAACTCAGCTGTAAACCCTTTTGTAGAGAACCTTTAACAAAGAAGATAAAAATATACACATATCCCTTGCTATTAAAGTACTCAGTCCAGAAGCTGGGGTATTTTGGGCTTGTTGATCTGGGAGCTGAAAGAGCTTTGCTTTGCTTCTAGAGTTTGGTAAATGATGTCTAGTTTGTACCTATATCTGGATTTTATGTTCTCAGACACCCCACTGTTCACTGGCTCTTCATACGTGGCCTTCCACAAACCATTGATGCCTTCTTCTGGCTTGCCTCCCAACTCCTGGACAGGGGCCTATTTAAACAACTGCTTTTGAGCATAGCAAGGGATGGGACATATTTGGTTCTTCCTTCAAGATCTTGCTAGTTTATTCCTTTAGGTCTTGTGAGTTACAATGTATGGGGAGGAGAGTTTGTGCTGCGATTTGCAAGAGCAACTCATAATATGTAAGGGCCAAACTTGATCATCCTCTGCCTGCCACTGCTATCCAAACACAGCATTTATTTCATCTGTTACCAGCACTTTCCCACCAGCCTGGTCCCATAGCCTTGTCAGCCCCAAATAACACACAGAGACACTGTATTAATATAATGCTATTGGCCAATTGCTAGAGCTTCTTATTTGTTATCTCTATATAAAATATTAACCCATAATTACTAATATATGTATTTCTGCATGGTCTTATCTTATTTAGAATGCCAGACTCAACATCCTGTTCTCCTGGGATCTCATCACAACTCTACTAAGTTTCCCAGAATCCTCTCCTAGTCCCACCTATCATTCTTTCCTATTGGCCAACAGTGCTTTACTCATTAACCAATAAGAAAAATAAATGTATATACAGAAGGATATCTTCCATCACACCTTGGGGGTCACCTCTTCAGATATGGGAGTCAGAGACTTTGCCCCCCTCCCCATTTTGTCACACAGTATCTAAATAAGACCCTTATTCTCTCTCTCTCTCTCTCTCTCTCTCTCTCTCTCTCTCTCTCTCTCTCTGTGTGTGTGTGTGTGTGTGTGTGTGTAAATAATTGAAGCATATAATTAAACAACTAAAATATTATGAAAAGACAACTTAGTTTCCATTTAGAAAATTCCACTTAGAAAAGAAAAATAGAGGCATTAATTTGCCCCATTTAGTTTATTCTCTCTTCTCTCTCCTCTCTCTCCCTCTTCCTTCCTTCCTCTCTTCCTCCCCCCTTTCAGTTTTTAGAGGGTTTCATGTAGGCCAAACTTGCCCTGAACTCACAATACTTCAGCCTCAGTCTCTCTAGTGTGGGATTAGAGGCATGTGCCACCACACCCAGCCAAACTACATTATATCACACCTTTAGTCATAAAGTTTCAGATTTTGTTCTGAGTTCTGTTCCTGTCTGTTTTGAACTACCTAGATGCATATAAAGTTTCTGTTTTAGAGGAATGTTAGGGATATAATAGTAGATTATCATGGTATAGTTCCTTTTTTATTATTAGTAATTTTTTACATTTACTTTACATGCCTACTCCAGTTTCTACTCTCTCTTCTCCTTTCATCCCCCACAACCCCACCTCCCCTCTGCCACCCCCATCCACAGTTTCTCTGATTTTTCTCAGAAAGAGGCAGGCCTCCCATGAATGTCAGCAAGGCATGGCATATCAAGTTGAGGTAGGACTAAGCTCCTCTTTTTGTATAAATACTGGGAAAGGCAGCCCAGTATGGGAAATAGGTTTGCAAAAGCCAGCCCAAGGAACAGGCTCTGATCTCACTGCTAGGAGTTCCATAAATAGACCAAGATATAGAAGTGTCACAAATATATGGAAGAGCTAGGTCTGTCCCGTGTGGGCTCCCTAACTTTTGGCCCAGAATCTGTGACTCCTATGAGCCTAGCTTAGTTGTTTCTGTGGATCCTCTTATGATGACCTTGACACCCTTGGCTCATACAATCCTTCCTCCCTCTCCTCACAATGACTTCTACAACTTAGCACAGTCCTTGGCTGTGGATTTCTGCATCTGTTTCCATCAGTCACTGGATGAAGGTTCCCTGATGACAATTAGGGTAGTCATCAATCTGATCATTACAGGAGCTGGCGACTACAGGTACCATCTCTGCTATTGCTAGGAGTCTTAGCTGGGGTCATCCTTGTGGATTCCTGGGAATTTCCCATCAATCAGATGGAAATCTGGGTATCTCCCAGATCCTAAAAATCCCTTACCAATCAAGACATATCTTGCATTACTTTCCTCTATCTGGTTCCCCAACTCAATCAATATGATCCCTCATGTTTCCATTCCACCCTGCCCCTCCTCCCCCATTTACCCAGAAGATCTCTTTTATTTCCCCTTCCCAGTAAAATCCATGCATCCTTCTTTGGGCCCTCCTTTTTACCTAGCCTTCCTGGGACTGTGGATTGTAGATTGATTATCCTTTACAGCTAATCTCCACTTATGATTGAATATATACCTCATTTGTCTTTCTGAGTCTTGGTTACCTCACTCAGTATGGATTTTTCTAGTTCCATCCATCTGCCTTCAAATTTCATGACGTCATTGTTTTGTTTTTATCACTGAGTAATACTCCACTGTGTAAATGTACCACATTTTCTTTGTTCATTCTTTAATTGATGGCAGTGGGGGGAGGGGACATCTAGGATGCTCCCAAGTTCTGGATATGCAGTTGAACAAGTGGTATGACTGAACATTGTTTAGGTATACGCCCAAGATTGATATAGTGGGTGTTGAGGTAGATCAATTTCCAATTTTCTGAGAAACCATCATATCAATTTCCAAAGAGGCTGTATAAGTTTACACTCCCACCCACAGTGGAAGAGTGTTTCCTTACTTTACATCCTCTCCAACATAAGCTCTCATTGGTATTTTTAATCTTAGCCATTCTGACAGGTGTTATATGGTATCTCAGAGTTATTTTGAATTACATTTCCATGATGGCTAAGGATGTTGAACAATTATTTAAGTGTATCATGACCATTTGGGACTCTTCTGTTAAGAAATCTGTTTAGATCAGTACCCCATTTTTAAATTGAATTACTTGGGATTTTTTATATCCACTTTCTTTAGTTTTTATATATTTTGAAGATGAGCCTTCTGTCAGCTATAGGGTTGGTGATGATATTTTTCTTTTTCTGTAGGCTGCCATTTGGTCTTATGGACAGTATTCTTTGTGTTACATAAACTTCAGTTTCATGAGGTCCAATTTATTAATTGTTGATCTCAGTGTCTGTGCTACTGATATTCTATTCAGGAAGTTGTATCTGGTGCCAAAGCATTCAAGACTGCTTTTCACCTTCTTTTTTTATCATGTTCAGTGTAACTGTATTTATGCTGAGATCTTTGATTCACTTGGGCTTGAGTTTCATGTAGAACAATAGATATGGAAATATTTGGATTCCTCTACATGTTAACTTCAAGTTGTGCCAACACCATTTGTTCAAGATGCTTTCTTTTTTCCGTTGCTTAATTTTAGCTTCTTTTTCAAAAACTGGGTGTTCATAGGTATGTGGATTTATGTCAGGGTCTTTGATTTTATTCCGTTGATCCAGCTGTCTGCTTTTATAATAATATGTATCCACTCATAAGTGGACATTATATGTAAAGCAAAGAATAACCAGGCTATAATGCACTACCCCAGAGGAGCTAGGTTAAAAGGGGGGCCATAACAGGGACACACATGATAGGCCTCAGGAAAGGAAAATAGATCTCCTGGGTAAACTGGGGAAAAGGATAGGGGGATGGAAACATGAGAGATCAAGAAGAAAGAATTGGGGGAGGGTGAAAGGGAAGAGAAATGAAAAAGATATCTTTATAGAGAGAGCCATTATAAGGTTAAGGATAAACCTGGTCCTAGAGAAATTCTTAGGAATCTACAGAATGACCCCAGATAAGACTCATAACAATAGTGTGTCCCTCTTCTTTCCCTTTCCCTGCTTGATCCTCGTGTTATAACTCCAAATCCATGGACAATTTTCTATTCTATTTTTCCCTCTTAATGAGATTTACCTTTCCCCATATATTTCCTTATGCTATACCTACCTTTTGTAGTTCTATACATTATAGTTTAGTTACTAATAATGTAACAGCTAATATTTACATATAAGAAAATACATACCATATTTGGTAATCTTGGCATGGCTGCCTCACTCAAATTATTTTTTTATATTTCCATCCATTTGTCTGTGAACTCCATAAATTATTTTTTAATGATTAAGTAATACCATTGTGTAGTACATTCTCTAAATGTACCACATTTTCTTTAACCACTCATCTGTTGAGGGATATCTAGGCTGTTTCCAAAGTCTGGGTATTATAAGTAGAGCATCAATGAACATGGTTGAGAACATTTCTCTGTGGTAGCATGAAACAATCTTTGCATATATGCCTGAGTGATTAGTACCATCTTCCTGAGCAGTGGCCACACTGATTTCCATAGTGGCTAAGCAAGTTTCCATTCTACCAGCAATGGATGAGTGCTGTCCTTGCTCCACCTCCTCCCTTGCAAGTATGAACTATTATTTATTTTGTTGATATTAGCCATTCTGATAATATGAAATAAAATTCTTAAGTAGTTTTGATTTGCATTTCCCTGATAGTTAAGAATGTTGAAGATTTCTTTAGATGTTTCTCAGACATTTTCTTTTTAGATAATTCTTTGCTTAGGTTTGAACACCATTTTTAATTGGATTATTATTTTCTTTATATCTAGCTTTTAGAATTCTTTATGTACTTTGGATATTAGCCCTCTATCCATGAGCATGGAATATCTTTCCATCTTCTGCTGTCTTAAATTTCTTTCTTCAAAAACTTGAAGTTTTTATCATAGAAGATTTGACTAGATTGGTTAGAATTATCTCAAGATAGTTTATATTAGTTGAGATTATTGCAAAAGGTGTTGTTTCCCTGATTTCATTTTTTCATTTTCAGTCTATTTGTGGGTTAGTGATTTCTCTCTCTCTCTCTTCTCTCTCTCTCTCTCCCTCCCTCTCTCTCTCTCTCTCTCTCTCTCTCTCTCTCTCTCTCGTGTGTGTGTGTGTGAGTGTGTGTGTGTGTGTGTGTGTGTGTGTGTATTAATTTTGTATCCAGATACATTGCTGAAAGTGTTTATCAGCTGTTGGAGTTCCCTAAGAGGAGTTTTAAGGATGAGTTATGTATACTGCCCTATCATCTGCAAATAAAGATGCTTTGACTTCTTCCTTATCAATTTGTATAATTTGTACCCCCCTTGATTTCCTTCAGTTGTCTTATTGTTCTAGCTAAGACTTCAAGTACTTATTTCAAAATAGATTTGTTTTGTTCTTGATTTTACTGAAATTGCTTTGGGTTTCTCTCCATTTAGGCTGATGTTGACAATAGGCTTGCTGTAACTACCTTTATTATGTTAAAGTATGCTTCTTGTATCCCTAATCATGCAGGGACTTTTGTCATGATTGGTGTTGGATTTTGTCAAAGGTGTTTTCTACATCTAATGAGATAATCATCTGGTTTTCATCTTCTAGTTATATTGTATGTTTATCAATGTTGAACAATGTTGAACCATGCCTGTGTCTGTGTGATGAATCCTAATTGATCATGGTAGCTGAACATTTGACATGTTCTTAGATTCAGTTTGCAAATATTTTATTAAGAATTTCGACTTACCTAAAGATGTAAAAGATTGATACCATTTTCCTAATCCATGTATCACACATTCAGTAAGTCTAGATTTTAATCTTATATTATCCAGTCATCTTGTAGGTATCTTTACCAGCCATTTGTTGCTTCTTACAAAAAGCTAAGACACCTGACCTTCAATCATATTTCTTATTTGAAATTAGATGTAAATTTTCTTTACACTACTTATTTCAAAAAAATAATTTGAAGGCCAGCCTGGTCTACAAAAGCTAGTTTCCAGGACAGCTTCCAAAGCCATGCAGAAACCCTGCATCAAAAAAACAAATGAAAAACAAAACAAAAAATTGAGGTTAAATACAAAGAGACTATTGTGTATTTATTAGCTGCAAATATCTTTACAATCTATGGATATAAGAAAATTAAGTTCAAATTATTTCATCTTGGAGTGTCCAGAAGTTTCTGTGAATTAAAAACCTATTTTGACAAGATATGTCTTAAAATAAAAGCAGAGTAGAGAAAATACTTAGAAACCCAGTGTGATTTATCCATTTGATATATTATGAATCAGTGTAAGGTGCAGTAAGATCCTAGATACACCTTGTAAGTAAGCGTAGAGAAAAAGACTGTGTTCTAGAGTCAGAATATGAGATAATTCAAGAAGGGTGACAATGTTAAATGCATTTGAAAAGATGAGTTACTTCGTTGACAGTAACAAGGGTTCGATGACCTTGGCAGTACCCATTCATTTTTGTAAATATGAGTTGAGAAGTCACAAATTAAGAGACCCTTCATTGAATTCTGAAACACAGAATTATTAAGACTTCCTGATCTAAAAAAGCAGGTATTTTAGAGGGAGAGGGCAAAAGCTAACAAGAAAGTAGAAGAAAAATGTTGTTCTGGAGGTTATTGGTTTTCTTAGGATGCTTGCTTTCTGTGAAAAGATGGGGTAAAAAATAAGTGTTCTACAGGCTCGATAATGAGTTGAAGATGAAAACAAACAACCTGGCTAAATAAAGGGGAAACTTAGACACAGCTTGAGAAAGCACTGTTTCCTTTAATATTTGGTTTTAATTTTATGTGGAGACAACCGTAGTCTGTTTGGAGATCAACAGAGGAAGCAGACAGACCAACATAGAGAAGAAGAGAACACAGTCTCCTGAAGGGATGCTGAGTGCTGACATGAAAGGATGGTTTGTTTTCCAGTAGAGACTTGTTTCACTAAGGCATGAAGGAAAAGAGTAGATTTGGCCAAATGGTTACATTCTTAAACCAAATGTCTGAATACAAAGCAGTTGGTACCATACATTCTTAAAAAAAAAGAAGTCCTGAAAGAGAGAATGTGTTGATGTGTTGATGTTTATGAAAATGTGTAGGCCAAAGGAGGATATTAGGTAAACTGATCCATCACTTTATCACTCTCTACATTACCCCTTGAGAAAGGCTTTCTGGCAGCTGGAAAGCCCCAGTGACCTTCTAGTGTCATGGCAACAGCAATGGGATTACAGGTGTGCACAGCCTTGCCAGGATTTTTGTGTTGGTGCTGGAAATTTAAACTCAGTTAGTCATGCTTGCACAGTAAGAAGCTTCTTAACCCACTGAGTTTTCTCTTCGGCTCTATTCCCAGTGAGTCCTGAAAGAATTATAGAAATTTCTACTGTCAAAATAGGACAGAATTATTGAAATTGGGAAATTCCAAAAGAGTTTTGCCATAGTTTCCATTTACTGATGGCCCAGAGAAAAGATCTCTCTTGAGACAAAGCAGGATTGGACAAGGATAGAGGACTGGGGAGAGAGGCTGTGGCCAAGGAACTAACAGCAATCAGATCCCATGTTTTTCGGGCTACCATGGAGGTATGTCTTCAAGGGGAGTGCATGAGAGATCATGCTGGTTTATAGGAAGCTTAATTAGGAAAGTTAACCAGATGAAAATTATCCTAATGAATTCCATACATTCTGAGGCTGACATGTTATGATTTGTGGGTTGCCTGATGCTGTGGGTTTGTTGGCTGCTGGCTCTTCTCTATTACCACAGATAACTGCGTCTGCTCCAGAGAGTGTCTCTATAAATATATGTACATGGTGTGTCAATTTTCCTGGGGCTCACTTGTTTTGGGCCAGCTCGTTGCTTTTAAAACAGCAATTGTTCTTAATGTTATGCCCAAAAAAGGACAGTTCTTGTCAGACAGAAAGCCATCATAGTTTCTGACATTGACTGAGTGACAAATCATTCCACCCTTATTCCTGAAGGGGAAAAAAAAAATGATGTTTTCCAATGCATCTTATCATTCCTTCTTCCTTTGCTAGGAGTATAAATGGGTAAGTTGGAAACTGAGAGAGTTGACACTTTTCTATTTTTCTTTCTTAACAGTGAAATTTTAAATAACTGCACTGAAAAAGAATTGAGACTACATTTAATCATTGTCTTGAAGCTTTTTTGAAAATGCAGTTCAGACTTGCAAGTCAGACAATTCTAGACTTAGGAAATTAGAGCTGTTATATGGGGTCTAATGACTCCTCTGGATTTTAGTTTGTCTTCTACATGATTGGGTTAATGACGTGTGTGTGTGTGTGTGTGTGTGTGTGTGTGTGTGTGTGTGTGTGTGTGTGTGAATGAACAATACACAGAGAGATAACTGACACAGGTAGATTGGCAGAAAGATGAATAATAGAAATGAAGACAATGATGATGGATGGATGGATGGATGGATGGATGGATGGATGGATGGATGTGTGCATGGAAATGGACAGATAACTATAGAAAGTAGTAGAGAAGAAAACAGGGCAAAATATAAGGAGGGAGGATGAGGGAAAGCAGAAAGGAAGGAAAACAAGCACATGTCATTCAAGGACTACTAATTAAGAGAACAGACTCTGGAGTGAAGCTGCCTATATAACTGTGAGGGTGTGAACAAGGCCTGCCTCAAAGGGTAGGTGTGAAGATAAAGATAGATGTGAAGATTAAGTTCAATAATCCTATAAAAATCCTTGGCACACAACTAAATTAATAGCTAATAGTTATTGCATTTCTGGCCCATGTCAACTACCAAGCTAAGCAATTTATGTTTGTTAACTGATCTTATTCTCCAAATATAGCCACAAGTAAGATACTGTCCTTGTTCTTAACTAAGAGGATAAAGCTGCAAAGAATCATCTGCAGTTAGGAGGCCCATACATCGCCTGACCACAGAACTGCAATTCACAAGGCCTGGGTAAAAGTGGGCCTTTATGAAAATTAATTAGCATGAGATTACACAGGAAGCAAAGAGCAAATCAATCCCTTAAATTCAGGTATGTTTGACACTTGACTGTGTTTTGAACATCTAAATACATTTTACCACGGTGCTTATCATTATATTAGCCAAGTGAGGCTAGTTGAAAAATCAATTTAATGTACAGATCGGTAAAGAAGGAAAAAGATTATCTTGACTTGGCCCCATTTCATCTCTGTCTCCTCCATCTGGAGAATTGCACAGATTCCATTAACAAGCCTGTGAAACCAGTTTACACGGAATTTAAAATACTTTTTCATTTAAGCTCCAGATATTCCCTTCTCCTGATTAACTGAGTATGATTTCTCCTTTACTAACACACTAAGCAAATGATCTTTACAATCTACCTAGTGTACTGCTGGCCACCTTTATCAGTCTGCCCATGAGTATTTGATAAGAAAACAAATGCCAATTTTAATACCAGCCCTAAGAACTCTTCATTTGGAAGCAAGCATGCTGTTCTATTCCTCTCTGCTCTGAGGAACTCTACTGCTGAGTGCCTGGCTTCAATACAGCAGAAGCTTCAACTTTAAATAGTCTCCATAGAGGTGACACTGTGTACACCAATTGCTTCATCTGACTCAGTCAGGAACTTTCAGCATCTCACCTGAGACTGCTCTCCCATCAATAACTGTAGCTTAGTTTCCTGGTCTTCACACTACCTATAGGTTGGGTTCAAATCTAGTATTAAAAATTGCCAAAAGGCCCCTGCATCCATGGCTAGGAAAACTTACAGTGTCAGATGCATCTTCCTTCCTTTCATTAGTGAAAGTGGTTCCTGTCTGGTCTCTGTGGAGACTGCACTGTCAAATGAAAGTGGAAGTGGATAGAAACAGGAAAGGAATAGCAGAGACATTAAGAAACTGAGTGGCAGAGAAAAAGGTGGTAAGAAGGAATCAGATCACAACCACTGAAGATGAATTGTCTGAGAAAGAAAAAAAAAGACCACTTGCATCATTTAAAAATAACTCTATTCCTTGGATATGGCTTCTAGTCTCAGAACATATGGTTTACAAATACCCAACATACAACACATGCAAGCACACAATGTGAACCACCCTTCTCACTACACAGATTGAGGCATAAGTCCTGTGTGGCCAATTGGTATTATTTTGGGGAGTCTGACACTAAAGCTGTAGTCTAAAAGCAGACTCCAAACAGCCCAAAGTGCAAAAATTATGCTCAACATTTAAGCACAGTCTCTTCACAGGCCATGCCATAAGCTTTTGGAAGGGAGTCTTTCCCAATGATATAAATGGATTAGAAACTAAATATATCTGTGTCAAATAATTAAATAAAAATGAAATTGGGTGAATAAAAGATTAGAGAACAACAACAACAAAAAGGATGACTGCCTTATTCAGTCTATAAGACAGTATCGAGGAGCCACAAAGATAAATTTGCTTAGGAACCAATAAGGAAATTGTCACCAATAGGGGCATGCTTAGCAGGCTTTTCAGGGGTGAGGAAGGTAAGTTGACCACTGGTAGCAGGTACTCCAGGAGCAATGTGGAAAAGTATGGATTTCCAGGAGAGATACAGCAAATTGAACACTGGTGAGGAGCTCATATAAAGGAAGGAATAAGGAGCAGTGACAGAAGCATCTCATGGATTTTACTCTTATACATGGATGCATATACATTTCATGATTTGGACACAGAACTGCAGTATGGAGACACAGACTTGAGAGTTGTCAGCAAAAACAGTCCATAAGAAAGTTCATCAAAGGAAATTATGCTTAGAAAAGACATTCTTCTGTGTAAATCAAGGTATTCCTCAGACCTGACTCCCATGATTCGTTTCATGGACATGTCTGAGAAGACAAATCTGAGTGTTGGAAATGCATATTTTGTAGCTAACAATATTTGCATATGAATGTAAACCATCTGTTATTAAAAGATAAATAGTGTAGTACCCACCTGCCTATTTTTGACCCACATCACCAGGCCTCTAAAAGAGAACCCCATTGGCAGGCATCTGCCAGAGCACCAGGCCTCTGCCTGAGACCCGTGTACCCCAGTGGGTCCTCTCTGAGTTCCCCCTGACTGAGCTTTGACACCCATCATGGGGCCTCTGCCAGAGGGAACTTCCTGGATGAGTTCTGAGCACACTAGACATGCCTATCCACGCAGGAACACCCTGAGTCCCCACCTGCCTGATCTTTGACCCCCCCCCATTGATGGGCACCTGCCTGAGGAGGAACCTCCTAGAAAATTTGGACCACCCAGAGCTACAGACATCAAACTCCTGACCCAGCTAAGTCCACTGGAGGAATAGCATAGAGAGAGAGACAGACCCCACCAGCACCTACTGGAAGAAGCAATGGCAAGACAGTAATACAGAAAAACACATAAAATAGAAAGACAAGCATGACACCACCAAAATCTAGAGACTCTAAACATACTAGACCTGAACACACCAAAACAGATGAAGCAGAAGAGAATGACTTTAAAAAATCATCATAAAAATGATAGAGGCCCTCAAAGACGATGTAAGAAATTTCCTTAAGAAATAGACGAAAAAAAAAAAGTTGGAAGAAATGAAAAATCTCTTAAAGAAAGTACTGAAAGAAGATGTAGCAATCTACACAATGGAATACTAGTCTGCAGAAAAAATAATGGAATCTTGAAATTCACAGGCAAGTGGATGAAACTTGAAGAAACCATCCTGAATGAGGTAAACCCATTCACAAAAAGAGGAACATGGTATGTACTCGCTCATGTATGGATTTTAGACCTAGAGCAAAGGATAACCTATAATTCACACCACCAGAGGAACTAGGATACAAGGTGTATTCTAAGAGATTCATATATGGTCCCTCACAAAAGGCGGAAGGGACAAGTCCCCCAGAGCACATGGGAAATGGGGGGCAGTGAATGGACAGAGAACTAGGAGAAAGAGAAGGGGAGGAGAAGAAAGCACGTGCAACTGGGAAGATTGAGTCAGGGTAGGAATAGAAGACAGGAGAGAGAGAGAGAGAGAGAGAGAGAGAGAGAGAGAGAGAGAGAGAGAGAGAGAGAGAGAGAGAGAATAAAAGAGGGAGCCATTATTAGTTTGAAAAGAAAACTTAACCTAAAGAAATGTCTAGAGACCTACAAGACTACCTCCAACTAACAATTTGAGCAACTGTGGAAAGGCTACCATAAATGCCCTTCCCTGATAGTGAACTTATCCATCATCATGGAGCCCTCATCTAGTACCTGTTGGAAATAGAAGCAAACACCCACAACTAAACAGTGAGTCAAACTAGAATCCAGATGCAAAGAGAGAGGACAAGACCAAGTTGCAGAAAAACATAAAGTTAGCTGACATAAACAAGAAGGAGCTAACGCCCCCCCCCTCCAGACTATTAGCTGGAAATTCAGCATGGGATTGACTCAGACCCCTTAAATATGGGTCTCAGCTAGAAGGACTGAGCAGTCTAAGGGACCTCAGAGAGTGGAACCAGGGTGTATTCCTGGTGCACAAATGGACATTGCAGACACATCCCCCACGGAGGGATACTCCCTTAACCTAGAGACAGGAGAGAAGTCCTAGTCCCTACTTCAAATGACTTGACAGATTTACATGACCCCACCTGGATAGCATAGCCCTACATGTGGAATGTGGTTGGGGGGATATGAGGGGAGGGTGGTCAGGGTGCATGTGAGGGGGGAGAGAGGATAAGATGGAAGGAAGAAGGGAGGCAGGAAGGAAGGGAGAGAGAGGGAACTGAGATCAACATGTAAAATAAAAAAATATAAAAAGAAAACAATAATGGGAGTGTGAAGGATAATAAAAAAAGAGTAGTGGATATAGTAGAAAATATGTTTAACGTAAAATAAATACTTTTTAGGAACTGTCAAAACAGAAAAATAAAGAAAGTACAGATAGCCAAGAGAAAACAAACAGGGGAAAGAAACAATTCAAGACTTGAAAACTGAAATAGAGACAATAAAGAAAACACAAACTGAAGGAATTCTGGAAATAGAAACACTGGGCAAATGATAGGGAACTATAGACACAACATAGCCAACAGAATTCAAGAGATGAAAGAGAGAAGCTCAGGCACTGAAGATAAACTAGAGGAAAGAGATTCATTGTTCAAAGAAAATCTTAAGTCCAACAAATCCTTAACAGAAAACATCCAGGAAATGCAGTAAATTGTGAAAAGGCCAAACCTAAGAATAATAGGCATAGAAAAAGGCAAAGAAGCCCAGCTCAAAGGTGCAAAAAACATATTCAACAAAATCATTGAAGAAAACTTTCCCAATCTGAAGAAGCATACTGAACACCAAATAGACTGGACCAAAGAAAAAAAGACCCCTTGACTCATAATAATCAAAACATCTAACATACAGAATAAAGAAAGAATGTTAAGAGCAGTGAAGGAAAAAGGCCAGGGAACATATAAAGGCAGATCTATTAAAATTACACTTAACTTGTGCCATGGAAACTCTATAGGCAAGAAGGTCCTGGATAGGTGTTCTACAAGTATTAAGAGTCCACAGATACCAGCCCAGGCTACTATTTCCAGCAAAACTATTAATTACTATAAACAGAGAAAACAAGATTTCATAATACATATCCACAAATCCAGCCCTACACAAAGTTCAGGAAGGAAAACTCCAACCCAAGGAAGTTGACTATGCTCATAAAGACATAGACAATGGACAATCCCACTTTACCAGAACCCAAGGGTAAATAAAGTGAAATATATTCACATTACCACCAACAACAACAAATCTAAAACAAGCAAGCCTTAACAATCAATGGTTCTTACTTTCCGTCAACATTAATGGTAACTTGCCTATAAAAAGGCACAGGCTAACTGAATGGATATGAAGACAGAACCCATCCTTCTTCTACATACAATAAGCGCATCTAAGCTTCAAAGACAGACATTACCTCAGGGTAAAGGGTTAGGAAAAGATCTTTGAATAAAATGGATCAAAGAAGCAAGCAGGTGTATCTATCCTGATATCTAACAAGTTAGACTTCAAACCCAAATCAATCAAAAAAGACAAGACGATCATTTCACATTCATCACAGGAGAAACCCATCAGGACAAAGTCTCAATTCTGAACATCTATGCCCCAAATACAAAGGAACCCACATTGGTAAAAGAAATGCTACTAAACCTCAAAGCTCAGTTCAACCTCAACACTCATAGTGGAAGACTTCAGCATCCCACTCTCACCACTAGACAGGACAACCAGACAGAAACTTAATAAAGAAGCAAAAGAACTAACAGAAGTTATGTCTTAATTGGGTATAACAGATAGCTATATAACATTCCCTCCAAACACAAAAGAATATATTTTCTTCTCTGCTCCACATGGAATCTTCTCTAAAATCAACCACATACTAGGCAACATAACAAACCTCAACAGATACAAAAAAATTGGATTAGTCCCCTGTATCTTATCAAACAACCATGTTTTAATGCTGGAATTCAAGAACAATAAAAATCACAAAAACCCTACAAACTCATGGAAACTGAACAATGCACAATTGTACAATAGCAAGATCAAAGAGAAATATAGAAAAAAAAATTAAGGACTTCCTAAAATTCAATGAGAATGAGGACACAACATACCCGAACTTATGGGACACCTTGAAAGCAGTGCTACAAGGGAAGTTTATTGCACTAAGTGCCCATATGAAGAAAACAGAGGATAGTCACATTAGAGAATTAACAACACAACTGAAAGCCTTAGAAGAAAAAGAAGGAAACTCATCCTAGAGGAGTAGATGCCAGGAAATAACCAATTTGAGGGATGAAATCAATAAAGTAGAAACCAGGAAAACAATACAAAAAATCAGTGCAAAAAAGAGTTTTTGTTTTTGAGAAAATCAACAAGATACACAAACCTCTATCCAAACTAACGAAAAAGCAGAGAGAGAGAATATACAATTTAACAAAATCAGAAATGAAAATGGGGACATAACAACAGACATTGAAGAAATGCAGACAATTTTCAGGTTATACTTTGAAAACTTGTACTCCACAAAGTTTGAAAATTCAAAGGAAAAGGAGAAATTTCTGGATAACTGCCACTTACCAAAACTAAATCAAGAACAGATAAGCAACTTAAATAGACTTATAAGACCTAATGAATAGATGCAGTCATCAAAAGCCTCCCAAACAAAAAACAAAAAACAAAAAAATCAAAAAAAAATCAAAAAAAAACAAAAAACAAAAATACTCAGGGCAGAAGAGGACGCCTGCCGTGGCTCCCTGATAAGACGACCAAGTGGAAATACTTAGATAAGTAGAAATGGGTTAATAATTAAGACAGAGCTAGCCCATAAACAATAATGGTAACTGGCCAACAGGAATGTATCAAATAAGGAGTCTCTGAGTGTTATTTCGGGCTCACGTGGTGGCAGGACCATGGCGGCAGGACCCACTGCAGCCGGCGGGAACAACCTGCCATAACATAATGGTGTCAGAACTGGGATTGAGAACTTTCACTTAAAACTTAACAAAAGCTTAAAAAATAGTTTTTAGAAGAGACTAGCAAGACTTCTTGGTAGCAGCATTTTCTCTGTTGGATTTGTTTTGCTGTAGACAGAGAGTTGCACAGCTCCTTTAAGGGAGTTTTACAAAATTAGCATAAGTAGCAAAAAACCGCCTTGCTTTTAAAGAGCTCTGCTAACAATTCATTGGTGTATACGAGAGCTGCAATGAAGGTTTACACTGTGTTTTAAAAAATACGCTGGCTTGGGAGAGAAAAAGAAATGAGATACAATGATTTAAAAAAGAAAAAAGGAAGTAGAATGAATGGGTATGGTGGCACACGCCATTAATCCCAGCACTCGGCAGATCTCTGTGATTTCAAAGTAAACCTGGTATGCAGTGAATTCCAGGACAGATAGAAGTTACACAGAGAAACCCTGTCTCAAAATATGTAAAAATAGAAGTAGAATAAATAGAGTAATAAAAAAGCCACGTAAAGATGGAAAACACAGAGAAATTTTGGATACTATACGCGATTATGTTGTCTTTAAATTATTTGATTGCTGAGAAAATAACTACTGATAAAAGAAATGCTGCTGGATTAATTCAATTTATATATTTTAAAAATGCTTTGACTCCAAAATTTAAGCCTAAGGACAAATTACTGGGGAAAAGGATTTCTATTTTTGTTTCCACAGAAAATGAAAAGCTGTGGATTCTTTCCAAACTTATATGGTTTGATCAAGCCAGACCCCCTGAAACAGCTCCCCACCCAGGTGATCCAACATTCAAAGCAATTGAGACAAAGCCTTGCAGACTACTGCCAAGATTTCTACGTCTTCTTTGGAACCCCATGACAGTGCCCTCTACCAGCAGGAAGTAGTTTGGAAAGAATGACGCCCAAATTCCCAAATATTGTTTATAAATGTTTGTTTTCATTTAAATGGACTTGGTTATAAATGGCTATAACCACAAACAATCTTTTTAAAGGTAAAAAAAAGGAATTATGGTATAGATATGAATACTTTGCTTTGGAATGGATTTTCTTTTATTGATACAATTTAAGGTCAATTTTGTAATATGTATATTTCTCCTCTTGTTTAGGTATTGTGTTTATATAGCTCATTTAGAAATGTAATGTATAATTTAGTACAAATTAAAGAGATACCTATGATAGTCAAGCTTGGAGTTAGTTAGGTTTTCTAGATATATAGAGATGTATTTGAGATGGATGGGCATTCTTCAAACCTTTCAAAGACCTACAGAATATGGCATTTAAAATGGTTTAGAGTTTTTCTTGACAGTGAGGCACAACTGCTCCTGGTAACACCACCTGCTTCAAAAAGGAAGATGGACATTGAAGAAACTCGTTACAAAGTTTGCTTCTAATATGGCAAGACTAGCCATTTGGGCAAGGTACTGCTCTTCTGGACTGTTTGACTTTATGTTGTAGAAACTGGACATGCAGGGCCCACAAAAAGGTGACTGCTGATGCAAGACGGACAGTGCTACAGGGTTCCTGCTTCATGGAAGAGGCTGCCAGACAGCCAGATAGTCTACAGGACACATAGAAAAATAACTGACAAACTATCAATACAGGTGGACAGTTTAAAGTTTCCTGCTTTGCTGAAAGTCTGCCAGACACATTATTGCCTATGGGCTAAAGATGGAACATTACAGAAGAACTTCAGGTGACTGACCAGGCAATGAGTTGTCTCTGTCATTTCTAGAGTTTATATATTACCCTTCTGTGGTCTTTGAAGGAGTTGAAGACAGATAGTTATAGTTATAGTTTTCCTTATTTAGGATTAAAGATAAGTTACATATAGGACTTTAGACTCACAAAGATAGGATAGATGATATTTTGTTTAAATCTTACAAAATGTTAATGGACTAAATATTGTTAACTGTGATTCTTATTTGATAACTGTTGTATGTTATATTTTGCTATGTTAAGGTTAAACCCCTTTTATTTTAGACAGAAAAGAGGAGATGATGGGAGATGTTATTCTGTATATATGTTTCTCATACTGGTTAATAAAGCACTGTGGCCAATGACATAGCAAGATAGGCGGGGCTAGGAGACAAGGAGGAAAGAGGAAGTAGGAGGGAGGAGTCGAGATGTAGCCCAGGGAAGAAGCAGGACACCTGCCGCGGCTCCCTGATAAGTCGACCATGTGGAAATACTTAGATAAGTAGAAATGGGTTAATAATTAAGAAAGAGCTAGCCCATTAACAATAATGGTAACTGGCCAACAGGATTGTATCAAATACAGAGTCTCAGAGTGTTATTAGTGGCTGGTGCGGCTGTGGGTCCAGACTGGCAGCAAGCAGGATGGAGCCGGCGGGTAGGAACAACCTGCCGTAACAGGGCAGTATTGGATGTAGTGCAGAATTAATTCTACCAAAAATTTAAAGAAGACCTAATACCAATGCTCTTCAAATTGTTCCACACAATAGAAGTAGAAGGCTCATTACCAAACTCTTTTTATGAGGCCACAATTACCTTGTTACCTTGGTATGCAAGCCACACAAAGACACAACTAACAAAGAGAAATACAGACAAATATATCTCATGAACATTGATGCAAAAATACTAAATAAAATACAGGCAAATTGAATCCAAGAACACATCCATTATGATCAAGTTGGCTTCATCCCTGACTAACAGAGATGGTTCAACATATGAAAAATCTATCAATGTGATCTAACATATAAACAAACTGAAAAATAAAAACCACAAGATCATCTGCCTAGATGCTGAGAGAGCCTTTGACAAAATTCAACACCATTTCATGCTGAAGGTCTTGGAGAGATCGAGCATAATAGGAACACATCTGAACATAATAAAAGCAATATACAGTAAACCAACAGCCAACATCAAACTGAATAGAGAGAAGCTTGAGGTGATTCCTTTTAAATCAGGAATAAAACAAGACTGCCTTCCCTCTCCATATCTCTTCAATATTGTACTATAATTCTGGCTAAAGCAACAAAAGGAGATCAAGTGGAATTAATTGGAAAGTAAAAAGTCAAATTGTCACTATTTCCAGATGATATGATAGTTTACATAAGCGACCCTAAAAACTCTAGATCTTCTACAGCTGATAAACACCTTCAGTAAACTAGTAGGTTACAAAATAAATGCAAAAATAAATAAATAAATAAATAAATAAATAAATAAATAAATAAATAAATAAATAAACAGTACCCCTTCTATATACAGATAACAAAGGGTCTGAGAAAGAAATCAGGGAAACATCACTCTTTACAATGTCACAAACAACATAATGTATCTTGGGGTAACACTTCCCAAACAAGCAAAAGACCTATATAACAAGAACATTGTGTCTTTAAATAAAGAAATTAAAGAAGATACCAGAAAATGGAAAGATCTCCCATGCTCTTGAATAGGTAGGATCAACATAGTAAAAATGGCAATCTTGCTAAAAGCAATCTATACATTCAATGCAATCCTCATCAAAATCCCATCATAATTCTTCACTGACCTTGAAAGGATAATAATCAACTTTATATGGAAACACAAAGGACCCAGGATATCCAAAACAACCCTGTATAATAAAGGAACTTCAGGAGGCATCAGCATTCCTGACTTCAAGTTCTACTATAGAGCTATAGCCTGGCACAAAAATACACAGGTAGACCAATGGAATCAAATAAAAATTCCTGATATTAACCCACACACCTACAAACACCTGATTTTTGAGAAAACGGCTAAAAGTATACAATGGAAGGAGTAAAGCATCTTCAACAAATGGTGCTGGCACAACTGGATGATGGTGTGTAGAAGACTGCAGATAGACCCATGTCTATTGCCATGCACAAAACTCAAGTTCAAATGGAATAAGGACCTCTACATAAATCCAGCCACAATGAATCTCTTAGCACAGAAAGTGGGAAGTACCCTTGAACAAATTTGTACAGGATCTACAATTAATAAATGGGACCTCCTCAAACTGAGAAGCTTCTGTAAGGCAAAGTACACAGTTGACAAGACCAAATGGCAACCCACAGACTGGGAAATGATCTTCAGCAACCCCACGTCTCACAGAGGGCTGATCTCCACAATATACAAAGAACTCAAGGAACTAACCACCAAAACACCAAATAATCCTATTAAAAAATGGGTTTCAGAACTGGAAAGAGAATTCTAAATAGAGGAATTCAAAAAGGCTGAAAGACACTTAAGCAAGTGCTCAACATCCTTAGCTATTTGGAAAATGCAAATCAAAACAACTTTGAGATACCATCTTACTCCTCCCAGAATGGCTAAAATTAGAAATACCAATGACAACTTATGCTGGAGAGGATGTGGAGAAAGGGGAACACTCCTCCACTGCTGGTGGGAGTGCAAACTTGTACAGCCATTGTGGAGACAGTATGGTATTTTCTCAGGAAAATGGGGATCATTTGGGAATACCCAAATGATCCACATTCATGCAACAAAGACATCTGTTCAACTATGTTCATAGCAGCAATATTTGTAATAGAAAAAACCTGGAAGCAACCTAGATGCCCCTCAACTGAAGAATGGATAAAGATGTGACACATTTACATAATGGTATACTGCTCAGTGAAGGGGGGGGGAGACAATGGAATCTTGAAATTTGCAGGGAAGTGGGAACTTGAAGAAACCATCCTGAATGAGGTAACTTGGTCACAAAAAGAGGAAGATGGTATGTACTCACTCATATATGCATTTTGACATAGAGCAAAGTCTCACCAGCCTATAATTCACACCGCCAGAGAAACTAGGATTCAAGGAAGAACCTAAGAGATTCATACAATATCCCTCACAGAAGGGGAAGGGAACAAGATATCCTGAGCATATTGGGAGTGGGAGGGGAGCAGTGAGTGAAGATGGGGCTGGGAGAAAGAGAAGGGGCGGAGAGGAAAGTACCATAGGACTAGGAAGATTGATGCAGGGGAGGAATAGATGAGTCGAGAGAGACAGAGAGAGAGAGAGAGAGAGAGAGAGAGAGAGAGAGAGAGAGAGAGAGAGAGAGAGCATAAAAGAGGGAGCCATTGTAGGTTCCTAGAGAAAACTGACTCTAGAGAGATGTCCAGAGTCCTACAAGACTGACCCCAACTAACATCTTGAGCAACAGTGGAAAGACTACCATAAATGATCTTCCCTGATAATGAGATTGATGACTAACTTATCCACCATTATAGAGCCCTCATCTAGTGATAGATGGAGTCAGAGGCAAACACCCACAGCTAAACACTGAGCTGAAATGGAATCCAAATGCATAGAGTGAGGACAAGACCAGGCTACAGAAGCCCACAGAGACAGCTGACCTGAACAAGGAGGAGTTAATGGCCCCTAGACTTATGGCTGGGAATTTAGTATTGGAGTCTCAGACTCCCTGAACATGGGTCTCAATTGGAAGGCCTGAGCAGTCTGTGTGGCCTCCCACAGTGGAGACAGAATGTGTTCTGGTGCACAGAGGGACTTTGGGAACACGTTCCCCATGAAAAGATACTCCCTTAGCTCTGGAGACAGGAGGGAGGGCCTGTTCCCTACTCCAAATGACTTGACAGATTTAGATGACCCCTCTAGGAAGGCATCCCCTACATGTGGGGAGGGAGTGGGGCATGGAAGTGGGTGCTTGGGGTGCATGGGACGGTGGGAGAGAGGGAGGGAGGGATGGAGAGGGAATTGGGATCGATATGTAAAATAAGATAAATAAATAAATGAAAGAGAAAGATAAATAGTTCTTATACTTTTCAATGTGTGGTAAGTTTCTAATTATTAGTTTTCAGTGGATATATTTAACCACAATGCAGTAGTGATTAAGAAAAATAGATGCTTAGCAATTATTTAAGTTCAAGATTAAGTTTTTATTCTAAGTCAATGTGGGCACTGTTGAAAGGACATGTTATTTTCCAAAATTCTATTCAGAGACAATAATCCAAAGCATTCAACTATAGTCTTGCATTTAACAAAAAAGAAATACATTAGAGAAAAGGCTGGATATATGATACATTTAAGTACATTCCTTTTGAATTAGCTTAACTTTGAGTAGCTTCTCCATTTTTACAAAGAGGGGGAAAGTAAGTTCTAGCTCAGTTATAGCCCAGGTACAAAGTAGTGATGGAGGTACTCTATAGAAACCCAACACGAACTTTGAAGGCACAACCAAAGTGGTGCCTATGTGTATGTGTTAATTCCCTCCCTCCTTTTCACCTTCTCCCCATCCCTTTCCCTTCTGAGCATTCCCTTCCAACAAATAGATGATCTGTGAGAAGGTAATAATTAAAAGAATTTGCCTCATGAAATTACTAATTAAAACACACCCATTTATCATCTATATTCCAGGCATAGTGTTGAGTTCACAATGATAAAGAAGTTTCCCTGTGAAAGACAGTAGAGCCAAGATTTAAAGGGCTCCATGAAACCACTGTTTAGAAGACTCAGAAAAAAGCATTGCAGTCAGTGTTGTAATTTTTTTTAAAGGAGCTCATGAAAGATGCCATGCAACAGAGCTCATGTGGAGGGGACTTTTGTTTGGGAGAAAAGAAGGGAGGGGAAAAGAGGGAGGGGAGACTGGCCTCTAGAGACAGGAGCAGGAGAAAAAAGAAAGAAGATGGAGGGCAGAGAGGGAGAGACAGATAGATAGGCAGAGAAACAGAGAGAGAAAGAGAAAGAAAGAGGAGTTGGACAGTGACCTTTTAAAAGGTAATGCAGTGATGTAGTGAATTGCACAGGTGGTGCATTAAGTGGCTGCTGCTGAAGGCATACCCTGTCAGAACTTTAAGAACAGGCCAGTACAGATGCCTGGATACTAACAATCAGGATAGAAAGTAAGAATAAAAATTGGAAAGCTAAGATTCATTGTAACATTATTGACCAATAGAAAGACCAGCATTGCTAAATAAGTAAAAGAAAAAGAACTATGATATAGAGAGAAGGAAAAATACAAAGATGCTGTGCTATGAGGAATCCATATTAAACCCAAGAAGTTACTGAAGCCATATATTTATAGTCTGTGAAGTTCTGCCTAGTTACAAGGACTATGAGTAAACAAAGTAAGCTTCACACACACACATACACACATATACCTGCACACAGTTATGGAAACACACACACACACACACACACACACACACACACACACACACACTAAACACCCACATACAAACATACACCAGTACATACATTTTCAGCATGTTTGATGCAGGAAATGTCAGGTTTCAGCCTCTTCTCAAATTTTGTAATGCCATTCATACCTTCTGAAAGATTCACTTTCAAGGAAAATAAGTCAGAAGACCTCACACTCAGACTATAATAATTACAGATGAAACAACATGCTCACCAACAACAACAACAAAAAAGGTCTGACAAGAAATAAAAGGGAAAGTTTTAAAATATATCAAGAGAAACTGGTGGGAAACTGTAATATGACCCATGCTTTGGAATGTAATAAAGATTTATAGTAATAAATACCTGCCATAAAGAAGAATATCTCAGACAGCCTAACATTGCACTTTGAGGAATTGGAGAAAAGACAAATACAACCAAGATTAGCAGAATGGAAGAAACAATAAAGATTGGAAAAGAAAAGCATCAACTAGAGAACAGAAAAATTTTATTTAAAAATCATCAAAGTGAAGCTAGTTGGCTTTCTGAAACATTAAACAAAACAACAAACCTTAGCCAGAATAATGAGAGAGAGACAGAGACAGGGTGGGGGGAAGAGAGAAAAGATTCTTGTAAATAAAAGCAGAAACGAAACTGGACTCATAATAAAAGCATCAGAAGTTATTAAAATATCATAAAGAGCAACAACAACAACAATATGTCTTTACATTTTATGAAACAATAGATACATCTTTAGAAATATACAACTCATAAATATTAAATTCAGAAGATTCAATACCTTGAAGAGACCAAATGTCAATATAATTAAAAGAGTGGTTCTCTCCTTTTAGTAATGGGGGGGGCTACTCCCTACATAATAGCATACTGCTTGTATCCATCCTTAAAGAAGATCCTGTTACTTGAGATAATATAGAAGATACCACGATAAGTGAAATACAAAATACAAAAGGAAAAAAAATGCCCCAACACATTAAAATTAAGAGTAAAATGGTAATTGTGAGAAGTGGATTTAAAAAGGTAGAATGGGCAATTCAGGTTCACAGAGAAACTTTTTGCAGTAATAGAGGGTGAATAATCTAGAGATACACTAAATTATTCACCTATAATAATCAACTTACTGTATAGATGCATATCAAAGCAACGTGTGGTATCCTTAAATTTATATGTTAAAAATTAATGTTGTAAAAGTATGTATATTACCAAGGTACATAAAGTCATTATTATAATATATACATCTCCATTTGGTAAAACATTTAAAAGTTCTTCAAATTCTTGGAGCAAAGGAACAAAGACAATTAATGAAAGGTATAAAAATACATCAAGAGTATGAAAATACAGCATAATTTTCTTGATGTGAAAATTTCAAAATGCCCAATTTAATGATAAAGATGCAAATATCTAACTCACAAGATAAAGAAGAAAGGAGGTGATTCACACAGCAATCACAACTGCTCTAGATTTCTTTTTAAAATTTTTTATTAATTTCTTTTTTACATTCCAATCCCAGTTCCCCCTCCCTCCTTCCCCACTCTCTCCCCACTCCTCCCACTCACTCCCCCAACCCACTTCCCATCTGTTCCTTGGAGAGAGTAAGGCCTCCCTTAGGAAGTCTACTAATCTTTCTCATCATCTCATTGAGGCAGGACCAAGGCATCTCTCTACCCTACACCCCTGTGTCTAGGCTGCGCAAGGAATCTCTCCATATAGAATGGGCTCCACTAAGTCAGTTTGTGCTTTATTGTTAGATCTTGGACCCACTGCCAGTGGCCTCATATATTTTCCTTGTTATGCCATTAAAGGAGTCTAGTTCAGTCTTATGCAGGTTCCTCTTTGTCAGTGACCTCTCACTTGCTTGGCTCAGCTGTTTCTATGGGTTTCTCCATCATGGTCTTGACTCCTTTGTTCATATTTTCACTCCTCCCTCACTTCAATTGTACTCCAGGAGCGAAATGCTCTAGATGTCTTAATAACAATACAAGAAGACAGTAGTAGGTAGCTGATATCTTTGAAACAGAAAGAATTTTATTTCTAAACTACAATTCTATACCTAGTTAAAACATCAATAATCTATATACTTAGTTTTCCAGGTATGCAAATACTTTTTAGAAATACTTTGCAACTTCTTTCTCAGGAAGCAATGAGAGACTATGAACAACAATCTGAAAAGTGTAACCAATGAAACAGAGACAGAACATTGGACATGGAAACAACAGGTGGAAATACACCTAGAATAGCTGACAAGGATTGTGCCCCTAGCATAACAGGGCTTTTAATCCAAGATGGATCTCACCTAATAGCTCAGAGGATCATTGAAAATATCAATTCAATATAAAACACATAATATATATAGAAATTAAACAAAAAAGATGTTTAGATAAATGGAAAAGTCCTTGGGTTGATTTGATGATTAAAAACAAAAAACAGCAACTAAGCATAAGGAAAAATAAGTAATAGCCTCAGGGAGGCAAAGTTGGACATAAAGAGAAAAATTAAGTTAAGACTTATTACATTGTTCAGCCATCAATAACATTTGCATATATGTGATAAAGTAAACACAGGTATTGATAAAATTAAAATTGTTTTGTTTAGGAAAATTTAACTATGAGATAATGGCACAGGTTTGTCTTAGTATTCAAGCATCTGTACTGGTCTGTCCTTGGAGTTCTGACAGGACACAACCTCAGCTGCAGCCACTAACAGTACCACCTGTTCATTTTCACTATGTTCCCTTTTAAAAGGGCCCTGGCTTCCTCCCCCCCCCTCTGTCTGTCTCTCTGTCTCTCTGTCTCTCCCTCTCTCTTTCTCTCCCTCTGTCTGTTGCTCTCTCTTTCTCTCTCTCCACTTGTCTCTCCCTTTTCTTTCTCCTCTCTCCTGCTGCTCCTGTTTCTGGAGGTTCATTTTTCCCTTCCCCTTTTCCCTTTTTATGATCCCTTTCTCTAAAAAAAAAAACTGTTTTGAATCCTGTCACATGGCATCTTTCTTTCTCTTGAGCACCATTTCTCTTAAATTACAACAGTATGAACATCAACCAATTCTAAGATAAACAAAACCAGTAGCAATGTATATTGTTTATTTGATATTTTGATATTTATAAGTAAATATCGAAATGATCAATAAAAATACATTAAAGGGTGTGAATGTAACTCAGATGGAAGATTAGTTGTATAATATGCATGAGTCCCATAACCCAGGTGTGGCGATGCACACCTGCAATCCCAGTGCTCAGGTGGGGGAAAATAGGAGTTTCAGAAGCTCAATGTCATCATTGGCTACATGAAAAATCTGAAATTAAAAAAGAAATGAGAAGGTGAGTTTAAATTATTTCTTTGGGAGAAAAGCTGAGTTAAAAAGTGAATATTTGTTATTTTTATGTCATTGTGATCACAGTGCCTTAATGTAGTTTCAAAGGGTTTCAGTCAGCCATTGTGGGAATGACATTGACAGAGCAGCTCAGTTCACAGCAGAGGGGTTATACGTTGCAGTCTATTCAGTGAAGCATAGAGTGAGACAGAAACCAGTGATGGGGTATAACCTTCAAAGGCCTACCTTTAATGACTTCCTTCCTACCTCCTAAAAGTTCCTAGTACTCCAAAATAAAATCACCAGTTGGGGAATCAGCCTTCAAGACAAGTGTGCATGGCAAACTTCTAGGGGCCACTGTGATTCTCAGAGTCCATTGTAACATCTTGAAGCAACAGTTTGAAATAATGCAATAAGCTGAGCAAGTCTGAATTTCCAAGTCTCTCCGCTAGTCTCCAGCAGCCAATGGAAAATTAGAGGAACTTTCCCCTAAAGACCTTCAGTGAAACCTGAAGTATTAAAATTGTTCTTGCATTTTCTCTATCAAGAACAGAGATCTACAGGTTTTTGGTACCAACTGGAAGATGAAAGTATATTCTCTTCTATAGGAGGACCTTCGAGATGTTGTAAAGTTCATGTCTGTTTTGCATTATAGAAATTTCTCACATATCTATATCAACCACATTTAACACTTCCCTTTAAGAAAAAAAAAACAATTAAAAATGCATTATGAGCAAGCCAAGCTGCTATGCTGAGAAAAAATACATAGAGAAATTGCTATAGTAATAATCTCTACAGAAGAAGATATTAGACAGCAGAGTTCATTTGCAAAATAAGTCTATTGGCCAATGGTCAGGAATGCAGCATTGTCTATGATAACCTGCTCTGGTTCTGCAATGGCTCTTTACTGCCTACCAAACTATTCATGTTGATACTGAAGATGCTTGGCCTAGCCTCTTCCTACTTTTCTGGTGCAGTATCACAAACCTTCACTTTGCAGTCAGTGTTTTCACTAAATCATTCTACATGTCACACATACCTTGTGTTGTGCCAAATACACCCCTGGTTTAGCCATCCAAATCCTGCCATTTCCATCTCAGGATACAATATTATTTTATTTTGTCTATTCCGCATATTGAAGAACTCATTTCCAGATACTCTATCCTGAGTGAGACTGTATTTGACCTACCTCCAAAGGAGTTCTTTGAAACTCTAGTTGGAGTGGGCAAAGAAACAGAGTGAACAAAAAGAGTGTGCTCTGAGCAACAGCAGTGGTGGCAACAATAATACATTCAGACACCAAGAGCATTGGTTTTCAAAGAGTGGGACTCTGATTTGTTCTATTTTATCATAAAGATACACATTCCAATCTCCTGATATCTTTATTATGGTCTCTCACCTTCACTTTTATTCACTCTATCCCAGGGGAGCTGGAAAATAGTTCTAAAAATAAAAAAGACTTCCTTTCATTTCCTTGAGAGAAAATCACATGCAAGAAGCAGAGTTTCTGTAAATGTGAATGTCATGCATTGTAAGATTCCATGATCCTGCACTGCCCGTAGCTATATGGGCATCTGACCCAACTGAAGGGCTTCAGCTACTAGCCTCATGGCACTCAAACTTTGTTAACTAACTGAGCTCCTACCAACCCGAGAACAGGTATTTTGGTATTCTAATTTAATTGGGTTATTTCCATTGATGTGTTGAAAAACCTAAAGAGGAAGAATAATACTGTTCTGTCTTCTCAGAGATGGTAAACAATCTCAGGCAGCAAGTATGAAACAGACAGATATAAAACTGGAGTGGAAATAATAAGGAAATGGAATAGAAGTGCTCTCTAATGTGTAGTGCTTGATTTCTCCTGGGACAATGGAAGCATTTGAAGACTTAAAGAAGGATGGCCACATAACTAAATTAACATTATAGAAGAAAAGATTCAGGCATGAGGATGCACTAAAGTGTAAAGTAGGAACAGATGGGTTGAGACTAGGAAATGGAAACAACTTAGCTATTAATAAATGCATATCATTGTCTGTCCAGTACAGGGAAATAGAGATTAAGAGTAAATGTCTAGAAATGCTGAAGGAGATTCTTTATGTGACTCTACCAATCCTTCTATTCCATCCCAACTCCAGCCTCGCTATCACCTTTTCCTCTCAGAATGCCATCACCTCATATCCCTTACTACCTCCCATAGTCCTTACCATATTTAACAATCATTGGCTAGCCACATTTCACCTACCCTGCTTCTTAGTGACTAGAACTTTGATTCACTTCTAGTTATCCTTACTGACTCTGCTGAGAGTTATTCATAAATGAATAAATTTAGAAATTCAGTTGATCTTTGTAGGCTAAGCAAAAAGAATGCTGGTGAAATCAATGATAACTGATAAGAGCTAGAACAGCTGATTATTACTGTGTAACAAACCAGTTTCAAAACTGTGTGACTTAAATAATTTATTATTGCTCACAAATGTATGTGATAAATAAGCAGTCCTGCTGATCTGGACCAAACAAGGCCTGCAAAGGTTTCACACACTTGTATGACTATTGTTGCCTGGCAGTTGGGCATCCGACCAAGCTAGAACTGTTATCAGCTTAAGTGATAAGTACTCTTGGACTATTCATCTCTTGTAATCCTGGTGGTGAGTCGAGGAGAGTCAACAGAATAATGAAGTCACTTGAGTGCTATACTCACAGTTGAAAGAATGTTGCTTCTGTTTTCTACTGGCTAAAGCAAGTTATAAAATCAGCCTTCATTTAAAAGATAGGTGCATATAATCCACTATTAGACAGAACAGAATCACCCTGAGACACAGATGCTACTGCACAGAGAGGACCACGACATGAGTGACCAACCCCCAAACTGGACAGCACAATCTCTAGGCCATAGGGCCCCTGGGCAAGACCCAGGCCCCTCCCACATGCATCTCAGGCACACTGGTTGATCAGCAGGCTGTACTACCCCATCTGACACAATAATCTGCAAACCCCACTCCACGCTCAAACCAACTCATTCCCGTAGACCTCAATAACTCCCTGAGGCCAGGCAGTGACTTCCCATAGCAAACCAAGAGCAACTCCCTCAGACACAGACATGATTTCAATGATTAGTCCCAAAGAGGATTCATGAGAAACAGACACCAAAGGCAAGGATTGGACCAAGGGCCTGAGCCAATTAGAGAAAGATATGGGTAGGTACCAAAGCAAGAATACATTCAATAACCTAAAGAGCAATAGAGAAACACCAATATCTAGTCATCTTACAACAGGAAGACCTGAATGTCCTAAACCAGAAGCAGATGAAAATGACCTTTACAATGGTATGAAGATGATAGAAAACTTTAAAGAGGAAATGAAAATTTCCATACAGAAATGGAGGAAAGAACAAAAATTGAAAGAAATTAATAAATCTCTTAAAGAAAGCCAAGAAACCAGGGGGTGGAGAGAGAATCAAACCAGTGGAGCAAACTGTTTGAACAGTTCAAGGCTTGAAAATTGAAATAGAGGCAATAAAGAAAACACAAACCAAGAGAATGGAATGCTAAAATCTAAAATCTGGGTAAAAGATCAGGAGCTATAGATGCAAGCATAACCAACAGAATATAATAGATAAAAGACAGAATCTCAAGAGTTGAAGATATGATAGAAGAAATAGATTTATCAACCAAAGAAAATGTTAAATCTAGAAAATTGTCAACACTGTCATCCAGGAAAACTGGTATACCATGAAAAGACCACACCTAAGAATAATAGGGATAGAAGAAGCAGCACAGAAAATATATTCAACAAAATGATAGAAGAAAACTTCTTCAATGTTAAAAAGAATATGCCTATGAAAGTACAAGAAGCTTACAGAACATCAAATAGACTTGAACAAAAAAAAATCCCCTAAACATACAAAATAAAGAAAGAATATTAAGAGATGCAAAGGAAAAAGACCAAGTAACATTTAAAGACAGACCTATCAGAATTACACCCAACTTCTCAATGGAAACTCTGAAAGCAAGAAAGTACTGGATAGATATTCTACAGACACTAAGAGACCATGGATGCCAGCCCAGACTACTACAGCCAGCAAAGCTGTCAATCACTATAGATGGAGAAAACAAGATTTTCAGTGACAAAAACCAAAGCAAAACGAAAAAAACCCACAGATTTAAACAATACATATCCACCAATCCAGCCCTACAGAAAGTACTGCAAGTTAAACTCCAACCCAAGGAAGTTAGCTACATAAAAATATAGGCAATAGATAATTCCACATTACCACTCCCAAAAGGGAAATACATATACAATACCAACAACAACAACAAGTCCAAAAATAACAGGAATCAACAATCAATGGTCATTAATATCTCTTAATACCAATGGTCTTGATTCTTCTATAAAAAGATACAGGCTAACAGAATTGATACAAGGACAGAACATATCCTTATATCCTTTTGCTGAATATAAGAAACATACCTCAACTTCAAAAAAAAAGAAGTTACTTCAGAATAAAGGCTTTAGAAAAGATTTTCCAATCATATGAATTAAGAAACAAGTTGGTAATATTATCCCAATATCTAATAAATTAGACTTCAAAATAATATTAAAAAAAGAGATGGAGAAGGTTTTTTATTCATAAAAGGAACAAATCATCAAGATGGAGTCTCAATTCTGATCATCTATACCCCAAATACAAGGGTACCTACATTGGTAAAATAAATGTTAAATCATACATAAAACCATGCACACTTATAGTGGGATACTTCAATACCCCACTCTCATGACTGCACAGGACAACCAGACAGAAATATGATAGAGGAATAAAGAAGCTAGTACAAGTTATGGCTTAATGACTTAATTGGGTTTAACAGACATCAATAGAACATTCAATCCAAACACCAACAAACATACCTTCTTCTTAGCACCCCATGCAACATTTTTTAAAATACTCAGAAACAAAGGAAACCTCAACAGATTTAAAAAAACAAACAAACAAACAACAACAACAACAAAAAAAAAAACCGAAAAACCCACAGTATCTTATCGGATCACCATGCTTTATTTACATTTAGAATTCACAACAACACAAACTACAGAAAGCCTGCAAACTCATAGAAATTGAACAATGCTCAATGGCATTGTACCTGGACTAAGGAAGTAAAGAAAAAGAAAGAAATTAAAGACTTTGTAGAACTCAATGAAAATGAAGGCGCAACATATCTGAACTAATGGGATACTTTGAAAGCAGTCCTAAGAGGAAAATTCATAGCACTAAGTACCCACATAAAGAAACTGATAATAGTTACACTAGAGACTTAAGAGCACACCTGAAAGCTCTAGAACAAAAAGAAGCAAACTCAACCAGGAAGAGTAGATGCCAGCAAATATTCAAATTGGGGACTGAAATCAATAAAATAGAAACAAAGAAAACAATAAAAAGGATCAATGAAACAAAGAGTTGGTTCTTTGACAAAATCAACAATACAGACAAGCCTTTATCCAAACTATCCAAAAGGCAGAGAGTGAGAGAGAGGGAGAGAGAGAGAGAGAGAGATAAAGAGAGAGAGAGAGAGAGAGAGAGAAAGAGAGAGAGAGAGAGAGAATGCACAAATTAACAAAATCAGAAACAAAAAAGGTGACATAACAACAGACATTGAGGAAATCTAGAGAATCATTAGGTCATATTTTAAAAACCTGTATTTCACAAAATTAGAAAATTTAAAGGAAGTGGACAATTTTCTAGAATAAATCAAGACCAAATATAAATTTAATTAAACCTACAATCCCTAAAGAAATTAAAGCAGTCATCAAAAGTATCCCAACCAAAAAAGCCCAGGGCCAGATAGTTTCAGTGTAGAATTCCACCAGAAATTCAAAGAACAGCAGCTAATACCATACTCCTCAAAATGTTCCATATACATAGAAGCAGAAGGGTCTTTGCCAAACTCTTTTTAAGAGACTACAATTACCCTGGTACCCAATGCACACAAAGACACAGCTAAGAAAGAGAACTACAGGCCAGTATCCCTCATGAACATTGATGCAAAAATACTAAATAAAATACTGGAAAATCAAATCCAAGAACACATTAGAGAAATCATCCACCATGACCAAGTAGGCTTCATTCCAGGAATGCAGGGATGGTTAAACATATGAACATCTTTCAATGTAATCCACCATATAAACAAACCAAAAAAGAAAAACCACACAATCATCTCACTAGATGTTGTAAAAGCCTTTGGCAAAATCTAACACCCTTTCATGATGAAGGTCTTGGAGAGATCAGGGATAACATGAACATACCTAAACATAGTAAAGCAATATACAGTAAACCAACAGCCAACATCAAACTAAATGTGATTACTCTATAATCAGGAATAATACAAGACTGCTGACTCTCTCCATATCTCTTCAATTTTGTACTTGAAGTACTAGCTAAAGCAATTAAGACAACGAAAGGAGATCAAGGGGATACAAATTGGAAAGGAAGAAGTCAAACTTTCACTATTTGCAGATGATATAATAGTTTTCATAAGTGACCCAAAAAAACTCTATCAGGGAACTCCTTCAGCTAATAAACCCCTTCAGCAAAGGGACAGGATACTAGATTAACTGAAAAAAATCAGTAGCCCTAATATATACACACAATAAAGGGGCTGAGAAAGAAAACAAACAAATATCACCCTTTACAATAGTCACAAACAACATAAAACATCTTCGAGTAATGCTTACCAAACAAGTAAAACATCTGTATAATAAGAAATCTGAGTCTTTAAAGAAAGAAATTAAAGAAGATGCCAGAAAATGGAAAGATCTCCCATGTTCTTGGACAGGTAGGATCAACATAGTAAAAAATGGTAATTTTGCCAAAAGCAATCCACAGATTCAATGCAATCCCCACCAAAATCCCGGCACAATTCTTCACAGACCTTGAAGGAACAATCATCAACTTTATATGGAAACACACAAGACCCAGGATAGCCAAAACAACCCTGTACAATAAAGCAACTCCTGGGGGTGTCACCATACCTGACTTCAAACTCTATTTTAGTGTTTTAGTTCTGAAAACAGCTTGGTATTGGCAGAAAAATAGACAGGTAGACCAACGGAATCAAATTGGAAATTCTAATATTAACCCACACACCCATGAACATCTGATTTTTGACCAAGAAGCTAAATTTATACAATGGTAAAAGAAAGCATATTCAACATTATACTGTCACAACTGATGTCAACATGTTGAAGAATGCAAATAGATACATATCTATTGCCATGCATAAAACTCAAGTACAAGTGGACCAAACACCTCAACATAAATCCCGTTACACTGAACCTGATAAAAGACAAAGCAGGACGGTAGGACGTTGCCTTAAACACATTGCCGTAGGAGACCACTTTTTAAATATAACACAGGAGCACAGACTCTGAGAGCAGCAATCAATTTGTGGGACCTCCTGCAACTGAGATGCTTCTTTAAGGCAAAGGATATTGTAAATAAAACAAAATGACAACCTACAGAATGGGAAAAGATTATCAGCAATCCCTTATTTGACAGATGGCTAACCTCCAAAATATATAAAGAACTCAAGAAATTAGACATCAAAATACTAAATAATCCAATTTAAAAATTGGGCACAGGTCTAAACAGAGAAGTCTCAACAGAAGAAGCTCAATGGCCAAAAGAGAATTGAGAAATTGATCAACATCCTCAGTCATCAAGGAAGTGCAAAGCAAAACTTCTCTGAGATAACATCTTACACCAATCAGAATGGCTAAGATCAAAAATGCAGATGACAGCATATGCTGAAGAGGATGTAGAGTCAGGGGAACACTCTCCATTTGCTGTTGGGAATACAAACTTTTACAAACACTTTGGAAATCTATATAGTGGTTTCTCAGAAAATTGGCATCAATCTACCTCAAGAACCAGCATTACCACTCTTGGGTGTATACCCAAAAAATACACAATCATACCACAAGAACATTTGCTCAACTATGTTCATATTGGCATTATTTGAAATAGGTAGAATCTGGAAACAACCTAGATACCCCTCAACCAAAGGACAGATAAAGAATATGTGGTTCATTTACATAATGGAGTACTACTCAGCACTTACAAATAATGGCATCATGAAATAAATTTGCAAGTGAATGGATGGAACTAAAATAAAAAAAAAACAACCCTGAGTGAGGTAACCCAGACCCAGAAAGACAAACATGGTATGTACTCACTCATAAGTGGATATTAGATGCAAAGCAAAGGATAACCAACCTATTATCTACAATTCCAGAGAAGCTAGATAATAACTAGAACCCTAAGAGAGATATACATGGATTCCCCTGGGAAAAGAAAATAGATAAGATCTTCTGAAAAAGTTGGAAGCATGGAGGGTGAAGAAAGGAAAGTGGAAGGAAAAATAGGAAGGGAGGAGTGAAGGGGAGGGGATAACATGAGGGACTGTTTGGGATGGTTGAGATGGGAGAAAAAGAGAGAGGAAGAGCAAAAAAGGAGATATTGTGACTGAGGGAATCATTATGGGGCTATCAAGAAACATGACACTAGGAAAATTCCCAGGAATCCACAAGGATAACCCTGGCTAAGATCCTAAGCGCCAGTGGTGAGAATGCCTGAATTGGCCTTCCCCAGTAATCAGATTGATGAATACCTTGATGTTCATCATAGAGTCTTCATCCAGTAACTATGGAAGCAGATACAAAGATATACAGTTAAGCACTGCGAGAACTAGGCTGAGCTTCCAGAGTCCAGTTGAAGAGAAGAAAGTGTGATAACATTAGTAAAGGTGTTAAGACCAGTTTGGGGATACCCACAGAAATAGCTGATCTGAGCTAGTAGGAGCTCACTGACTCTGGTCTGACAATGGGGGAACCTGCATAGGACCAAAATAGGCACTCAGAATGTGGGTGACAGTAGTGTGGCTTGGGCAGTCTGTGGGGCCACAGGCAGTGGCCCATTCTCTTTGGAGGGATACTTTGCTCAACCTAGATATAGAGGGAAAGCCATTGGTCCTGCCTCAAATGTGCCAGAGTTCATTGCCTTACTCTCTCTGAAGAGTGGATGGGGTAGTGTTGGGGGAAGGAGGATGATGAAGCAGGAGGAGGGGAGGGAGTGGGAACTCAGATTGGTATGTAAAATGAGAAAAGATTTTTTTAAATAGAATAGATGATTAAGAAAGAATAGAAATTCATTCTGTTAAGGGTACCAAAATAGGAGATGAGAAAGTTGGGGACATTTTTATAACATTTCTGTTATCAAAATTTTTGAATATAGAATTGGCTTGGTCAAAATAATCTCATTGTGGCTGGAGATATCACTCAGTTGTAGAACACTTGCCTAGAATGTATAGGATCTTAGTTTCATTCTCAGCAATTCAAAATATAACAACAACTACTAAAATTAAAAACTCAAAACCTCTCACAAGTAAAATTTTAAAAAATGATGATAACATTATTGATGACAATGGTGTCACTAGTGATGATAGAAATGATGATGATGGTAATGATGACAATGATGGCAACAGTGATCATGGGGATGATTATAATAATAATGGTGAAGATTATACTGGTGAGGTGATAGTGATCAGGGCAAACATGATGATAATGACAGTGACAGTGATAATAGAAAATATGATAATGACTGTGATATTGATGATGACAAAACAGTATGATGATGATCACAGTGAATGATGAAGATGGTGCTAGTGATAATGGAGATGATGATGGCGATTCCAATAATGACAGTGATAATGGGATGATGGTGGCTATAATGGTCATGGATGTATTAGTTACTTTTCAGTTGTTCTGATAAAAATACCATGACCAATGTCTCAGTTATTTTTCAATTGCTTTGATAAGACACAATGACAAAGGCAGCTTATAAAAGAAAGCATTTAATTGGATGGTCACAGTTGCATAAAGTCCATGATCATCACGGCAGTGGGTATGGTCACAGGCAGGCAGGCATAACACCAGAGTGGTAGCTGAGAGCTTGCATTTGTCCACAAGTACAAAGCAGAGAAAGTTAACTGGGAATTAAATGGGTTTCTGAAACCTCCAACCCATTCCCAGTGACACACTTCCTTCAATAAGGCTATACTTTTTAATCCTTTCCAAACAGTTCCACCAACTGAGGATCATGTATTCAAACATATGATCCTATTGTGGCCATTCTTATTCAAACCACCATACCAAGAGTACTTATAGTGTTTCAGAGGGATGAATCTACTGTGGCAGGGAGATATGACAACAAGTGGCTGATACATGGCAGGATTGGCAAGCTGGGTACTCACATCTTCAAACAAAGACACAAAGCAAGGAGGGAAAATTGAAAGCAGTATGGAGTATTTAAACTCTCAAAGCCTTCCTCTAGTGATGCACGTCATGCTACAGGCCACATCTCCAAAACCTCTCCAGAGAGTGCCAGCAACTGGGGGCAGAGTGCTTAAATATGAGGCTTTGGGGGAACATTCTCATTTAAACAATTACAAAGCCAATAGATGGTGATGATAATGATGGTGGTGATGATGATTGTAGTGATGCCACACAGACAAAATTACTGAAGGTATATCATGTCCTTTTTCATATCTATCTATAACCAGATAATCATGCACTTTCCATTTTATAATATGGAAATCTAGTCCTCAAGTAAAGAAGTATTTTAATCAAGGTGATCTAAGATGAAGAGAAATAAAAGGAAGGAAGGAAGGAAGGAAGGAAGGAAGGAAGGAAGGAAGGAAGGAAGGAAAGAAGGAAGGAAGGAAGAGAAAGAGAGAGAGAGACAAAGAGAGAGAGAGAAAGAAAGAAAGAAAGAAAGAAAGAAAGAAAGAAAGAAAGAAAGAAAGAAAGAGAGAAAATGAAGCACACATACCATTGAAACGCTAGACAGGCTAGCTTGAAATCCAGTTGCTGAGAAAAATTTCCAGACGTTTCCTTACTTTGTGGTAACAGCCAAAAAAAATCTTTTTATCTTTTCATGTTTTTTTTCCTAGTGAATTCTCTATCTCTTTTTATCTCCCTTGATTATTCCTTTTCCTGTGAAGTTAGTTTTTCAGATTTAGTCTGCAATGTTTCATAATAAGAAACTTTTCCCCCTCTGCTTTATAGAGACACGGAGAGGATTAACAGTTAATACAATGTTTTCAAAATGCCTTAAGCACCTTGGAATTAAATATTTCATGTACAAATAAATAAATAAAAGCTTTAGAGCAAGAAAAATGAGTCTCCTATAAATCTCATTCTCAGAGCTTCTAAATGCATGCATACACACAGCCAGCTGAAAATCTATGGTTCCCACCAGGCAAGCATCAGGCAACCCCAGAATTTGCACTTCCATGTGTTTGAAGGAAAAGATGAAAGGCAAAATTCCATCACCTCCCACAGATAAACTCTCCCCTCTCCACACACACACACACACACACACACACACACACACACACACACACACACACACACAATATCCTTCCTATCCTTTGCATATAATCTTTGCATTCCTAACATCTCACTAAGGATACTTTTCCAGGATTCTGCTCACTGGAGACTGAGCAGGGAAGGGTAGAGGCAGAAAGATAAGAAGAAACTTGAAGCTTCTGTGACAGGAATATTTCCATTTTTATCTTGGTAACCCATGTGTCAGTACTGCCATATCTGACTGCTGCAGACAGAGCCTCTCTTATTGCTCCCAAGCCTTCACCTACCAAATTTCAGCATATATCTTTTAAAAACTAGGCATTCATGGTTACTTCAGGTTCAGGGTACTCTAGAACTTGTAACCTGGCTAAAATCCATGCAAACTTGAAAATTAACCTAAACCATTAAGACATTGTTTGCTGGGGACAGTGCTATAAAATCATTTTATGTAATAAACAACTGCTATATGAATGGATTGTTAAGACAGAACTGTGGTTGTCAAGGTAATGAGAATTTAATATCAACAGGAAGAACCTTGTGAACAGGCTCACCCCAGAAGCCTCATGATGCTTTTGTTAATTTTTTCTGTGTGTGTGTGTGTGTGTGTGTGTGTGTGTGTGTGTGTGTGTGTGTGTGCAAGTTCTATGTATGCATGTGTATGCATGCATGAGGAAAACAGGTTGGTGTTGAGTATTTTTCTCAACTCTTCTATACTCAGTATTGTTACGGGCAGGTTTTTCCCCGCCGCCAATCTGGTCCCACCACCACGCCAGCCCCCAATAACACGCAGAGATTCTGTATTTGATATAACGCTGTTGGCCAGGTACTAGTTTGTTACCAGCTAGCCCTGTCTTAATGATTAACCCATTTCTACTATTCTAAGTATTTACATGTGGCACATCTTACTGGCCAGAGGCTGGCTGGAGAGGTCCAGGCTCTCCACTTGGCTCCTCCCAACTACTTTCTCTTTCCTCCTCCTAGTCTCCTAGCCCCGCCTATCTTGCTTTCCTATTGGCCAACATGGCTTTATTTATTAACCAGTATGAGAAACATATTTACAGAATAACATCTCCCATCACAGTATACTGAGGTAAAGTCTCTCACTGAACCCAGAGCTCTCTGATTCTCCTAGTCCAGCTTGCCAGCTTGCTCAGGGATCTGTTGCCTCTCTCTTCTGAATGCTTGGGTCTCAGGGATGCCAAGAGAATTATTAGACAGATGTATGTATGGTTCAAAACAAGTAGAGCCACAGGTTATTAAACTATTATCATGCTTGCAAGAGAACTGCTAGGTAAGAATGACTGCTGTAGATGTGAAAGGGGGCAAATTCTAAGAGCTTATGCAGAGTGTGCATTAGCACAAAATGAGCTGAGAAGGAAGACACAGGAAGCCTCAATACAAAGAAAATGGATATGATTTAGGGAAGTGTGCACTGTCATCCTGCATGTGTACAAATTTGTTCCCACAGCTTCCTGTATCCCTCCCACCCATCTTATCCTATCTGTCCTTTCAGAACCTGACTTGCATTTAGTTCTCCCATAAGTCACTTAACACTCACATTTTCTGTTGTGTCTGAGAATCTGATCACCCATCTTTAAGAGAGAATACTCTGTGGGGGGATTGTCCTTGTACTGCCAGGCCCCATATATTGAGGAGTAACTAGAGGAATTCACTGTTCTTCAAACTCCATTCTTAGCTAAAACATACTTATTATACAGTAAGGGTGTATTTCATGATCAGAGTAACAATAGAAGAAACACCAGATATTGGAAACTCCTATCCCTCATGGCAGCAAATGCCTGGTACACTGGTACAGCTGATAGCCTGCTTACGAGACAAATGCAATGATTTCTAGTTAATATGAGACACAAAAGAAGTCTGACTTACCTAGTTTGTTAATCCAAAACTGAAGGATCCCTCAGAACAGCTAACAGAAGGACTTCCTTCCAGTCCCCAGATTAGACACAAGCCACACCCAAGCACCTGTTTTCACAGAAAGAGCCTTCATTAAGCAAGAAAGAAATGTTATTGCTTTTCTGGCAGAAAAAAGCAGCAAAGACCTTCCAGGTGTAATTTTTAAGAGCAGGGAAGGGGAGGTCTGTGTTAGAGTGGGCTAGGATATTGTGGTAAAGGACATAAAGGACAGGGATAAAAAGAAAATGACAAAGAAATGGGGAATAGGTATTTGTCCAGGAAGAGCAAAGGACTACCTCTGGAAAGAGAGGAGACAGATGTGACACATAGACAAGTGATGGTTTATAAGATAAAGAAGGAATTCCTGTGTTAGTATGAGATAGATGTTTAATTTCAATTGGGCATGTTCATTAGTTAAACCAACGGGGCTTTTGATTGTCGGACTTTGGTATTCATCCTCAGGAATGAGTCTAGCATAGGAATTAAAGAAACAATGGGGGAAACCTTGATGGATAGCTTTGGGAAATGTAACCTAATCGTTTTTAGCAAAGCAGAGGGAATAGGGAAGGGAGAAGAAGAGCAATGCCCTCTTCAAGTGCCACATATTCAAGTAGGCTAGTATCCCTTCAACAACAAACTAATAAAATATAAAGGAGTCATCACCCTAACAATGAGACACAGAGGAGGAAAAGAGAAATATATCAGGTTGCTAACACTGGGGTGTATTGCTGTTAAAAAAACAAACAAAAAAAAAGGCAGTGAGTGAACTTTAGATCTACAGTCTGTAAAAATACAACATAATTATTGCGATTTTTAAAACAAGGAAAGTGCTGTCATGGCTACCTGGTTACCTGCATAGTACTATCCATATCCAAGTGTCATTCATCTTGTCAACTAATGTGTGAAGAATTAGAGAAATTAAGAATCTTCTTATAAAGAATAAATCAAATTTCTATAGAAGACTGGTATAAGGAGAGTGAAACATAAAATATATATAAAAAAAAACCTGGTGTGTTCAGGTGTACTAGTGATGAAGAGATAGTGTTGGTCTTCCCACACCAAAACTATATGCTGAATATTCATTTTTATGTGTGAGTTCATACTATCAAAATTTTGAAGACATCGCATGTCTTCATTACAAAATGAATCTGTGTCAGAGTTGGCTGGTACTTCAATTCACACTTGGTGATTCTAGATCTGGTGTCCTTCTCAGATTTCTTTGTTGTTCTCATTGCATTGAAATGATACCTTGAATTGTGTCATGATTCAGCCAAGCTAGCTAGCATCTGTATCCCCTAGGGTAGCCAGGGGGAACACATGAGTATCCCCCTTAATGGACTGTATTTCCCAGTTCAACAATGATGTTGCCACTTATTATTAAAGTTGCTACAAAGCCCTTGTAACCTGCCAATTGCACATGGGTATATCTGAATTTTCGTATATGATTACTATTCAATCTCATTGCAACTACCGTGCAAAACAAGTTCCTTTGTTCCCACCATGTAGGAGGAACAATTAGGATGAAACAGTTCACCAACCAGATGGGACTAAATTTAATTCTGTATGGCTCCATGATTTCATTCTGTGCACTGGCTTCTTCTCATAGGAGTTCTATCTGTCAATTGTGTGTTCTAAGTATAAATACAAAGATATACAGGATTTCTCAGGTCCTGGCTAAGTGACCACACCCCATTGGTTACACAAGAACAAATGTATAAGGTTGTCAAGGTTGCTTTCTATCTTAGTTTGCTTTCCAATTGTTGTGACAAATATCATGACAAAAAACACTTGAGAAAGAAGGGGTTTATTTCATCTTATACATTATAGTCCATCATCTAAGGAAGACAAGGATGAACCTAGAGACAGGAACTGAAGCAGGAACTGTAAAAATGCACTACTTACTGGCTGGCTCCCAGGCTTATATTCAACCACCTTTATCAGGCAGCACTATAAGTACCTCCTACCTAGGGATGGTACTACCCACAGTGTGCTGAGGCCCCCTATAATAATCAAGAAAATGACCACAGATATCCCCAAAGGGCAATAAATAATGGCAACTATCCAACTGAAGTTCTTTATTTCCAAGTGTGTCAAGGATGACCAAATTTAGCCATCACAACTTCATCTAGAACATTGCACATGCTGGATGCACCAGATCGCACAGCTCACAAGAGATGCCAAGCCTGGGTGCCTATAAATTCCATTGTCTTCTGATTCTTGTTATAAACATGCTTGGACAAGTATGGAACAAGAAAGACAGAGAGATTGGGAGAGAGGAACTGCTCATCAAGGGACACTGACTTCACCTGTACACACAGCCATCTGTATAAGGCAGGATGTGATTTTCCTCCAAAGGTCTATTGCCAAAAGTTTGATCCTAGGTGTCAAAACATTGGAAAGTAGGGGAAACCTGCAATCTCTAAATCTGTGCCAAGCCTCAGATTTTTGGAACATAGATCAAGATACTGGGCATGTTAGGGTGTGGCACAAACTATAAAAGACCCAGAGAGTCTGTGAGTCCAAGGCCATTCAGATATTGGGGTTCAAGCTGAAGATCAGGGAAGCAAAGCAGCTAAGCTACCAGAGAGCTCTTACAGGGCTGTGCATTCCTGTTCTCAAAGTGGCTGGAGAATAAATGCCTGATACTGAAACCTTGCTACTGCCTTATATACCTCTCATGAGTCCTGGCATTATAGGTATGATCTAATTCTCTTTTAGACTGATTTACTTTTGTGTAGATCTGGATGGCCTTGGACTCACAGAGATCTGTTGACCTTTTAATTCTGAGTCCTAGGAGTATCACCACTTCCCAGCTTCTGGCTGCTGGGATTAAAGGTGTGTATCACCACTCCCTGATCTCTTGAGGCTGACTTTGCATTTCTGAATCTTCAGGCAAGCTTTAATAAATCATAAATAATATATCACCACATTAGGGTTTTTTTGCATAGTAGCTAGATGGCCTAAACATAAAAAAAAAATCAGACCAGTAATTCCACAGCATATTTCCTGGAGGTAATTCAGAGGCTGAATGTCCATGCTAGGATAAGAAATGATGCTTTTTATTTGTAGATCCACCTGCCTCTGCCTCTCCAGTGCTGGGATTAAAGGATTATGCCTGGCTGAGAGAGTGATTGCTTATACAGGAGCTAGCTGATCCTCTCTATTCCATCTCTAGTGCCAGCCTTATTAACTATTGTATGCTTTAGTCTCAAACTGTCTTCCTGTAACAGTTTTTCAGGGAACTAAAAGTATAGCTTCTGGCTGGCAAATACAATGAACACACACACACACACACACCCAGCACATGACATGTGAACACCATACTCATGTGCTCACTGAGTCTACAACACATTTCAGCCATATCATTAAATATAAACACTTATAGTAATTTGTAGCCTCAAAAGTAGAACTCATAAGACTAATCACAAAATGTAAGCTGGGCAAGTGATGGTGGTGCACACCTTTAATCCCAACACTCGGGAGTTCGAGACCAGCATGGTCTACAAGCACTAGTTCCAGGACAGCCTTCAAAGATACAGAGAAATCTGGCACTAGGGAAATCTCCAGAGATCCATAAGGATGATCCCCGCTAAGAATCTAAGTGATAGTGGAGAGGCTACCTTAGTGCTCTTCCCTGATAATGAGATTGATGACTACCTTATATGCTATTTTAGAGCCTTCATCTAGTAACTGATGGAAGCAGAAGCAGACACCCATAGCTAAACACTGAGCTGGAGTGATGAGCAAATGGGTCAAGACCATGCTGGGGAAATCCATAGAAACAGCTGTCCTGAGCAAGTGGGAGCTCATGGACACCAGACTGACACCTTACCAATATAAGACAGAACCAGGGCCCCTGAATATAGGTGTCAGCTGGGGAGGCCTGAACAGTCTGTGGGCCCTCTGGCAGTAAACCAGTATTTATTTATGAACAAAAGGGATTTTGGAGCCCATTCCCCATGGAGGGATACTCTCTCAGCCTAGATACATAGGGAAGGACCTAGGTCCTGCTCCAAAGAATGTGACAGACTTTGACAATCTCCCATGGGAGACCTCACCATCCCTGGGAAGTAGATGGAGGGTAGAATGAGGGGTTAGTGAGGAAATGGGAAGATGGGAGAGAGAGGGAACTGAGATTGGTATGTTAAATAAGAATGTTTTTAATTTAAATAAAAATTAATTTTAAAAAATGCTCCTCTCACCATCTTCATGCTATGAACAATTTTCACAATGTTTGCTTCAGCATGAAATAGATGCTCACAATCATCCACAGCCATGCACTCCTTTTAACACATTCTGTCATCTATTTGTTAGTGTCAGTGAGTCTCTAACAGCAATCTAAAGGAAGACCAGAGCTTTTGTTTGTCATATTAATGCCATTTCTTATGTTCCAAGGCTTCACATACTCAGTTCTCAGGAAATATTTGTTGCTTGATTGAAGAAATGGCTGAAAGAATATCAGAAGAAAACCTGTTTCAACTTTTTAAATGGAAATCAACATTTGGAAGCACATCCCCAAAAATATTATATTAAAAACAGTCAACTCACACATAATTCCTTATCAAACTCTCAGATGAGATGGCTCTGTTCTCAAAGCTATTACTTCACAATAGCTAAGGTTAGATACAATAATGAAGACACACCAGAAGCTAAATTATCACCAAAGTTTCATTTAGGCCAAAACAGAGGTCAGTTTTAATCACTTGTAGCCAAAATTGATGATCTATATTGCAGGGATTTGAGAATGGGGAGCCAATGATACTGCTCAACAAAATCTCCCTAGTAAAAGGTTATAAAATATGTTAATTAGTGTCTAGACCATTGTTATGGATCAAAAGTGCTGTTCTATGGGCCTCATATACATACATGCTCTCTATACCCATGGATTGAACATCTGCATTCTCCAACAGAGATAAGAAATACTCAGAAAAACAATGCAACTCAGTCTGTACAAATAATTTTTTGTCATCATTCCCAATAAAATACAGAGCAATATCTATTTACAGGGCATTTACATTGTTATGCCCACATTTTAGAGTCCCCCCAAAAACAACAAGGAGACTAAATCCCATATGTAAAAGCAAAGAGCCTTGATTCAAGTTCAAACTCAGATTCTCCACACATTGGCACAATCAGAGAGCCTTGAGTTGAGTTGGGGTGGGGTTTTTATAATAAAAGAATGCCACAGACTGCTCAGTGGGTAACAGGTCTGCGTGGAGACCAAGACTTGGATGACCAGGTCAGGAGTGGCTTCGGCTTGACAGACAGACACAAACACACTTGAAGATGTTTGCGAACTGCTGCAATGTTTACTTCAAAATATCGGGGTTTTATACAGAAAGTTCAAAGAACAGATCTTTGGTCACAGTTTAAGGATAAATAGACATTCTATAGATGTCAGCAATTCCCTTTGAAGTATGAGCTCGTAAATACATCTAAGCAAGTGCATAACTGGGAACCTCTGTATATTTTGGCCTGCTTGTGGTCAGTGTTTCAAGGGCCCTAAAATCCCAAGTTAGAGTTTTTTAGTAATTCCCACAGTAGCCTTACTGGGTAGACTGACTATAAGCAAGGTCACATTGTGGGCTGCTTTCTACAGCTTTAGCCTCAATTGTTTATTAGGCCTTGGGCTGACACCTGGCACTATGGGTTTTGGCTAACAGTGGAGCTTACAGACCAAAACACCCATGATCAAAAAGCATTATTGTTATAGCACAAAACACATCTAGCACCCGTTCCAAACAGCCAGCCAAGCAAGCACCTGCAGGGACCTGGACCACTTTTCCCCAGAAGGCATAACCACGTGTGGTGCGAACCTCTGGACAGGTAGCCATTGAGATTTTTCTCAGCCATTGCTACACTGTCTCTACTGGGGCTGGTGTGACAAAATAAGTTAAAGATTTCTAAGATTCAAGTGCCCTGATCAGCTGACATGTGTTTAGGAGTGTCTTGGGGAAAGGGAATGGATGTGTGTATTGGGCTAAGGGACATCAAATGATCCTATACAATAGTTGGAATGCTAGGGATTCCTTTAGAACATTAGGTACTTTTTCCTTGCATAGTCAGTTCCTAGGTGGTGCCTGTGTAGTATTAGCCTATGATCTTTTCATGGAGTTAGGTGTTGCTTTAAGGTAAACTGAAAACTCGGGCCTACTTGAGCCTGGGCATGGCAGTAGTGTAGTAAAGTGGCAGGTGTGTACCAACTTCCCCTGGACCCTATATACATGTTATGAGGTATTATGAAAAATCTATAGATGATTTCAAATTTAAAGCATACGGGAAGATATACATAATAACATATAGATGCTAGGGACTTAAGGGACTATAAGGGACTTAAGTCTATAAGGGACTTAAGCATCTATGGATTTTTGTGTCTTAGAGTGTCTTGGAATCAATAGCAATGAAGATGGCTATGTATGAACTCATGAATTCTCATAATGACATTGTAGGTAAGCTATTGCTGAGGTAGTCAAAATTAATGAATTGTATGAGGCATGTAGCTGGTTAGTAGCAGAACTTGGGAAGAATCCCCAACACATCTGGTTTCAGCAGCCACATGATGCTTCTCTGCTTCAGCCATGTAAAGTACTTGTGTGAGAATCAAAGTACTACAAGAAAAACCATGAAAAGAGGTTAAATTCGCCCTTTGCTATGCCTCATGAGATATCAGGAGATATAAGAATGATACTCTAGGTAATAGGCTTATAGAAAATGACTCAGCATTATCAATGTTTTATAACAATGAAAAATAACAATTCTTCAAAGTAGGTGCAAGACAATACTTCCTGCTGTGCTGAATTTTTCCACCAGCTCATTGGGCATGCTTGAAAGACACCAATAAAAGCCCACCCCACTACTGAGCCCTCTGCTATCTGCTGTCTGCTGTCTCAATTGCCGTTCTGTTCTTCTTCCCAATAAATCTCTTGTGTGAGGGAGGTTTGTTGCTTGGCATGACTTTGTGGTATTTCTTTACTGGCTTGAAAACTATAGATGTTGTCATTTCATGAGTACAACATATTTGTGTGTTTTAAAGCAGCCATTCTCATAACCTTAATTCCCCAACTTCAGTAATACTCTCTGAGTATTGGAGATAGGGAGATATGATATTGTTGTCCCATTTGTGGCTGAGCACTCCATAGACATCTGTTCTTTGAACTTTAACATGTTGTGAGTGTTGTATTAACCACCGTGTACTGCAAAAAGCTTTTATAATGAGGACTGGGAGTTCATCTAATTTTTGAGTATGGAGACAAAAATTTAGAAGGTAGTTTGACTATGTTAATTTAACAAAATAATAGGTCTCCCCTATAGCCTATAAGCTCCTAGCCATGGATTTTGGGCTAGATTAGGCATTCCAGGCATAAATTTTTCCTATGTATTAGGCTACCACCACAGTCTCTTGAAAACCCAACCCCTGTCTCTCTGCCTTGGCAACACAACCATGCAGCTCAACCAGAAGAGTGTCTCTATGAGGGAAGCCTAGACCATTGCCAAATTCTCTTAAGAAACGATGGTTCTGCCTACTGATCAATGTCTGCAAACACTTCATAGATACTGTTTTGTGTTGTGGCTTACACTGAGACAGGAAATCTAATCTCCATTACTTTTTGATCATTTGGAAACTATTTTTAGAACAAAATTCTCTTTTTGAATTAAATATGTCATAGGAACAAAATATAGCAGAAAGATAAATGAAAGAATTTCAGGGTTTTGCTGCACTTAAACTCATGCTACTGAACACAAATCTTTCATCATTTGTGACATCTCTACTGCTCCTCCACAAACATCAAGTTTAAAATCATTATCTGAATCAGTCTCCATATCTCTAGACCAGAAAGGAGCAAAATATCCTTAAGGGTATTTTATAAAGACTACTTGACTTTGCATTTTTTATATTATTTTTTATTTAAATTGGAAACAAGCTAGATTTACATGTCAATCCCAGTTCATTCACCCTCCTGTTCTCCCATGTTCCCTGTACCAGCCCATAACCCATCCCCTTTCTTCTCCCCAGGGAGGGTGAGGCCTTAAATGGGGAGTCATCAAAGTCTGTCATATCATTTGGAGCAGGACCTAGAATGCTCCCCCATATGTCTAGGCTGAGAAAGTATCCCTCTTCGTGGAATGGGCTCCCAAAGTCCATTCGTATATTAGGGATAAATACTGATCTACTATCAGAGGCCCCATACACTTCCCAGTCTTCCTAACTAACACCCACATTCAGGGGGTCTGGGTGGGTCCTATGCTTTTTTACCAGCATTCAGACTTGGGTTCATAAGATTCCTGTTGTTTAGGTCAGCAGTTTGTGTGGGTTTCTCCAGCCTGGTCTTGACCCCTTTGCTCATGACTCTTCCCTTTCTACCACTGGACTCTAGGAGTCCAGCTCAGTGTTTAGATGTGCTTCCATCAGCTACTAGATGAAGGCTCTAGAATGGCATATAAGGTACTAAGCAATCTCATTATCAGGGAAGAGCATTTAAAGTAGCCTCTCCACTATGGCTTAGATTGTTAGTTGGGGTCATCCTTGTAGGTCCCTGAACATTTCCCTAGTGGCAGATCTCCCTTTAAACCTATAATGGCTCATTCTCTTATGGTACCTCTTTTCTTGCACTCTTCTATTCTTTCCCTGACTGAATCTTCCTGCTCCCTCATGCCAACCTCCACCCTCCTCTTCTTCCTAACTCCCTTTCCCCTCCCACCATGCTTCCAATTTGCTTGGGAGATCTTGTCATTTCCTCTTCTCTAGGGGACCATGTATGTCTCTCTTAGGGTTTTCCTTCTTTCCTAGCTTTTCTGGTGGTGTGGATTGTAGGCTGGTGATCTTTTGCTCTATGTCTAAAAACCATATATAAGTAAGTACATACTGTGTTTGTTATTTTGTGACTGGATTACCTCACTCAGGATAGTTTCTTCTAGTTCCATCTATTTCCCTTCAAATTTCAAGATTCCATTATGGCTTTTGTTTTGTTTTGTTTTTTTTCCAGCTGAGTAGTACTCCATTGTATAAATGTACCACAATTTCTCCATCCGTTCTTAAGTTGAGGGGCATTTAGGTTGCTGCCAGGTTGTGGCTATTTTCTTGTATGAATGGGCATCTTTTGGGTGTATGCCTAAGGGTGGAATTACTGAATCTTGAGGTAGACTGATTCTCATTCCCCTGAGGAACTGCCATACTGATTTCCAAAGTGGCTGTATGAGTCTGCACTCTCAACAGCAGTGAAGGCGTGTGTGCCCCTTTCTCCATGTCTTCTTCAACATAAACTGTCATTGGTGGCTTTGATTATTTTGCCATTCGGACAGGAGTAAGATGATATCTCAGAGTTGTTTTCCCTGATAGCAAGGGATGTTGAGCCCTTTCTTAACTGTCTTTCAGCCATTTTAAACTCCTCTATTGAGAATTCTTTATTTAATTCTGTACCCCAATTTAATTGGATTATTTGGAGTTTTGGTAACTATCTTCTTCAGTTCCTTGTATATTTTGGAAATCAGCCCCCTGTCAGATGTGAGGTTGGTGAAGATTTTTTCCCTTTCTGTGGTTTGCCTTTTTATCTTGTTGACTGTATCCTGTGCCTTACAGAAGCTTTCTAATTTCAGGAGGACCCATTTATTAATTGTCAATCTCAGTGTCTGTGCTACTGGTGTTATGTTCAGGAAGTGGTCTCCTCTAACAATTCATTCGAGGATAAATCCAACTTTCTTTTCTAAGAGGTCATTGTGGCTGGATTTATGTTGAGGGCTTTGATCCATTTGAACTTAAGTTTTTTGTGCACAGCAATAGATATGGATCGATCTGCAGTCATCCATGAGTCAGCATCCAGTGAGGCTAGCAACATTTGTTAAAGATGCTTTCTTTTATCCATTATAAAATTTTAGATTCTTTGAAAAAATCAGGTGTTTGTAGGTTTGTTGGTTAATATCAGGGTTTTTAATTGGTTTCCATTGGTCTTCCTGCCTATTTTTGTGCCAATATCAAGCTGTTTTCAGGACTATAGCTCTATAGTAGAACTTGAAAGCAAGGATGGTGATGCCTCTGCAAGTTCCTTTGTTGTACAGAGTTGTGTTGGCTATCCTGGGTATTATGTATTTTCATATAAAATTGAGTACTGTTCTTTCACGTCTGTGAAGAATTGTGCCAGGGTTTTGATGGGGTTGTATTGAATTTATGGATTGCTTTTGGCAAAATTGCAGTTTTGACTATGTTTAGCCTACCTATCCAACAGCATGGGGGAATCTTTCCATTTTCTGGAATCTTCTTTAATTTCTTTCTTTAAAGATTCAAACGTCTTATTATATAGGTCTTTCACTTGTTTAGTTTGAGATACTCCAAGATATTTTATGTTGTTTGTGGCTATTGTAAAGGGTAATGTTTCACTAATTTCTTTCTCAGGCCCTTTATCATCTGAAAATCAGTAGGGTTACTCTTTTTTTCTTTTTTTTATTTTTTGAGTTTATCTCATATCCTGCCACTTTGCTGAAAATGTTTATCAGCTGTAGAAATTCCCTAGTAGAGTTTTCAGGCCACTTTCGTAAACTATTATGTCATCTGCAAATAGTGAAAGTTTGACTTCTTCCTTCCCAATATGTATCACCTTGACATTGTTTTTTTCTTATTTCTCTAGCTAGAACTTCAAGTACAATATGAAGAGATATGGAGAGAGTGGACAGCCTTGTCATGTTCCTGATTTTAGAGGAATCCTATTGAGATTCTCTCCATTTAGTTTGACGTTGGCTGTTGGTTTGCTGTATTGTTATGTTAGGTATGCTTATGTTATCCCTGATCTCGCCAAGACTTTTATCATGAAAGGGTGTTGGATTTTGGCAAAGGCTTTTTCAGAATCTAGTAAGAAGATTATGTGGTTTTTCCTTTTCAGTTTATTTACATGGTGGAATACATTGATAGATTTTCATATATTGAATCATCATTGTGTTCCTGGAATGAAGCCTACTTGGTCATGGTAGATGATTTCTCTGATGTGTTCTTAGATTAGACTTGCCAGTATTTTATTGAGTAGTTTTGCATCGATATTTATGAGAGATATTGGTCTGTAGTTCTCTTCCTTAGCTGGCTTGTAGCCTTGTTAAAAAAAAAAAAAAAAAAAAAAAGAGTTTCCCAATGACCCTTCTGCTTCTATTGTGTGGAACACTTTGAGGAGTATTAGTATTAGCTGTTCTTTGAATTTCTGGTAGAATTCTACACTGACACCATCTGGCATTGGGTTTGTTTGGTTGGTTGAGAGATGTTACAGGAGGTTCTTCCCGCCAGCTGCAGCGGGACATGGCAGCAGGACTGGCAGCAGCCGGCGTTGGGGGGGAGGGGAAACCCGCCTTAACATAATGGTGTCAGAAGTGGGACTAAGAACTTTCACTTAAAACTTAACAAAAGCTTAAAAAATAGTTTTTAGAAACATGGGAACAGAGACTAGCAAGACTTCTTGGTAGCAGCATTTTCACGGTTGGATTTGTTTTGTTGTAGACAGAGATTTGTGTGGCTCCTTTAAGGGAGGTTTCCAAAATTAGCATAAGCGGCAAAAAAACGCCTTTCTTTTTAAGAGCTCTGCTAACAATTCATTGGTGTGTACGAGAGCTGCAATGAAGGTTTACACTGTGTTTTAAAAAATATGCTGGCTTAGGAGAGAAAAAGAAACAGGATACAATGGTTTAAAAAGAAAAAGAAAGTAAAATGGATAGGTGTGGTGGTGCACACCATTAATCCCATTACTGGGCAGACAGAGGCAAGCAGATCTCTGTGATTTCAAAGTAAACCTGGTATGCAGTGAATTCCAGGACAGATAAAAGTTACACAGAGAAACCCTGTCTCAAAATATGTAAAAATAGAAATAGAAGAAATAGAGTAATAAAAAAAAAGCCATGTAAAGATGGAAAGCACAGAGAAATTTTGGATACTATACATGCTTCTGTTGTCTTTAAATCATTTGATTACTGAGAAAATAACAACTACTGATAAAAGAAATGCTGCTGGATTAATTCAATTTATATATTTTAAAAATGCTTTGACTCCAATATTTAAGCCTAAGGACATGTTACTGGGGAAAAGGATTTCTATTTTTGTTTCCACTGAAAATGAAAAGCTATGGATTCTTTCCAGACTTATATGGTTTGATCAAGCCAGACCCCCTGAAACAACTCCCCAGGTGATCCAACATTCAAAGCAGTTGAGACAAAGCCTTGCAGACTACTGCCAAGATTTCTGTGTCTTCTTTGGACCCGCATGACAGCGCCCTCTGCCAGCAGGAAGTAGTTTGGAAAGAACGACGCCCAAATTCCCAAATATTGTTGATAAATATTTGTTTTCATTTAAATGGACTTGGTTATAAATGGCTATAACCACAAACAATCTTTTTAAAGGTAAAAAGGGAATTATGATATAGATATGAATACTTTGCTTTGAAATTGATTTTCTTTTATTGATACAATTTAAGGTCAATTTTGTGATATATATATTTCTCCTCTTGTTAAGGTATTGTGTTTATATATCTCATTGGAAAATGTAATGTATAATTTAGTACAGATTAAAGAGTTACCTATGATAGTTAAAACTTAGAGTTAAGTGAGTTAGGATTTCTAGATATACAGAGATGTATTTGAGATGAATAGGCATTCTTCAAACCTTTCAAAGACCTACAGAATATGGCATTTAAAATGGTTTAGGGTTTTTCTTGACAGTGAGGCACAACTGCTCCTGGTAACACCATCTACAGAAGAAAGGAAGATGGACATCGAAGGAACACATTATGGAGTTTGCTTCTAATATGGCAAGACTAGCCATTTGGGCAAGGTACTGCTCTTCTGGACTGTTTGACTTTATGTTGTAGAAACTGGACATGCAGGGCCCACAAAAAGGTGACTGCTGATGCAAGATGGACATTGCTACAGGATTCCTGCTTCATGGAAGAGTCTGTCAGACAGCCAGACAGTCTACAGGACACAGAGAAAAATGACTGACAAACTGCCATTACAGGTGGACAGTTTAAAGTTTCCTGCTTTGTTGAGGAGTCTGGACACACACTATGGCATATGGGCTGAAGATGGAACTTTACAGAAGAACTTCGGGTGACTGACCAGGCAATGAGTTGTCTCTGTCATTTCTAGAGTTTATATATTATCCTTCTGTGGTCTTTGAAGGAGTTGAAGACAGATAGTTATGGTTATAGTATTCCTTAGTTAGGATTAAAGATAAGTTACATATAGGACTTTAGACTCACAAAGATAGGATAGATGATATTTTGTTTAAGTCTTACAAAATGTTAATGGACTAAATATTGTTAACTGTGATTCTTATTTGATAACTGTTGTATGTTATATTTTGCTATGTTAAGGTTAAACCCCTTTTATTTTAGACAGAAAAGAGGAGATGATGGGAGATGTTATTCTGTATATATGTTTCTCATACTGGTTAATAAAGCACTGTGGCCAATGACATAGCAAGATAGGCGGGGCTAGGAGACAAGGAGGAAAGAGGAAGTAGGAGGGAGGAGTCGAGATGTAGCCCAGGGAAGAAGCAGGACACCTGCCGTGGCTCCCTGATAAGTCGACCATGTGGAAATACTTAGATAAGTAGAAATGGGTTAATAATTAAGACAGAGCTAGCCCATTAACAATAATGGTAACTGGCCAACAGGATTGTATCAAATACAGAGTCTCTGAGTGTTATTTGGGGCTCACGTGGCAGCGGGACCATGGTGGCAGGACCGGCGTCAGCCGGCGAGGAAAAACCAGCAGTAACAGAGAGACTTTTGATGACTGCTTCCATTTCATTAGGGGATATAGGTCCATTCAAATTGCTTTCTTGTTCTTGATTTAATTTTGTTAAGTGATATTATCCAGAAAAATTTTCATTTCCATTAAATTTTTGAATTCTTTGGAGTACAGGTTTTCAGACTATGACCTGAAGATTCCCTGATTTTCCTCATTGTCCATTTTTATGTCCCCCGTTTCCTTTCTGATGTTGTTATTTTGCATGTTCTCTCTGTCTCTCTGCCTTTTGAATCATTTGGATAAAGTTTTTTTCTTGAAGTATCTACTTTTTTTTTACATCAATTCATTGTATTGCTTCCCTAGTTTCTACTTTACTGATTTCAGCCCTCTATTTGATTATTACTTGGTGTCTACTCCTACAGAGTGAGTTTGCTTCTTTTTGTTCTATACCTTTCAGTTGTGCTGTTAATTCTCTAAGGTGACGATTCTCCAGTTTCTTCATGTGGGCACTTCATTCTATGAACTTTCCTCTTAGTACTGCTTTTAAAGCATCCCATAAGTTTGTGTATATTGTTTCTTCATTTTCATTGAATTCTAGGAAGTCTTTAATTTCTTTCTTTATTCCTTGATCCAGGAATGCTGCAGTTGTGCATTTTTCAATTTTCATGAGTTTGTAGGGTTTCTACAATTTGTGTTGTTGAATTCTAACTTTAAAGCATAGTGGTCTGATAAATACAGGGTATTATTCCACAATTTTTTTTTTGTACCTATTGAGGTTTGCTATATTGCCGAGTATGTGGCTAATTTTAGAGAAGATTTCGTGTGGCTCTGAGAAGAAGCTATATTCTGTTGTGTTTGGATGGAATATTCAATAAATGTTTGTTAGACCCAGTTGGGTCATAATTTCTGTTAGTTCCTTTGTTCCTTTGCTAAGTTTCTGTCTGGTTGACCTGTCTAGTATTGAAAGTGGGGTGTTTAATTCTCCCACTATAAGGGTGTGAGGTTTTATGTGTGGTTTGACTTTTAGTAATGTTTTTTTTTTTTTTTTTTTTTTTTTTTACCAATGCAGGTGCCTTTGCATTGGGGGCTTAGATGTTCACAATTGCATTTGGGGCAAGATGTTCATCTTGATGGATTTCTCCTGTGATGAATATGAAATGACCTTCTTCTCTTTTGATTGTTTTTACTTTAAAATCTAAATTGTTAAATATTAGGATTGCTACACCCACTTGTTTCTTGGGTCCATTTGATTGGAAAGCCTTTTTCCAACCCTTACCTCTAAAGTAAGGTCTGTCTTTGAAGTTAAGATGTGTATGCAGCAGAAAGATGAATTCTGCTTTTCTATCCATTTTGTTAGCCTATGTCTTTTTATAGGTGAGTTAAAATGATTAAATTAAATTTGATTGTTAATTTTTGTTTGTGTTGGATTTGTTGTTGTTGGTGGTTTTATATGTGGATTTTTCACTAGGTTTCTTTTGGCTGTTGGTAAAGTGGGATTATCTCTTGCCTATATTTTTGTGGGTAGAGTTGACTTCCTTTGGTTGCAGTTTTTCTTCCAGAACTTTCTGTAGGGCTGGATTAGTTGATATGTATTATTTATATCTGGTTTTGCCATGGAATATCTTGGATGCTCCATCTATAGTGATTGAAAGCTTTGCTGTTTGTAGTAGTCTAGGCTGGTGTTCTGTAAGCTTCTTGTACTTTCATTGGTATATCTTTCTTCAAGTTGAAAGTTTCCTTCTATAATTTTGTCAAATATGTTCTCTGCACATTTGAGTTGTATTTCTTCACCTTCTTCTATACCTATTATTCTCAGGTTCAGCCTTTTCATGGTGTCCCATTTTTCTTGGATATTTTGTTTCAGTGGTTTCTTGAATTTATGATTTTCTTTGGTCAATGAATCTATCTCTCCTACTGTACCTTTGACACCTGAGATTCTCTCTTCTATCTCTTGTATTCTGTTGGTTATGTTTGCATCTGTAGTTCCTGATCATTTACCCAGCTTTTCTATTTCCAGCATTCCCTCTAAGTGTGTGTGTGTGTGTGTGTGTGTGTGTGTGTGTGTGTGTGTGTCTATTTCAGCTTTCAAGCCTTGCACTGTTTGAATTGTTCCTTGCAATTGTAGTTTTGTCTTTTCTTCTATTTCTTTAAAGGGTTTTCTCATTTCCACTTTAAGGGTCTCTATCATCATCATGAAGTTGTTTTTTGGGTCGTTCTCTTCTGCTTCATCTGTGTCAGGGATTTTTTGGATTTAAGATGTTCATTGGTCAATGAATCTATTTCTCCTAGTATAACTTTGATACCTAAGATTCTCTTTTCCATTTCTTGTATTCTGTTGGTTAAGCTTTGCATCTGTAGTTCTTGATCATTTTCTTAGCTTTTCTATTTCCAGCATTCCTTTAGACTCTTTTGTTTTGTTTTGTTTTGTCTTGTCTTGTCTTTATTTCAGCTTTCAAGCCTTGCACTGTTTGAAATTTTTCTTGCAATTTTTGGTTTGTATTTTCCTCCATTTCTTGAATTCTTTTGTTGTTTTTTCTTCCATTTCCTTAAGGGATCTTCTCATTACCTCTTTAAGGGTCTCTATCATCATCATAAAGTTGTGTTTTGGGTCATTGTCTTCTGCTTCATCTGTGTTGTGATGGTCGCCTCTTGCTGGTATGGAATCCCTAGATTCCGGGGCCATCATATTGATCTTTCCATTGTTGACTGTGTTCTTATACTTTGTCTACCCATCCCTTCTTCCAGTTCATACCTGTGGGGACCCTTTCTCTCCTGATGGATACAGGAACAAGGTTCTCTTCTGGTGGGTGCAAGCAGGTCCAATACTCTGATGGTTCTCCTTTTCCAGAGGGTGTAGGTGGGACCAGGGCATTGGCAGACTCTCGATGGGCTGGTCTACTGGGACAGGTTATCCTATATGAACTCTCCAGTCCTCAGGAGGCTCTGGCAGAGCACTGGAAGGTGGGTTCCTTCCATTGGTGGAGGTGGGACTAGGATGCTGGCAGACTCTGGACAGTCTGGTCCACCATGATGGACTCCCCTGTGTGTGCACATGCCCCAGGCCTCAGGAGACTCTGAGCAGGACCCAGAAGACAGGCTGGAAACAGCTTGACTTTGCATTTTTGCAACTTACTTTTCAAGTTTCTACTTTGGCAAATGTTTTAACATAGAAAAATGTGTTATAATTACAGTACATTTAAATATTTCAGGGATCTGAAGAGATGGTGCAGAAGTTAATAGCACTTGTCACTTCTCAAAAAGATGACAGCTTAGTTTCCATAACCCACATGCAGACTCACATCCATCTATAGCTCCACTTCCAGAGGGCTAGATATCCTCTTCTGTCAGCCATGGGCACAGTATTGATATGGTACACAGGCATATATAAAGTCAAAACATCCATGTACATAAAATAGGAACAATAAATCCTTAAAAACTAGACATTCTGTAATTAAGTCAAAAACATACATGTAGGTTAAAGTATGTGTCTTGTTGTTTTCCCCAATAAAAGAATATGTCTTGATAGCCTCCATACTAGATTAGAGGTTAGCAAGCATAATCTGTGCCTGCCAGCCACCATGTGTTCAAACTTGCTCTGCAGCATGCTCCTTGCCATAAACATCTGCCTTGTCATGTGATCATAATCAATCAAGTAAGGAATGTCTGAAAATTATAACTACAAAAAAAAGCCACCTCATCTAATCTCCCCATTGATAACAAGAAGATAAGAAGCTCTGTAGACAGTGGTGGGATGACATGGTAATTTGAATGTAATCTCTTATTGAGTGGTACTATTAGGAGGTGTGGCATTATTGGAGTAGGTATAGCCCTGTAGAGAAAGTGTGTCACTGTGGGGATGGACTTTGATATTTCCTATACTCAGGATACTGTCCAGTAACTCAGTTGACTTCTTGTTGCCTGAAAGATATAGGAATCTCAGATACTTCTCCAGTACTGTGTTTGCTTACATTCTTCCATGTTCTCACTATGATGATAATGGACTATCAGAAACTGTAAGTGAGCCACCCCAATTAAATGTTTTCCTTATAAGAATTATCATTGTCATGGTATCTCTTCACAGCTATAAAACTATTTAAGAATCTGCAATCGATCTTTCCTAATTTGCACCTTTTGAGGTCTAATGTTTTTGTAAACATATTTTTTACAGCCTAAATAATTAGTAGAATCTACTCAGTATTTTTTTTCAGGAGGACCTTGTAATCTCATTTTTTTTAACTTCTTCAAACATTTGAATCATATAGTAAAATGTCATCCAAGTAATGGTATACTATAAATTAAGGAAGTTGCTTTTACATCATTTCCAATGGCTGCTGTACAAAATATTAGCACATTGTGGGAGGGCCTTCTATCAATACTCTTAGTAGAATGAGAACTATTATAAGTAGCAAAATTTTCCTGTCTTTTTCTTGTTGAGATACAGTGAAGAAACAATCTTTTAAGTCAGCAACTATTAGAGGTCATTCTGTAGGCATTAGAGAAGATTGGGAGAATGTTAATCTGAATATTCCATTGCTGTAACAAATCATATCCCCACAAATTCATGGCAATATTAGCAACATATGGCTTTAATATTACTCTCCATCCTATGTGCCCTTTATATTCAACATCTCTTAGTTTCTGTTTGCCCTGAGACAAAGTTCTAATCCCTAAAAGTTTAATATTTACCTTCTAAAGAGGTCAGGTTGGATGCCAAGATTCTTGTGATATAATTCATATGCTCATACCTGTGTCTACCAGAACTTCAATGACAACATCATTTATTCATACTTTTAATTTTGGCCTCTGCTTATTTATAGAAGTTTACCAATATACTAACTTTGTGGTTTTTCCTGAATTTGTTGTTCTGTCTTTTATAGCTCTTCTATCATGCAAAGCAGTGTGATTTCTTACAATAGGCATTAGGTTCTTTAATTGCTCTGGGAAGGAGTTTCAACAGTAATAGGAAAGGACTGAGCCAGATTTGACATAGGGGCCTGTGAGAGGCACCTCAAGGAGTTTCTCAAAAGCAAAAATTTGCCCTGATAAACTCTTGTTGACTACATCTCTTTGTCCATTGCCTGCCTTTGCCACACCTTGTGTGTAATCCAGAAGAGAGGGGAATTCATTTTGGATTATGCTTACTAAAAGATTATTTCTAGGAACACTCTGTTTACAATCCCCCCTTTTTATATATATTTTTCTTACTTACAAGGTTGTTTGAATCGTACCAAAATTTATCACTGTTGGACACCATATTTTCTATTCAATGATAAATCTTGATTCAAAGTCAGAAGTTTCAATCCACTCATGTTTTCATATCTAATGTAAATCTAGCTTAAGTGTTTCCATCTGATTTCAATAACCTAGCAAACATTCTGTAAATTTTCATGCTGACCAGTAGCATGTTTTCTTTCATTTATTTTTTATTAATAATATAATTTAAAACTTTTACATGTCAATCCCAGTTTCCTCTCCCTTCCTCCCTCCCTCTCTTTCTCCCACCCACTTACCCTCTTTTCCCCCTCACATGCACCCTGATCACTCTCCCCTCCCATTTCCCCACCCCCATTCCACATTTATGGCTATGCTATCCAGGTGGGGTCATGTAAATCTGTCAACTCATTTGAAGTAGGGACTAGGAAGTCTCTCCTGTCTCTAGGTTAAGGGAGTATCCCTCCATGGGGGATGTGTCCCCAAGGTCCTTTTGTGCATTAGGAATACATCCTGGTTCTACTGTCTGAGGTCCCTTAGACTGCTCAGTCCTTCTAGCTGAGATGCATATTCAGGGGGTCTGAGTAAGTCCTATGCTGGATTCCCAGCTATCAGTATGGGGGGCCCATTAGCTCCTTCTTGTTCAGGTCAGCTGTCTTTGTGTGTTTCTGCAACCTGGTCTTGTCCTCTCTCATTGCATCTGGATTCTAGTTTGACTCAGTGTTTAGTTATGGGTGTTTGCTTCTGTTTCTAACAGGTACTAGATGAGGGCTCCATGATGGTGGATAATTTAGTTGATGATCTCACTATCAGGGAAGGACATTTATGGTAGCCTTTCCACAGTTGCTCAAATTGTTAGTTGGAGTCAGTCTTGTAGGTCTCTAGACATTTCTTTAGGTTCAGTTTTCTCTTCAAACCTATAATGGCTCCCTCTTTTATGTTCTCTCTCTCTCTCTCTCTCTCTCTCTCTCTCTCTCTCTCTCTCTCTCTCTCTCTCTATCCCTTTATCCCTTTTCTGTCTTCTATTCCTACCCTGACTCAATCTTCCTAGTTCTTTCTCCATTCACTGCCCCCCCACTTCCCATGTGCTCTGGGGGACTTGTCCCTTTCCCCTTTTGTGAGGGACCATATATGAACCTCTTAGAATACACCTTGTATCCTAGTTCCTCTGGTAGTGTGAATTATAGGCTGGTAATCCTCTGCTCTAGGTCTAAAATCCATATATGAGCAAGTACATACCGTGTTCTTCTTTTTGTGACTGGGTTACCTCATTCAGGATGGTTTCTTCAAGTTCCATCCACTTGCCTATGAATTTCAAGATTCCATTATTTTTTTCTGAAGAGTAGTATTCCATTGTGTAGATGTGCCACATCTTCTTTATCCATTCTTCTGTTGAGGGGCATCTAGGTTGCTTCCAGAATGTCTACGGCCATACCACCCTGAATGTGCCTGACCTTGTCTGATCTCAGAAGCTAAGCAGGGTTGGGCCTGGTTAGAACTTGGATGGGAGACTGCCTTGGAATACAATTCTTTTTAAGGTGACATTGTCTACCACAATTAATTTTTTTGACAGTTTGATTTTTCTTCAAACCACTTGAAATCATCTATCCTATCCATGCATTATAATGGTCATGAGCTTCGATATTAATTACATCTCAGATATTACAAAATTGCTGACCTTTTTTTAAAGGCCTAATTATCCTTTTTGCATTGACAATTAGCATTTCAGAAGTCATAGTTTCAATTATTATTTATCTAGCTTCTGAATCTGAATCTTGTATCATTTTATATTGTGTTGATGGCAATGTTTGTAAGAAATCCATGAATGCTTCTTTTGGGCCTTTTATATCTTTTGTAAATGTTTCAATTTTCTTTCCTACTTCTCCAGTTCTATCCCAATCATTCAAAGATGCTGCATGGTATAAAGCCAAGAACTGGTCATCATATAGACATTGCCTTTCTAAAGTACACAATCTCCTACTCCAAGAATTTGATCTTGTGATAGTTCTATCCTTCTAACTTTAGCCTGTTATTTAATAGTCTTAGCCTCTTCTCTGAACCAGATAGTCCATTGCAATTGTGATCCAGGTCCTACAACATTTTTAATCAAGTTTATCCAGTCTATATGGATAATGCTATTACATTTTGTTCACAAACAGTGAATGGATGCCAAAGGACAGTACTACTTCCTTGAATTGCCCTAAATATAACATTGTCATAGACATCCAATTACCTTTTATAGAACCTCTATTATTTAGCACAACCTGTAAGGTTACTGGATATATTAAAGTTGGCTTTCTTAAGACCTTAGATTGTACCTCTTTAACTTTATAATTCAATGCTGAACTTGGTTCATCATTAAATTCCTTAGTATGAATATGAATGTCTCTATGATCTGCTTTAATAAGTTTTTCTTAGGCATGCATCTTGACATTTATATCAGCCAACTTTTTCAGAGATAAGCCAAGAATTATTAAAATGATAATTAATAGTATGTCAAACCCAGTTGATTATCCCTTCATGTAATTGTTCCACTTTGAAATCATGCATTGCATAATCATACAGAAACCTAAGTCTCTCCATTGTAATTCTGTTTCCCATTTTTAATGTGGGGGAAAAAAACTCTCTTAATAGTCTTACCAAATGTGCAGATGTGCAGATAGTGTCAGTGAACTATGAGGCATAGCACATCTGAATTGAAAAACCAGCTTGTGGCCATGAGCTTAGAGTGTCAGCCTGAGGAAAGGAGCTGTAGAAAAGCCTGAAGTCCACAGTTGGGTGGGAGGGGAGCAAGAGCATTGCTCATCTGAAAAATACACATGGGATTATTAGGAAGAAAAATACATAGTGGGTGCAGCCTGAAGACAAAAGACACCCACTCTAGGGGTCAGATGACACTGTTTAGAGAGGCTACAACAGGCAAATCCTAAATCACTCAACAATTTGGGAGAAAGAAAGAAAGAAAGAAAGAAAGAAAGAAAGAAAGAAAGAAAGAAAGAAAGGAAGGAAGGAAGGAAACCCAGCCTGCAGGGCAGGGATTGCAGTGGGAGTCTTATGTGCAGCTTCAGCCTAAGCCAGTGGTTTCACAGGCAAATGGCTTTTTGTGAATCCATACCTTAACATTGGGTGCCAATGTAACACAAATAATAAAAACCCAGAGACAGATATTGGGGTTCAAGTTAAAGGTCAGAGAAGAAAGACAGACAGTTACTAGCTCTTATCTCTACTTCAATCTGAAATGTGCTTTGTAAATGTCAAATCATTCTTAAGGTCTTCTCTCTGAGGTTTTTTGCTTTCTAAAGCAAAAACTGAAATAAAAAAAAAATGATGAAGAGGGGGTGGAGGAAGTGGGGAAAGAGAAAATAGAGAACAAGAGAGAAAAGGATACAGTGTGTGTGTGTGTGTGTGCATGTATATGTGTGTGTGTGTGTGTGTGTGTGAGAGAGAGAGAGAGAGAGAGAGAGAGAGTAGCTGAGAATATAAAGTAACTTATAAAATGTCACTAATGTCAGCTAAGTAGTAGGAAAAATGAGATATGTGTAACACCTCAACCTAAAGTTGGAGTTCCAACTTCTTTACATATAAAATCAACTTAATATTAACACCTCCTGGGGCCTCATGGAGGAATAAATGACATATTTACAGTGCACTTCGTTTAAGACAAGGACTTATGCCCAATCAATACTCCATGGAGGTAACCATGGTGCCCTGGAGGAGGTGTGGTCTGGAAAATAAAGATCAGACTCAGATCAACGTGAGTCTAAGGCCGTAGATTTGTCTCTATACAAAACATGCTCCCCTGAGCAATATAGCCACAATATTCTTTGGGATAGCTGTACTGCTTTCAGGAGTACAGCTTTTGACTGTTGATAGTCCTTAATAGAAAACAGGAGTGAGGGAGGCCCATTGGATCTGACCTGAGATTCCAGCTGTCCCAATCTACCCATCTATATGCACTTCTTTCCTGATTACCAATGGCTTTACAGTATCAGATGCCAAAGTACATATGTCTGGGAAAATTAACAGAAAGGGGCTTTGCCTGCATGGCTTGTTGGGTGTAGACTAAATTACAGTTGTTTGAAGGTCACATATGCTCTTACAGGAGTGACTAACTCATGTTCTGTAAGTAATCCCAATAAACTCATTGGTTTCCAAGGCAAATTTTTGTGAGATGGTATTTTGATTTGTCACTGCATTCTTATGAAGAAGACGTAGGTGATGTTTATGTCTTCTCAGGGAAGGAATACTCTCAATACTCCAGTATAACTCTGGTCGAACATCTACAGAGAATCATGCATTATTACGAACTCTGTGGTTTTAGAAAGAGTAATGTACCCTCCTCCTTCTCTAGAGTCGCCCATTAGGAAAAGAAGCATGTGTTTCTGCTCTCAGAGCAAATGGTCAGTGCTCAGCATGCACTGGGTGCCCCAACTCATCTGCTGGATATAATTGCCTCATAAACAGGCAGCAATATTGTTGTGGAGAAGTCATAAGCATGTTTCTGCTTGAATTAACAGAGAAGTATTTATCCAGTGTTGTGGGGAAAAAAACACTCCAAAAGGACATTACATTTTTAAAAATGAGAGAAAAAGAAAAAAGGAAGGAAGGAAGGAAGGAAGGAAGGAAGGAAGAAAGAAAGAAAGAAAGAAAGAAAGAAAGAAAGAAAGAAAGAAAAAGAAAACCAGTATTTTACTTTTGGTATTTCATTAGGCATAAATCTGATAGCATCAGAGGACTCAAAGACACAGTGTTAGCTAAGATAAAGGTAAAAAACTGAGGACCCCATGAGCCATATGTCCCTTCTTTGTTATCCTGAGCACACTCTTATCTATAGAATCTCCTGAATGCTGATTTCCTCCAGGGCTAGTTTACTAGAAACTGCAGGTTTAAGTTTACACTGTTGAAAATGCCTGTTTTAAAATGGCTCCCAGACTGATAGCTAGAAAACCACCATTGGACCAACTCAGACCCCCCCTGAACATTGATCTCAGTTAGAAAGCCTGGGCAGTCTAAGGGACCTCTGACAGTGGAACCAGGATGTATCCCTAGTGCACAAAAGGACTTTGGGAGAACATTCCCCACGGAGGGATACTCCCTTAACCTAGAAGCAAGAGGGAGGGCCTCTAGTCCCTACTCCAAATGACTTGACAGATTGTGTTGACCCCTCCTGTAAGGCATCACCCTCTCCGTGGAGTGGGGGGGGGTAGGATGGGAGGGTGGACAAGGGGCATGGGAGGGAGGGAGGGAGGGAGGGAGGGAGGGAGGGAGGGAGGGAGGGAGGGAGGGAGGGAGGGAGGGAGAGAGGGAGGGAGGGAGGGAGGGAGAGAGGGAGGGAGGGAGTGAGGGAGGGAGGGAGGGAGAGAGAGGGAACTGAGATCAATATGTAAAATAAGAAAAATAAAAATAAAAATAAAATGCCTCCTTTCCCTCTAGGAAAACATCTTCTTAGGCAGCATTACTGGGGTTGCATTAAAAAACGTATGGAGGAGGACTCCTTGGCATCTTAAAATTCCTAGTTTCTGGCTAGCTTTTGAAACTCATCCCTTGCTTTCTTTGGGATAAGGGTAAGCCTGGGACCCATGGGTGTTTTAGTTAGCATCTCACTTATTACAGTGCTACAATGAAGTGTTTGATGCAACAGCTTAGAAATTTAAAATAACAGGTAAATGAAATTCAGAATCTGATCATCTCAAGATGAATTTCAGTATCTTCTTAATTTATTTTAGAGGATGCTAACATTCTATAGCTCTAGTTTCATAAAACTGACCTTCTTGTTTTATTTCAAACACCAATTTGGGGTGGAGGGGAGAGTTAAATCAAGAGACTTCTTGATATGCAAAACTAGAGAGCTGAGTTTGATCCCTAAATCCCATGTTAAAAAGGAAGGCCACAGCAGCATATGCTTGCTACCTCAGAACAGGGCCTGTGAAGACAGATGGATACTTAGGGCTTGCTGACCAGCCAGTCTAGCCAACTTGTAAGTTCCTGGTTCAGTGGAAGTCTCTACCTCAAAAACAGCAAGTGGAAGACTCCTGATGAAGAACATTGAAGGCTGTCCTCTGACTTTCACAGACACCTGCACACATATGCACTTATATACTGAACACTTACACTCATAAAGATTAACAAATAAAAGGCATGTTTATTGCCCTTATCCACAAAAGGGACTTAACAGTGGAGTTAATGACACTGCACCTAAAACCTGGGTTTTCTGATTCCAGTGACTACACAGTTAACTTCTATACACAGAGGAAGGACACAGTCGAGTAGCAGGCTCTGGCTATTTCAAATCACCTCTGGAGTTTTTTCTTGCTTTATAACTTTGGTCATGTGGCCTAACCTCTCTGTGCTTTACTTTCCTTACCTATAGCTTTTCAACTGATTATATCATTTCAGGTGTCAAAAAATAGCTCCTGGTCCACATTTGGGTGTGAGGTGGGTGTAATAAGTTCATTTTGCTCAACAAATATCAGTTGTTCAGCAAAAAAAGGAAATACAGCTTGTATAAGTTTCTCAATGCAATTCAGTTCATTCACTTAGCAAATATTTAATAAGCTTCAACTGTATTCTAGGCCCTGTGTGAGATGCTGGGGAACCCACTGTGAACATGCATAGCAAACATAGCATTCTTCCATGACCTGTGAAGCAAGTTAATGAGAGGCAACTGAGTAGACAGCCCTGCTCATCCCAGGCTGGTCCAGGCAAAGGGGAAGCTGCTGCCTTAGGAGCTAAGTCATAGTTTGGTATCTCAGAAATGAGAACCACTGGGGCCAGGTGAATTCAAAGCACTTTATTGGGATAAATAACCAAACAATGATAATATGATACTTAAGCACTGGCTGCAGACATCTTCTCAGCTGTGCTGGCTTGGAGGAGGAAGATAGGAGAATGGAGACATAAACAGTCAGGTTTTGTACAAATATGCTCTAAAAGCCAATGGAACTCATTGAATACCTGGGAAATGTACATAGACAGCCCCTATTCTAGTTCTTTTCTGAAAGAGTATGCACCATCTAGACTGAGAATTGCTTCCACATGGTACATCTAATTGCGTGCATTTTCCACGGTATAAATTTCCTGTTCTTTGTGGTAGGAGTGGTAAAAAATGATGGGATAAGTTCTTCTGTATATATGTTTCTCTTATTGTTTGATGAATACAACACTAATTGGCCAGGCAGGAAGTATAGGCAGGTCTAGAAGATGTGGAGACTTCTTGGAAAAGTGGGTAAACTGGGTTGCTATGTAAGGATGGACAAGAAAGGACACACAAGGCATTCTCTAGTCAGATAAGACCATATGGAAGTACATAGGTTAATAGAAATTGGTTAATAATTAAGACAGAGCTAGCCCATAAGAATCTCTAGTGATTGGCCAATAGTTTTATGACTAATATAGCATCCATGTGTTCATTTGGGACAGAAGAATGACTGTGAGACCAGGCAGCCTGAACAAAAAACTTATCATTACAAATTGGCATCAGCAATATGGGGCACGAATTTCCATGTAAAACTTGACAAAAGCTTAAAAAGCTATTATAGAAACAAAAGAACAAAATTAAGCAAAATTAATTGTTGGGGAAGGAGTGACAACTGCTAAAAGACATTTGATTATAAATGCTGCTGGATTAATCCAACTTAAATGTTTTAAAAATGCCTTGAATTCAAAGTTTGAGTTTAAGAGCATGTAACTTTGAAAAAGATTTTCTTCTTGCTTCCACAGAAAATGAAAAGCTGTGAATTCCTTCCAGACTAACATGGTTTATGAAGCATTGGCCCAGGTGATCCAACATCCAAAACATCTGGGACAATGCAGCCTTGCAGAATACTACAGCCAGTATGACCATGTTTCTGTGTTTTCTCAAGATCCCATGATATTGACAAACTGCAGAAAGCTGTTTGGAGAGAATGAAGCCCAAAGTTCCAAATATTGTTTATAATTATTTTCCTTTTCATTTAAATGGGATTGGTTATAGATGGCTAATAATCACAGCCAATCTCATTTTGAAGGGAAAAAAGGGGGAACATGATACAGAAATGAACACTTTACATTGTTGTGGATTTTGGTTTACTGATTCAAATTTAATGCCAGTTTTGTTTTCTGTATATTTCTCCTCTTGTTTAGGTATTGTGTTTATTGCAGATCTTTTAAACATGTAATGTATAATTAAATAAGGTGATGGTCACCTATAACAGTCAAAATTTATACTTAGATTTCCTAGATATACAGAGATCAAATTTGAGATGGATAGATATTTTTCAAACCTTTCAAAGACATACATAGCAAGGCATTTTAAATGGTTTGTGGTTTTCATAACAGTGAGACACAACTACTCCTGGCAATACCAATTACATCAGAAAGGAAGATGGACATTGAAGAAACTCGTTATAGAGTTAGTTTTAACATGGCAGAAATAGCCATTTGGGCAAGAAACTGTTCTTGCCTGTACTGATTCACTGTATGCTATATAAACTTGACAAGCAAGACCCACAGGAAATGACTTATGGACTTGACAACAATATGGGAAAGTTCTAGGTTCCTACTTTGTGGAAAAGTCTTCCAGACATTCTGCAGGACACAAAGAAAAATGACTGACAACCTGCCAATACAGGTAGACAGTTTAAAACTTCCTTCTTTGCTGAGAAGTCTTCCAGACACACTATGCCTATGGGCTGAAGATGGATGCTCCAATGTTACGGAGGAACTTTGAGTGACAGGCCAGGCAGTGAGATGTCTCTGTCAATTCTAGAGTTTATATACTATCCTTCTGAGGCCTTTGATGGAGTTGAAGACAGGTAGTTATGGTTATAGTTTTCTTTAGTTATGATACAAGATAAGTTACATATAAGTCTTTAGACTCACAAAGATAAGATAGATGTAAAAACAAAATAAGAACAAGATGTCAATGGCAGCTATTTCTGATCATTCAAGTAAACAGAGGTTAGCTTCTGCCACTGTTGTGTTATAACCTTTTCATACACTGTGAACATTTGTCATTCTGATTAATTTAATAACAAGCTATATAAACAATAGGCAGGATTTTCAGGTACACAGGATGCTGGGGAGGAAAAAAAAGGGGGGGGGGTTTGAGCCAGATGAAGAAAAAACAAGATATGCAGGAAGACAGATAAGTGTTATGAGTCACTTGGCAACAGGTTGATGAATACAAATGAGTTTATTTAAGTTGTAAAAGTTAACGGTACAAGTCTAACCTATTGACTTAATAAGTCAATAATAATAAGTCAATTAATAATAAGTCTCCGTGATTTTGGAACTGGCTGGCAGAACAGAAAAATTCACCAACAAATGATGCCTGATTTGGGCCATGTATATCCCTCATAAGACCCAAGACCTTTAAAAAGATCCTCAACAAACAAAAATGGAGCCAAATGCGGCTTCCTAGCATTATGTCTCTCATGCTGGCTGCAGCTAACTGCATATTTAAGCTGCCAGTGCGCCATGAGCTAAATCATATGGTGGGTTTAAGGCCGTGATCATACAGACAGAAAAGGTTTCAGATATACAGTACCTCCATAAGGAGTTTGTTTTCTTTATGGCAAATACTAGTCATTTGCCTCAACTGCTGATACTATACTGTGTTGATATTATGTGTGTACTCTAACAAATAAAGCTTGCCTGAAGATCAGAGGGCAGAGATAGGCAATAGTTAACCATAGAAGTCTGGAGGTCTGTACAGATAGACAGGAAGTGATAAGGCTGGGCAGAGAGAAGAATATAAAATGGAAGGAGACAGGAGCTTGGTCTCTTTTCAGTCTAGAGAGTTTGAAGTGATTACTTGGCTTCTCTGATCTTTCATTTTTCACCCCCTAATATCTGATTCCAGATTTTAATATTAAGACCAATTAGAACATTTGCTATAGTATATTGTCTAAACTGGCAGTAGGACATACAAAAAAAAAAAAAATGACTGCTAATTTTTGCCAAAACAGGGTAGGACAGTCCTTCAAAAGTTCCTGCTTCACAGAAAAGTCTGTCAGATATTCTAGGCCTTTAAGCCAAATTGGATGCCCCAACATTGCAGAAGAACCTTGAGTAACTGTCCAGGCAGCCACCTGTTTTTGTTCTTTTGTTTTGTGTTGGAAGTTGCTTGTTCTGCATTTTCTGTTTACTAAAGTAATATTTTATTTTGGGGGGCCTATGATGACATTGAAGACTACACATAATATAGTTATAGTTTTCCTTAGTTATAATAGAAGATATTAGGTACAGAACTTTAAACTCACCAAGATGAGATAAATAATTATTTTCTTCATTGCTAAATACAAAAGGACTAAATATTGAAAATGTAATTGTTACCTGATAATTGTTATAACACTGTAAATATAGCTTTAATGTGTTAGAGTTAAACTCTTTTCTTTATATTTAGACAAAAATGGGGAAAATTTGTGGGATAATCTTTTTATACACTATGAAGATGAGTCATTCTGGTTTGTTTAATAAAAACCTGAAGGGTCAATAGCTAGGCAGGATTTTCAGTAATACAGAAATCTGGGAAGAAGAAGAAAGAGGTGTTAATGACACAGAGAAGAAGTAAAATATATAGAAGTCACATGATAATCTGTAGATGAATGAAAATGGGTTAATTTAAGTTATAATAGCTATTGGGACAAACCTACCCTACTGGTCAAGCTTTCATAATTAATAAGTCTCTGTATTATTATCTAGGAGCTCCCAAATCTGCCTACATATCTCTGTGTCCCAAACTTTTTACAATTGACATGCATTTATGTTTGCTATAAGAACTGGCCTAGTTTTTTATTGCTTGTTCTTCATTTATTTCCACATGAATTGAGGAACACAATCATCTCCATGTTCCAGTCACTTATTGGTAAAATGGATGTAACAATTATTATTGTCAGGGGGAATAAAAATAGTCCCCATTAAGCATATGACAACCTAAGTTCCCTTTCCTTACTTTTCTAATATTCCCATTGAAAAGGAATTTATATGTCACAAATGACTAGAGCTATAGCTGCACACTGAAGTCTAGAGTTTCCCTGTCTCAAGTAAGGTTTTGAACAACAGCACTAGCATCCTGTGGGAGTTAGTGAAGAGCAGATTCTGGCCCAGCCTCCTCAGTACCCATGGTAGGGAACTCTGGGTAAGATCTGCTGGTGATTCTCATGGAACTCTGAGCTGGAGGACAATCTCCAGAGCAGGGGTTACTGAGGGAAGGAAAACTGTGATCTATATGCAACCATAAAATTAGACCTTCCATTTCCATTTTTTATGTAAAACTTATTTTGGATGTTTGATATTTATGTATGTTTTAGAGTTAATTGGTATCAAGTGCACACACACACACACACACACACACACACACACACACAGAGAGAGAGAGAGAGACACAAGTATAAATAATGTCCTAAATAAGAAATGGTATCATAGTCTTAAATACCCAATTAGGAGTCCTTTTATTCTCTGCAAGACTCTAAAAAGAACCTAAAGCACTAATGGTGAGGTAAATGGGCGACCCTTCCCTTCCATTGAGAAATCTCCATGTTCGTAGTGCATCTATCATTTGCCCTTTTTGGGAGGGAACACTGACTTCAGCAAGTGGGAAATTAGTGACCCAACCCATGTTCCACCCTGTATCTCACAGTGTGCCCCTGTCCCAGTGTGTTTCAATCCCTAAGAACATTCAGACTTGTTTGTTTGCTGTTTCTATCCCCTAGTCTACTTATCCTACATTATTCCCTTACTCTGTTCCTCTGACAAAACAGAAACCCTGGCCCACTCCAGTTGAACTCACCCAGTGTTTGCTTCATGAAATTGAATCATGAAGAAAAACACAAAAGCAAGATGATGATGGGAAGTAAGGGCAAAGATGTGGCTCAGTGGTTAAGAGCATTTGTTATTCTTGCAGAAGACCCAGGTTCAATTTCCAGCACCCATATGATAGCTAGCAACTATCTGTAATTCCAGTTCCAGTGTATCTGATGCCTGTGTATTATACAATTACATGCATACATGCAAAACATCCATACACATAAAATTAAATATTTAAATAAAACTTTAAAAGATGATATAGAATTTTTATGCACAAGCCTCATTTGAATAGACATAATTCACCTGGCAATCCTATTATTCACAACCATTCCTCCTCCTTATTCTTCAAACCTTCAGAATGCCATTTACCTTCACAGTCCTTAGCTCAAGAAACTATTTTAGTTTCTGCCAAGGTGCCTGTCCTCAGCCAGGGAATAATAGCTTGAATTTCATGTTTTGATATTTCAGCCCCTGGAATGGAATCAGATTATGTCTCATTCTCTGCTCCTTCCAGCATACACAGGCCTGCTGGATTCCTATCATTGTTAATCCAAGCACTGCCTTTTTAGAAATTGCCCTTTCTCCCAGCACCTTATTAATCTTTGAAGCATCTATGAGCATAAAAAACATTTCTAGTGACACAGGACATGTGAGACCAGCTCTGGCTCTCATTTTCCAGACAGGGAATATTGGCACACTCCTGAGTTCCTAGTTCAAAAGCCTATTGTCAATCTAGTCAGAGATCAAAGGTTTTATTCTCTCTCTAAAGTCCACTGTGTTTTTGGATCTGTAATCTAACAATAAAGGAGAATTAAAAGATGCAATACAAAGCCTTCTCTTCAGCCCCTGAATGATCCGAGTACTTACGCTTGTGATCCACAAGGCCCAGAATCCAGGATAGGAGCTGGGGATTTGGATAGAAATCAGTGGTTTTCCTTAGTAAGTTCTTGAGAAGGTACAAAAAATGTCCTAGATGTGCTCTTCCACAAAGATCTTCCAGTATCTCAGAGGCTCTAGAATATCATCCAGATGGAGTCAGGCTAATGACAATTCCAAAATATAGAGAGAAAAATAAAAATATTTTTTATGCTCTCACCCAACCCACTCAATTTTGGGGTCTAGGGATGGATATAAAATACATTTTACTGCTGCCTTGAGTCCTTGTCAATATGAGCCTATTTAAGTTCTCAAATGAAAATGCTGGCATTTCAGAAAATGCTGGAATAATTTATTCCACCTGTCATTTTAACTTTTTCATCTCAGAGCTGAGGACCAAACCTTGCTACACAATCACTCTACCACTGTGATACATCCCTAAATCCACATCATAATTTAAAGAAAAGAATGCAGGTGTCACCTTTCCATGCCCTCAGACACAAGAGGAATTAACTATGGCCATTTTGTGTGGAGCTACAGCCCCAGAACTTTCAGGATCAAATCTGGGCTGTTGAAATTCACTTGAATATTAATTTATTAATGGCTAAAAATCACAGTCAGGATTATCATTCAAATTCTTCTCTATAATAAAACTAGTACACTAAGTCCCAAGAACAACCATCCTCACACTCTATAAGACTGAACAAAATTATTTCTGTCCTGAACAGGGACAGAGGAAAGAGTGCATACTGGGAGCCTTCTTATGCTTCAGTACTGGCTTTTCAGCATTCAGTATGGTTGTTTCTAAATCAAGTCTCAGGCTTCAGGAAGGTTCTGTTCTCTATCACACAGACCCTCACTGGGGAATCCTTTTGTTATCTAGAGTCTCCAAGTCCTTCCGAGTCAAATGGATCCTTTAAATGGAACCCTAGAAGCCACCCATCTGCAGCAAATACAACACAAGTGCATTCTGGGCTTGCATTATCCAGGTGGCAAGATTTGTGCATGGAGAACAGAAAATTGGTGATATATTTTAAAGAATGTGGCAGCCTTGGTCCAGGAAACAGAATTGCTGACAGAATAGACATTCCATCTGTGGTTGTGTGTGTTGGGAAGATAGCTCTGGTTGTTCTTTCTTAGAAGTCCCTGGCCATATCTATCTTACTAAAAATTTGTTCCTGTGATTTTTCTTGACATTTGGAAGCTGGCTTGTTATCCCACTGCATGTCAGCTAAGTGCCTCCCCACTTACCTGCCTCTTTAGAGACACTCTCCTGGGAGCCTGCAAACGAACACATTACCTAGCAATTGGGCACTCACGTGAGTATTAGTTGAAGCTTTGAACTGAATTATACCCTTTGTGATATCCATGTTTTTTAGTTTGCTTTCAATTTAGTACCTAAAGGCAATGTGCATTCTGTCAAATGTTTGCCCAGCAAGGGTTGAATGCCTTTTATTTACTACAGCTGCATCAAAGTCAGGGAAATAAGAGAGGGTGCAAAATAAGGGATAATGCATGATCATTCTTGTCATCCCTACTTGCAGAAGGCAGCTTATTATAGGGAACTCACAGAGTTATAGAGAAGAGTCAACATCCTGGGAAGAATCCTTCCTGCATTGCATATCTTCAAAGCTCTTCCTAACCCACTACCCATTGTTGCCTACTATCTATTCCCCTTGATGGATGGTGAATTCCTTGATGATGGGAACAATTTTTCTGTTTACCTATTTGGCCCAGCATCTAAAATAGCTCCCAGCACATAGTAGGAAATTCTTTTCTAATGACCTGGGAATCAGATGGTTCCAGTCATCTTTCTTGTTCCTATTGGTATGATTTGTAACAACTGCCATGTCAACTTCAGGCAGTTATAAAATTTTGCTTTCTAGGAGAAAAATGAATGCAACCAGAGATAATAATATTAAACTAAAGAAGCCAGTCTCAAAAAGATAAATGTATATTTTCTCTCATTCCTAGATTTTATATAATATGGAAAATCATGTATATATGTATGACTTTAAATGAAACTGTCTAGGAAAATAATCAAAAAAATACACTAATAGGGAAGATGAATGAGAAACATTGTAGCTGGGGTGTGCAGGGATACAATCAACATACAAAATATGCTTTTATTAATATGTTCTCTTGTAACAATACAATGAATGTTGACTATACACAATAAAAACTTAAAAAAAAATAATGGGGAACAATTATACCAGTAGACACAAAAGCAGAACTAAGGTTTGTAAAAACAAGTTGGTTATTGGTTGATAGCATTCATCTCACTGTGCATAGCTTATTACCTTAGTGTTAGTATTTTTTAAAGATGCATCATACTTGATGCTTTACATATTTATTTATTCATTTGTCAGATATTTACAGTATAGATACAGTGTGTCTGGTGGCCCCTAGTCTCATAAAACTTCCCATGGAATATATGGTGTTTCACTTACACTTCACAATAGTTTCATATGATGTCATGACTTGAATGCAAAATCTACCCTGCAAATTCAGGTGTAGCTCCCCAGATAGTGGCACTGTTTTAAAAGGTAGTAAAAACTTTAAGATATTGGTCCTAGAAGGAATAATTGGGTCCCAGAAGCCATGTCTTTTAATGTTTTATCTAATATCTGGTCCCATTCTTGTTCTCTGCCTCCTCTTCACTTCAAACAGAACAGACCACTCTTCTGGTCACATGCTCCCAACATCATGAAGTTCTGTCTCATTGTGGGCTCAGAGTCAGTGAAACCAAGAACTGTAGACTGAACTCTTTGAAAGCATAAGGTATTATAAGTCTTTTCTCCGATAGGTTGCTTCTGTTATGTATATATGATCATAGAAATGATAAAAATCACTTGTAGTTATGATAACGATCACCATCATCTTCATTGTACATATAAAGAAACATAATCTAATTATCCAGTTGGATGGTATGATACATAAAACTGAAATTTCCAAGAACATCAATCAGCCTTAGTGTTTGAAATGACTCAATCAGTGAGTAGAAGACAGCAGTGGGAATTCAGAACTGGTAAAATGACCAGTTTTCAAAACTGAAATTTTTTATCCTGAATATAATTTCATTTTGTATAAAAGCCAGTGAATGGTTAATCTTTGTAGAGGAGTAAGAACAAAGCCTATCCCTTCAGCTGGTATTTGATTGATAAAATGCCTAGTTACAGTTTCCTTTGACCAAATGCCCACTCTGAAAATGAAAAAACTACATGAATCATCTCATCTAACATTTAAAATATCCCTGTGAGACAAGAACTAGCACTCTCTGCATTTTGTTTAAGGAAATGTGTATGGGAAGTTGATTGGGTTGTTCAGAATTCTATATTCAATACCAAGCAAGCTCAACTGCTTCACTCTACAGTTTCCTAAATTAAGGAATCAGCCACACCCTGAAGATGTATGTGACCGTCCAGAAAAGACTGAGCTTGGGAAGTTCATTGCCTTTTGATTTCCTGCTTTCATTTTGGGTAATGTTTTATAAAATTGCACAAAAACAAAAATCAACTGTACAAGCCAGCCATTGGTGGCACATGCCTTTAGTCACAGCACTTGGGAGGCAGAGGCATGTGGACGTCTCTGAGTTCGAGGCCTGCCTGACAGGCTCCAAAGCAATACAGAGAAACCCTGTCTCAGAAAACAAAAACAAACCAACAAAAATAAAATCAACTTCACAGTCCTGCATACTACTCTAAATTTCAAACCTGTAAATTCAGAATGGATATAAAAGATTTATTTGAGAATAAAAATCAACAGAGAACAATTGGGTCAGAGGAATCTGAGAGAAAGAAGAAAATAGGATCAGAATGATAGAGGAAAACATAGACTAAAAATATCCGAAGTAATTTGGAGGTTCTTGAAGTGTTCAAGATTATAGGTGATACACATAAGACACAGGAAAGTGGGCTATTAATGAGATCAGATCACTAGACCCAAAATAAATGATAAATGGGTATTTTATTGGGGAACACTTATATAGATAATAGTAAAGAACTTCCTGCTCCAGAAAATGCAGTATCTGCCCTTCTGATGCTCTCCTAAACCCAAGAGAGAGTGCCCAATGCTCTCTTCTATACCTTCCAGTCATATCCACACCTGAAGCCACGTCCAAAGGGGTGTGACCACTAACACTAATTCACTGGCAAGGTGAGATACTACAACACTTAAATAAACATCAAGGTGTCTCAAGAAAATTCTGTCTGATTTACATTCGCTTGGATGTGCAGGGGCAAATGGCATCCTTCCTTACCTCTACTTAAGTGAGAATTATGCATTGTTTGGCCATTTGACTGAAGGCCCAGCATCAAAGTAATACCAAGAGAAACTACAGATAGGCTTGCCTGGATGCATGTCTCCTGGGTGTTTCCAGTTTCTATCAAGTTGAATATTAACACAAACCATCATGTGGTCCTAATTCCTGATATCTGCGATGGTAAACTCATTTATAAATGGAATCTTGGCAGACATGATCAAGATTAAGTCAGATGGGAATAGGGTGGACCTGAGAATATCAGTGAGGTTCTAATATAAAGAGGAAATATTAAATATGGACACAGAGACATTCTCACATGTGCATACAAAGAAAGCACACATGGTAAAGGATACAATAGTTAAGAGGCATTCAGTATCAAGCTAGGGAACTTCAACTACCACCAGCAACTGTGAGAAGCTAGAAAGAGATGAGAAATTATCCTTCTTGTAATTGCATAAGCAATAGTAACATACTTTGCAAAGAAGCTAAAGAATATGCATTGCAAACTATAAAGCATTGCTGAAAGAAATAAAAATAGATATGGATACAATATAAGGGTACATCATGTTTTAAATGATATGAAAATATCCATTCTAACCACAGTGATTTCTGAAGCTCTTGCTACCCCTATCAAAATCACAGGGACTTTTTTCATAAAGATGGGGAGATCCTAAAATTCAGAACTAAGAAAGGCTCCAAATAGTCAACACTCTCTTAAGAAAGAACAAAGTTGGAGAACTTCATAGCATATTTCAAAGACAAAGGCAACCTAGTAGGTAAGAGAAAAATATTTGAAAGCCATTTGTCTCATAAAGAGTTAATATCCAAAATATACAAGGAAGTCCCTTGATAGCAAAATACATAAATAAATAACCTAATCATTAATGGACAAAGGATTTTAATAGACATTTCTTCAAAGAAGACATGTAAATAGAGCTCTTCAAGGGAGATATGCAAATGGACAAGAGTATAAAAAGATGCTCCACATCATTAGTCATCAGGGAGATGCAAATCAAAGCCACTACCTCACATCTATTAGGATTGCAATTATCGGGTACAGAACAGACAACATTGAGTGATGAATATGTTTATTCGTGCACTTGTGTGATGTTGGTGGGGAAGTAAAACGGTTTCCCATTGCAAAAATACTGTGAGGTTGTCTTAGAAAATTAATGACAAGACCACTGTCTTTACCAAATCTGGGTATTTATTCTGGGAATTGATTCCATATATAAACGAGATAACTGCTCTCCTATGTTCACTAAGAGGTTGAAAGAAATTTGGATGTCAATCAAAAGATACATAGATAAAGAAAATATGCTATATACATACCATGAAATCCTAGCCATACAAAAGGAAATTCAGTCCTACATTTAAATGATGAAAAAAGTTGATGACTTCGTGTAAATGATATGAGCAATCCACTGTTAAAATTATTTCCCTGGAGGAGATACAAAAAAGGTCTACTCATTCCCCTTAAGTTTCTAACAACAAATCAAAATACAGTTCCATCAAAATTCACCTTGGAGAATCAATAAGTTTATTAGGCTTACTTACAGAACTTGAGTGAGGGGTTAGTAACAGGTGCATGGTGACCCAAGGCAGCCACACAGGAAAAGCTTCACTCAGAATGAGTGATGAATTCCCCAGAGACATAGGCAGAGCTCCTCTCCTCTAGTCTATATACCCTAGACCCTTCCTGAAACCTGACTCAGTGTGGAACTAAGGCATAACTATAGGTTTCAATGACTGGACCCCACCTCATTCTAGGAGGGAATGTCAATAATTAACAGGCCCAATTCTGATAGACGCCCACAAATAAACACAGTTGTTATCATGACACTGGTAACCATTTGGCTTGGAGTATAACATCTACTACACAGTCACAAGAGGATAAATATTATATACATTTACTTATATTAACTATAAAACATAGCCAAGATAATAGACACAACAAATAGAATAGTCATTGCCAAGACCTGTGATTAGGGGACAGGACATAAGAAATTGATGTCTGAGTACAGAGTTTTAGTTTCAAAAGATGAAGAAGTTTGATAGGTGGCTGTGCCTCATGTCAGTCCCAGCACTTAGACAGGGGCAGGCATATCTCTGTGAGCTGGATGCCAGCCTTTTCTACAAAGTGAATTCCAAGATAGCCAAGGCTACACAGAAAAATGCTGTCTTAGAAAAGGCAACCAAACAAAACAAGACAACAACAAAAAGAAGGAAGGAAGGAAGGAAGGAAGGAAGGAATGAAGGAAGATAGAAAGGAAGAAAGGAAGAAAAGAAGTAACAGAAGTTCTATTCTGCTGTCCAGAAACATGTATTTAGTTTTTCCTTAAATTCCGGTAGATTCCACATTCAGTGCTTTTTACTGCAATAAGAAGGGTGAGGAAGAAAGAAAGAAAGAAAGAAAGAAAGAAAGAAAGAAAGAAAGAAAGAAAGAAAGAAAGAAAGAAAGGAGAGGGAGGAGGGAGGGAAGAAAGAAGGAAGGAAGGAAGGAAGGAAGGAAGGAAGGAAGGAAGGAAGGAAGCAAGACTTCCCTAGAGCTTTAAACAGAACCATACTCCATTGACATCTTCATTTCAGACACCAAGGCTCCAGAGATTTCTGCTATTTTACAACACATCTTGTAATCACTTGTTACACCATTTCTACCATGTTTTCCCATCTTAGGGAAGCAACTATAAATAAATGCATCAAGATTGACAAATGAAATAATAATTCCCCAAAGAAGTACAAGGAAGAAAAGGAATATATAAAAAGGCTTTTAAATAAAGGAAAAGAAAATATTTTCTGATGCATAAACATGACCATAAAATAACAGGCTCTTAAGACAGAAGGACAACTAGATTTGTGAAGAATGTAATCTTAGAATTCAAGACAGCTGGTGGTTTGAGGAACATGGAGAATAAAGTGAGAAACTGACTGAGCCTAGGAATCATCCCAGAATGCTATGCAAAGATAGAAAAGGAGACTAAGATACAGAAGTAACAAAAAAAAAAAAAGCCCAAGTACTTTCAAATAGAAACTCTAGAAGAGAAAATATATGGAACATAATAACTAAATTAGTAAAATATTTGCCAGAACTAAAGAAGAATGCAGGCTTCAGATGCAAAGACACATAAATGCTAAGTAATTTGAATAATGTGGGTAATATTTAGATCAGATCTTATGAATTTGGGTACCTCATGTATAAGGTACTCCAGATAAATAGGCTTTCAACTCTTATCGGTATGTTTGATATAAGATACATCACAATATAGAGGGCTATAGGGCTGAATTTGTGGATATGTAATGTGAAAATCTGGCTTTGTCTTTGAATATCTTGTTCTCTCCATCTATAATGATTGAGAATTTTGTTGGGTATAGTAGACTGGGCTGGCATCCCTAGTCTCTTAGAACATCTATCTAGGACCTTCTGGCCTTGAGAGTTTTCATGGAGAAGTCAGGTGTAATTTTGATAGGTCTGCCTTTATATGTTACCTGGCCCTTTTCCTTTGCCATCCTTAATATTCTTTCTTTATTATGTATGTTACATGTTTTGATTATTATGTAGTGAGGGGACTTTTGTTGTTGTTGTTGTTTTGGTCCAGTCTGCTTGGTGTTTGGTATGCATCTTATACTTCATAGGCATGTCTTCTTCAGATTGGGAAAGTTTCCTGCAATTATTTTGTTGAATATGTTTTTGGCACATTTGAGCTGAGCTTCTTCACCTTCTTCTATGCTTATTATTCTTAGGTTCGGTCTTTTCATAGTGTCCCACATTTCCTGGATGTTTTGTCTTAAGGATTTGTTGGCTTTATGATTGTCTTTGGTCGATGAAACTATTTCCTCTAGTTTATCTTCAGCACCTAAGATTCTGTCTTTGATCTCTTGGTTCTATTGGTAATGCTTGCATCTGTAGTTCCTGATCATCTACCCAGGTTTTCTATTTCCAGCATTCCCTCAGTTTGTGTTTTCTTTATTGTATCTATTACAGTTTTCAGGTCTTGAACTGTTTGAATTGTTTCCTTCATCTGTTGTATTGTTTTGTCTTGGCTTTCCTTACTCTCTTTAAGAAATGTATTCATTTCTTCCATTTTTTTGCACAGTATTTTCCTCTATTTTTCCATTTTTTGTTTGTTTTTTTCCTTCCATTTCTTTAATGGATTTTCTCATATCATCTTTCTGAGCCTCTATCATTTTTATGAAGTTATTTTTTAAGTTGTTCTCCTCTGCTTCATCTACTTTGGTTTGTTCTGGTCTAGTTAGTGTATCATCCATAGATTCTGGTGGTGTCATACTGGTCTTTCTATTCTTGGATGTTTTCTTGAATTGCTGTGTTCCCATTGCTTCCTCCATTGGGTGCAGGTGGAGTCTCTCTCTCTCTCTACCCTGCTATCCTCATGGATGTATGTGGGTCAGGAGTTTTATGGCTTTAACTCTGGATGATTTGAGCTCTCTTGGAAGTCTCTCTGGCAAAGGACAGGCGATAGGGTTCAAAGATCAGGTAAGTGCATGCTCAAGGTGGTTCCATGTGGATAGATGCGTCCAGTATGCTCTGAGCGAACCCAGGCAGTTCCAAGGAGATGTAGGGGGTGTTTGACTCATACTCTGGCTCAATACGCACCCCCAAGCAGTGGACCCAGCAGAACCAAGAGTAAAGGGAATGCAGGCTGTGGGTGGTGTATGAACCACGGTTCCAGGACTGAACCACTCAGAGCAAGGTTATAGGGAGGAGAGAGATGTGGACCTAACCCAGGGAGTTCCCAGGGAAGGATGTGTGTGTCGGGGGGTGGGGGGGTGGGGGAGGGGGGAGAAGGACTCAGCCTAAACTGGTCCCAGATTCACCTCAGGCAGAGGGCAGTCAATGCACCCCTTTATTTTTTCTTTAGAAAAAAATTGACAATGACCATTAGTCATTTATAACTAACTCCCTTTAAGTGAAAGCAAACGTTCAGAAGCAAGATTTGGGGGATTTGAGCTTAGTTTTCTGTACTACTTTCTATTGATTGGGGGTGAAGGGAATCTGAAGGGAATCCCAAGAAAGTTTAGAATTATGGCCAAGTCCTGACCAGGGTATTTTGGGTTCTTGGTCCATCTTAACCAGTGCCTTAAAGCTATTGTGAATGCTGGATCACCTGGACAATTGTTTCAACAGACATCTTTTAGGATGTCTTGCTCAATCAAACCGTGACAGAATTACAGGTTCTCATCTTCTGCAGAAACAAAAGTAAAAATCACTTCTTCAAAGCAATATATCTTTTAAGTTCCATTTTACTATTATATTTTTGATTTTTGTTTTAAAGTTAAAATGTTTAAAAGTTTAAAATATTTAGGTTGATATAATTTCATCAGTATCTCTTTAATTTCTCAGCAGCTGTCTCTCAGCAGCTCTCCTTTGCCTTTTAGCAACCAAAAAAATCCAAAATCAACATATTACATAGGATCTAGATTTTCTTGAATTTTGCTTTTTTATGCAGCTTTTTATATTATTTTAATGTCTCTTTAAAGATTTTACTTTTGAACTTTTAATTTTTTTCTATAACTGTCTATATTTATTTTCCCAAGCCTACATACATTTATAAACACATTATGACCCATTTAGAGGGTCAAGCCTGAATGTTGTGGTGTCTCTGAACCACAGCAACCATTAGAAACACAACTAGGAAACTTTTTGTCTCCAGTATTTTCCAGAAACCCATTTTTAAGCCTTATAAAAATTCAAGAGCTCTATATTACTATGCCAAATGCCTAGCACATCATTTAACGAAAAATTAAAAACATCAGTTCAGAATCCATCCCTGGTTCATAAGCAATGTTTTGTGGCATATGGAAGTGGAAGTGCCCATTTCTGAAGCATTTGGTATAATTGGAGTTCATTAGTGACAGTGATGTGTGTTCTTACAAGTTCATCCTATTTGACATAGTCTTGGCATGGGACAAATTCCTGCCAAATTGAAGGGGGAAAAGTCAATAGAGAAACATCTTGAAATTATTTTTTAATTGCACATGAAACATACAAATTGCTTTAAAATATCATATAGCAATCTGTTTGAATAAATATTATTGGAAATGTTGACATTTATATTAGAAAATTGTTGTTCATAAAAAGAAGTGGAATGAGGATTGTAAAAATCTCTGGTAGCAAAAACAACTACAGAGAATAGTCAATTTTTAAAACTAAAGCAGCATTAATGTGAGATGAGAAATATCAGTCATGTAACAATGATTCAAGGCTGACATCTGATGACATACAGTATTTCTTGGGAAGTAAACAGCTCCTAGGATTATTTTGTTAATCAACTCCTAGAAAAGAGATTAGAAAAATAATTATTTTACTTAGTAGATGAGACATATTTAATTTTGTGTCTAATTCTATGTCAGTTGGTTGTTAAAGCAACTCATATCAAGACTTATAAAAACAGCTTTTCATCAATAATGGTTAGACAGTTACAATACTACCAGGTACGTCTTTCAATTTTATAATTAGAGAAACTCAGCAGATGAGACATGGATCAATAACAAAGTCAATTTTCTATTATAGAAATAAATAGATATTTCCACTGTAAAAACATTTCTTTTAATGTCTTAGAACAACACCATTTATTTCCAGCAAGAAGACAAGAGTAGGTTTAAACATTAGACAACTTGCAGTAGTGCTTAACAGTTTCTTCAACTCTCTAGGTTACGTTAGTCCTGCTTAGCAACTCTCTCTCAAAGGAGGTATCTTCTCAGATTCCAGCATTGGCTTCGAAGAAGAGGGTCTAATTACTTTCATACTCTTTATCCCACTAAGTTCAGCACTATTGACAATAGCATTAGTATAAAACAATAGAAAGAGCATAGATTTAGAAACAGGACAGAACTGAACATAAATTCTGGCTTTGAAATTGTAGGCATTCTTAACTTCAGTTCCCTAATTTGCAAGATAGACTTAGCTCAATCTAGAGTCAAATTCTTGAACCTTTAATGGTTTTAATTAAAAATATCACACCCATAGTCACAGGTATTAGAACACTTGTTCTGTATTCAGTAGCACTATCTGAGCAATTTTTGGAGGTGTGGCCTTGCCAAAGGAAGTGCGCTTCTAAAGGTGGTCATTTCCCTTCACTCCACTTTGTGCTGCAGTTCAAGATGTGAGCTCTTACCCTTCCTAGCATCATCCATGCCATTTGCTCCTCTGCCCTCCTTCTGCCATTATGAAACTGTACCAAAATAAATTCCTCTGTAAATTGCTTTGGTCATGGTACTTGATCACAGCAAGAGACAGGTGATTAATATACTTACTACTTACTTGTTAGGTTTACTTTGAGCACAGCTCCTTTGGCTCTGTGTGCTTTGGTGAGCTATCCTATGAGTGCAATAATTTGATGTATGTAAATATTATAACACTAAGGACATGTTTAACAACTTTCAATTGTTTTTCTTTTCCTCTACCCTTCCCCCTGAAACATTTTAGAAACAGTGCAGACTGAAGAAAGTTGCAATACAGTTGTGAAGTAAACACCTCTTTTGGAGACCATTCTTCTAAAAAGGTAATTCTGCCAAAATACAGGTTTCACATCATCATGCTTATGGAATTTATAAGATCAAATCAATCGAATATTTGTTGCAATGAGTTTTAGCCAAATCATGAGAGTAAATGATAACCATAATGTTATTGTCTCCCAAGGAGAGCCCAGACCTTAGGGGTCTCAGATATTTTCTATTATTCCTAACCTCTGCTGAAATATCCCAGAGAACATTGCATCTGACTAGGGTTCTAGCCTGCTGAGAGAGGGGAGTGGTTCAGTCCTCTCTTTTTTTCTGATAGGCTTGCCATTCCCACCTGAACATCTTAATTTTAGATGCTGTCTGCTTCATTTAATATAGCTATTTGATTTTTGAAAAGTGCTTAGAAGCACCATAAAAAGTGGCCATTCCCTTAGCACGCAGGCTGTGGGAACTATCTCAAGATAACCAAGATGGACAGTTAGAATAGAACAGAAGCATAGATTATGAAGTTTGGATGAGAAGCTATAAATGTTGTCTAAGCTACATATATTAGAGCAAATTTGACAAAGTGATATACAAGAATTCCTGATTTTTGTCTCCAATGATATTGACATGCCTCCACATCTTTGTAGCCCATACTAACCTCAATTTCATGATCTTCCTGACTCACCTCCCCAGTGTTGAGATTTTGGGCATATGAAACCATACCAGGCTATAGGTTGGGTCTTAATTTCTTTCTTAGGACTTGCTTTTAATTATCAGGATGCAACAGGATCAACTGTGACTTTCAATACTAGTTTACAAAAGACCAAACACTCATACCTGCTTATTCTGGAATGTTTGTGTTGGGGTACTTTCTTAATTGGCAATCATTCTGCAAGAAGTTTCTACTATAGGTAAGGTAACTTATAGATACTTCATTATCACGTGCTGTTGTCCCTAGATACCTAAGCCAACAAAATAGTATATGGCAGAAGGAGCCTTCACATAACTCCAGGTCCTATATTTTTTAATAGGATGTTTGAGTGTCCTCAAGTAAATCCCTAGATATTATAAAAGAAAGATACCCCCCCATTCCCTGCCTGAATTTCTGCCCTCACATTGTAAGCTTGAATATAACAAAATAGTAGTTGTTTTATACCACTCAGTGTAGTGTTCTTTTATATATAGCATTAGTGGCAGGTCTGATGCATTACTATACACAGGCACAAAATTTAACACACACACACACACACACACACACACACACACACACACAACCACACTTGTGGTGGAGAGTGATAAAAAGGTTGTTTGTTTTTGTTTTTGTTTTTTTGTTTTGTTTTTTTTTGTTTGTTTAGTTTTTTATTGAAATTTAAAACAAGCTTGTTTTACATATCAATCCCAGTTCCCTCAACCAACTGTGCTCCACTGTCTCCCACACCAATCCCTATTCCATCCTGTTTCTGCTTCCCAGGGTGGGTGAGGAGTCTTCAAAGTCTGTCATATCATTTTCAGGAAGGCCTAGGCTCTCCCCCATGTGTTTAGGCTGAGTGGGTATCTTTGTATGTGGAATTGGCTCCCAAAGTCCATTTGTGAACTAGGTATAAATACTGATCCACTACCACAGGCCCCATAGACTGCCCCGTCCTCCTAACACCACATTCAGGGAATCTGTGCCAGTCCTATGCTGGTTTCCCAGCTATAAGACTGAAGTCTATGAGTTGCCCCTTGTTCAGGTTAGCAGTCTCTGTTGGTTTCTCCAGCCTGGTCTTGACACTTTTGCTTGTCACCCCTCCTCCCTCTCTACAACTGGATTCCAGGAGTTCTGCTCAGTGTTTAGATGTCTGTGACTGCTTCTGCTTCCATTAGCTACTAGATGAAGGCTCTAGGACAGCATATAAAATGGTCATTGATCTCATTATCTGGGAAGGGCATTTAAGGTAACCTCTCCACTATTGATTAGATTGTTAGTTGGGGTCATCCTTGTAGATCTCTGGACATTTCCTTAATGCCAGATTTCTCTTAAAACCTAATGGCTCCCTCTATTATGGTATCTCTTTTCTTATTCCCCTCTATTCTTTCCCTGACTCAATCTTCTTGCTCCCTCATGCCCAACACTCCTCTCCTCTTCTCCTCTTCTGTTTCTTCTAACTCCCCCTCCCCAAATGCTCCCTATTTGCTCCAAAAATCTTGTTCCTTTCCCCTTCTCCGAGGGAACATGTATGTCTTTCTTAGGGTCCTCCTTGTTTCCTAGCTTCTCTGGAGGTGTGGATTGTAGGCTGGTGATCCTTTACTCTATGTCTAAAATCCATATATGAGCAAGTACATACTGTGGGTTATTTTTTGTGTGTGTGTGTGTGTGTGTGTGTGTGTGTGTGTGTGTGTGTGTGTGTGTGTGTGTGTGTGTGTGTGTGTGTGTGTGTATATGTGTGACTAGATTACCTCACTCAGGATGGTTTCTTCTAGTTTTATCTATTTGCCTGCAAACTTCAGTATCCCATTGTTTTTTGTTTGTTTGGTTGGTTGATTGGTTTTTTCACTGAGTAGTACTCCATTGTATAAATGGATGGAATTTTCTCCATCCATTCTTCATTTGAGGGGCATTTAGGTTACTTCCAGGATGTTGCTAATACAAATAATGCTACTATGAACATAGTTGAACAGATGTCCTTGTTGTATGAATGTGTGTCTTTTTGGTATATGCCTAGGAGTGGAATTACTGGATCTTGAGGTAGACTGATTCCCATTTTCCTGAATTTCCCTATATTGTTGATTCTAGCTAGAGAAGGTTCGATGTGGTCATGAGAAGAAGGTATATTCTTTTGTGTTTAGATAGAATGTTCTATAAATATCTGTTAAACCCAATTGGGCTGTAACTTCTGTTAGTTCCTTTGTTTCTTTGTTAAGTTTCCATCCAGTGGACCTGTCTAGTGTTGAGAGTGGGGTGTTGAAATCTCCCACTATAAATGTGTGAGGTTTTATGTGAGATTTGAGTTTTAGTAATGTTTCTTTTATGAGTGTGGGTGTCTTTGTATTTGGGGTGTAGATGTTCACAGTTGAGACTTCATCTTGATGGACTTCTCCTGTAATGACCTCCTTCATCTCTTTTGATTAATTTTAAAGTCTAAATTGTTAGATATTAGGATTGCTACACCTGCTTATTCTTGGGTTCATTTGATTGGAAAATGTTTTCCCAACCATTAACTCTAAGGTAAATTCTGTCTTTGAAGTTGAGGTGTTTCTTGAATGCGCCAAAAGGATGGATTCTGTCTTTGTATTCATTCTGTTAACCTGTGTTTTTTTTTTATAAGTGAGTAAAACCATTAATACTGAGTGATATTAAAGACTGTTAATTCTTGTTTGTTTTGAATTTGTTGTTGGTGGTGGAATTGTGCATGGATTTCCCTCTATTTTTTCCTTTGACTGTTGGTACAGTAGGATTATCTATTGCCTATGTTTTTGTGGGTTGTTTACTTCCTTGATCTTGAGTTTTCTTTCCAGAACTTTCTGTATGGCTGGATTAGTTGGCATGTATTGTTTAAAACTGGTCTTATCATGGAATATGTTGGTTTCTGCATCAATAGTGATCGAAAGCTTTGCTAGGTATAGTAGTCTTGGTTGGCATCTGTGATCTCTTAGTGTTGGTAGAATATCTATTCAGCACCTTCTGGCCTCCAGAGTTTCCATGGAGAACTCAGGTGTAATTCTGATAGATTTGCCTTTATATATTACTTGGCCGTTTACCTTTGCTGCTCTTAATATTCTTTCTTTGTTCTGTATGTTTGGTGTTCTGATTGTTATGTGGTTAGGGGACTTTTCTTCTGTGTGTGGTCTACTCTATTTGGTGTTCTGTAAGTTTCTCATACTTTCATTGACATGTCTTTCTTTAGTTTGAGAAAGTTTCCTTCTAATGATTTTGTTGGATATATTTTATGCACCTTTGAGTTGGTTTTCTTCACCTTCTATACCTATTATTCTTAGGTTTGACCTTTGCACAGTGTCCCATATTTCCTAGATATTTTGTGTCAGGGATTTGTTGGACTTAAGATTTTTATTGGTCAATGAATCTATTTCTCCTAGTATAACTTGGATGCCTAAGATTCTCTTTTCCATCTTTTGTATTCTGTTGGTTATGCTTGAATCTGTAGTTCCTGATTATTTGCTTAGTTTTTCTATTTCCAACATTCCTTCAGACTTTTTTTTATTTGTTGTTTGTCTTTATTTCAGCTTTCAAGCCTTGCACTATTTGAATTTTTTCTTGCAATTTTTGGTTTGTCTTTTTCTCCATTTCTTGAATTCTTTTGTTTTTTTCTTCCATTTCCTTAAGGGATTTTCTCACTACCTCTTGAGGGTCTCTATCATCATCATAAAGATGTTTTTTGGGTCATTATCTTCTGCTTCATCTGTTTTGTGATGTTCACATCTTGCTGGTGTGGAATCCCTAGACTCTGGAGGCAACATATTGATCTGTCAGTTGTTGACTATGTTCTTATACTATTGTCTACCCATCCCTTCTTCCAGTTCCTACCCAGGGGTCTCTCCCTCTCCTGGTGGATATGGGACCACGGTTCTCTTCCGGTGGGTGCAAGCAAGGTCCAATACTCAGATGGTTCTCCTCTTCCAGTGGGTGGAGGTGGGACCAGGGCACTTCCAGACTCTGGATGGGCTGGACTGCAAGTATGGGTTAATCTGGACAGTCCCAGTCCTTAGTAGGCTCTGAGCAGGGCACCAGAAGGCAGGCATCTTCTGTGGTTGGAGGCGGGACTAGGATGCTGGCAGATTTAGGACAGGCCCGTGTGTGCATGTGCAGGCCTCAGGCTTCAGAGGGCTCTGACCAGAGTCCCAGAACGTGTGGCAGAAACAGAACCAGGCTTACCCCCTTGCTTGGTTGGAGGTGGGACCAGGACACAGGCAGACTCAGGATGGGCTGTTCCACTGGGAAGCACTCTCCTGAATGCTGTCCCCAGTCCTCAGTTTTATGGTCTTTATAGCTGCACCCTTTTCTGTAATTTTTCTCTAATATTATTTCACATTCTATTCCTGCTTTCCAAAGAACTTTGATGCTCAATCATTTTTCTAGATTTCAGTGTAATGTTGAGCAAACAGAAGACACTCAAAAGACTTTTGACTCATTGATTGCTTTTGTCTGATATATTTTGAATTCTAAGCAATTAGGTCACTTGTTTTTGTAGCTAAGGTGAGGGTCATGAAGACCATCATGAATCCTTGTATCAAATGGGAATAGACTATTTCAAACCATTGTACAAAACAGCATTTCTTTTAACATTTCTGATTATCACTGGTTTCTACCCAAATCCTTTATATAAGCATTATGTGAGTTTTCCCACAAGAGACAACATGGTTGATGTTGAAAAGAATAATGTTTAGTCAGTTGTGAGTTAAAACCCCAATTTGCCCACTTCTTAGCTTTGAGGTTTGGTTATGTTTTCATATTTAGAATCTTTTAGAATCTAGAAAAGTTGAAAACATGTTCTTTTGGTTAAACATTTATCTAAGTCTTACTTTCAGCAGCATAGAAATGATGGCTTAGCAGGATTTCTGTGTCTTCTTAGGATTCCCTCATGACAGCACCCCCTACCAGCAGTACCAGCAGGAAGCAGTTTGGAAAGAACAATGCCCAAATTCCCAAATATTGTTTATAAATGTTTGTTTACATTAAAAAAGGCATGTATAATTATGCCCAGCATAAAATAAAGAAATGTGTTTTGTTTTGTTTTGTTTTGTTTTAAAAAAAAGAAATGTCCTGGAAATGACATTATATGAATCGCATCCTAGTGTAACGGATGAGGTTTAGGTCAATCTGAAACCAGGTAAGTTTGCTAAAAAAAAAAAAAAAAAAAAAAAATAGAATTAAGTGAAGCAAATGTTGAAGCCAGAAGTTTCAAGTGACTGTGGAGATACATGAAGTGATGTGACATTTCTTATCATTGATCTGACCTCCTTAGAACTCTTATGTGTAAAGAATAAATGCCAGTGTTCTCCATCCTTCTATGTGTTTTATTTAATCCCAATACACAGTTAATTTTAATGATGCTTTCCAATCATTTTGTGCTTCTTATCATTTGAACCAGAGATATATCTTCTTTTATTAAATAATTGAGTTGACCAGGGAGAGTTCATTGAAAACTCAAGCTGGATATTTTCTGACTAGTTAATGATGAGGCTAGCAGTAAACCCATGTTGAGATTTTTAAATCTGACATTAGTTTATATGAATTCTGTCTATATTCCAGATATTGGGTGCTTCTTTGTTGAACTCTTACTTTTTGCTCTACTTTGGTAAACATGCAGTTAATTTATATGAGAGCCTGTAACAGGTATTATGTAATTTAAATAGATAACTGAAAAGTTTATGCACCCGGATAAGCCCCTCCACCATTTGGATGCAGCAATCCAAATCAGACCAAATTAAGCCAAATTTTAAAAAAGCCCAACTTTAATGAATACAATTCTCCCAGATGGCCTCCCAGCCCCCCATAGAGCATCTCTTGGGGAGGGATCATCATTTGACAGACTTTCTGAGATGCAGCAGTGTTTGGAGGGAGATAGAGAAAGGGGCCTTGGGTGGAACTTCCACCAGAACATTCCAGACTCTTTGGGTATATAGATGCCAGGGGCTGGGGTGAAACTTCCATCATAATAATAACCAAGAGTAAAATTAAAGAAAACAAGTTGGGAAAAGTGGCTTCTAGTCACAGGGAAAGCTGGTATTCTGAACACATGTTTCAGACAAAGACATGAGTTATTTGTCCTATAATCACATGTGTTGTTGTTTGCTGCAATGTTTTTCAGTGAAGAAAGACCACAGACTCAACAAAAACCAAGTGGAGTTTATTAGGAAAGGAGGGAGAGAGGGAAGTTGATATCAGCAGATGGGGAGAGGAAGTAAAGGGAGCTGAACAAGTGGGCTATGTTTGCTTTAAAGGGAAAGCTTGCCCATGTGTACTGGCTCCTTACAAGCCACTAGAGGCATGGCATAGGCATGTCACCCAGGGCCCTTGAGCTGGCTAAGTATCTTCCCTAGTGCAAATTTGTGTATCCTGCCACTGGACAGAGGGCTGGGTGACATTTATGCTAGGATATCAACAACATGTTCAGCAGCAAAGTGGATTTTTATGTTTATTTTAGTATGAAAGTATCTCATACCAAAAAAACTTACTTCAAATTTAATTATAAAGATGAAGACTTAATTTTGATATTATTTGATTTTGTTTGCTTGTTTGTTTGTTTGAAGGTTTTCTTTGATACAAGTTCACATTATATAAGCCAGGCTTGCCTTAAATTCAAGATCTTCTTTCCCCAGCATGCTGAGTGCTGCAGTTACAGATGTGCATGATCACACCTGGCTTGGGCATGCTTCAGAATCTTAGAAACAAAATGAAATCAAAATTGATTGATAACAATACTCTGCATATAACATGTATCGGATCTCATTGGAACATCATGATGATTCTATGAAGTAGACATGGAACATGTTAAAATTTATATTTAGTAGAGAAAAAAGTTGAACTTTAGTGGAAGCAAGTATTATTCCCATACCTTCACCAGGCTGGTAAACCTTCTTATGAGCCATCTTATGCTTCTTAGAAGAAGAGTGTACCAGTTTTTTTTTCTATTTCTGTGACAAAACACTGAACAAAACCAGTGTAGAGAAGGAAAGGGTTTACTTACATTTACTTTCAGGTCAGAGTCTACCACTGAAGACAGTCATATCAGAAAACATAAGGCAAAAACTTGGAGGTAGGAACCAAGAAGGAAGGCTATGTTCAAGCTCACATATAGGCCTTCTTATATAACCAGGCCCACCAATCCAGGGATGGTGTTACTCACATGGTATGATCCCTTATACATAAATCATCAATCAAGATAATCACATAGACATAACCAAAGGCCAATCTAACTGGGAAATCCCTCAGTTGATGTTGGGAGCTAGCCTTGAGTCACATCGTCTTGCAAAGTTGTTTACACCTTAGAACTCTAATTGAGCCTTATCTTGGTATACAGGAACCTGCTTGATAGGTGGTCTCTTCCACTCACCCCAGGTACTGAGATAAACCGAGTGCCTGGAACTGAGATGAACCAGACACCAGGAACTAAGATAAGCAAACATTTATGGTCTGATGTTTATTGTCTGGGATAATTACCAAAATCCAGGAGACAGAAGAAACTACCCCTCCCCATTTCCTCCCTGCTTTGCTTTAAAAACTCCTCTTTTTACCTAATAAAGTTAGACCTTGACAAATCCACTGCTTGGTCTCCTTCCTTCTTTCTCACCCATTATTTTCAGGTTCTAGCCCACCTTGACCCACAAATAAGTAGGCCCCGAGGGTCGTGGCAAGTTGATCCATCCTAGATGACACTAAGCTATGCCAAGTTGATGGTTATAACTTACCAACACATAGGTATGCCTGTTTATAACAATTTTCCTCTGTACTCCCTCCCTTCCCTATTCCAAAGTCTATCCAGATTCCAACTTTCCCCTTTGTTTTAATTCCTAACTCTAACCTGCCCTGCCACAACATCCAAGTCTTTGGCAACCATTACATAATTTAACTTCCTTCTTTGTTCTGGCTTCTGATATTACCAGGGTTTATATTCATACTTATCTAATGTTATGCTTAGATCCCAGCCAATTCTTCTACACCTTTGCCAGATGTTGCTTTCTCTAATAGTATATATTGCCTGAAAAAGAATCTCTTCATTTCATTCCCTTAGTAATTTTCTCTTTAGAGCCTAGTAAGAGAATCTAGAGAGTTCTTGCCTGAAGACTGGGACAGGAGAAATAATAGAGACTATGAAGGAGTTATGAATCTGGTTGGTTAGGGGAATTGGACTGAGTATCAATGAATGGAGGGTTATAGAACTGAGACTGTTAGATTTTTTTTCTCTTTTTCTTATCAAAAACCTTTTGAGACAATACAAAATTAAAGTTTCTTGTCTTCATGGCACAATCATTCATTCAGCAAATATATTAAATGAAAGATGACAATGCCAAATACTGGTACTAGTCACTGAAGTGTTATCAGGAAGTGAGATATAAAAGATTCATTTCCCCAAAGAGCTTATACTCTAGTAAGGATGCAAATAATAAACTATGCATTAAAATATATGTGTTTGCTCAATGATCAGAACTTGGTTGTGCTTATATTTCTAAATAGTTGGTTATTTTATATTAGCAATGTTTTCAGAATTTCAGTGTACATAGCTTGATTGGGGTTAAATTTCGTTGTATTTAAAAGATAAAAATAGAATTTTAAAATTTCATTTTTCAACTGTTTTCTAATATTTGTAATATTGACCTCAAACTTTGCAATCTTATTACACTTACTGACTAGTTTCAGTAACTCTTTTGTCAATTCTGTTTGTTTCTGTATGTAGATAGTCATGACATCTGCAGAGAAAGAATTTTATTTCTTATTTACTCATTTACTTTCTTTCAGCTTATTATACCTTTTATTTATTTAGCTTGCCTTATTGCAAAGGTTACTATCTGGAAGACTATTAAATAGAGTAGTGACAATAAGTACAGTGATGGATATTCTTGGTTGCCTGTAGTGATATATCTGCCTCCACACCTGTAGCATTGACCATGCCTTTGGGAACCAGATATAGGCAAGGAAATCAGGACTCACTGAACTCTGTATAAATAAAGTGGAGTTTATCTGGGAAGGAAAAGAACTTACACAGTAAACAAGTGACTGCCACAGCACTCCAGCTCCAAGGATGCAGACCTTGCCACCCTGATGTGATCCAGAGGAGCTTCCAACCTCTAACCTTTTCCTTTCGACCAGTCTCATTCACAATTGATTGATTGATAAATTAGATAGATAGATAGACAGACAGACAGATATGCATTTTGTAAGTTCTATGACTCTATAGAACCATGACTAACACAGATATCCTTGCCTTATTTATGATTTTGCTAAATTATAATAGACACTCAAATGTCACTGCTAATTATACTGAGAATAAATTCCCTCTAACAGTTTAAACAAGTTACATTTCCTAGTTTTGAGAAAATATTTTCATAAATAGGCAACAAAATACATTTTGTCTAGATATTTTGTCTAGCAAAGGATGTGTGCATTTTATTTATTTTCCTAAATGTATTTAGTTAACTTTCAAATGATCACATGGCTTCTTGATTTATTTCAGCTGTCATGGCAAAATTAGTGAAATTTATGTCCTATTTTGGGGGTATGAGGAAGTAGAAGGTTGAATCTAAGTTTGAGATGTTGTCAAAACTAGTGTCTGGTAAGGACCATTTCTTGCATACAAGATGGTGTGAGGTTGTTGCATTCTTTAGAGGATGGCACTGGCCTCTCATGGCAGATGGAGAGAGGGGTTAGACAGCATTCCCTTCAATATTGAACTCTTTTATAAAATAACTAATCACACTTATTGAGCTGCAGAAATGGGCTGATGAGGGAAAAGGCACTTTCCACTAAGTCTGACAACCTGAGCTCAATGCCTAGGATCCATATGTTGGATAGAGAAAACTGACTCCATCAAGTTTTTCTGGCCTCCATAAGTACACAGCACAAAAGTTCTCTCACATGCAGTAGAGATAGGGAATAGAGATGGGAGGTGGAACAGTACACACACACACACACACACACACACACACACATACACACACACACACACACACACACACAAATGAATGTAGTATAAAATTTAAAATAATAATTTTTATAAAAAGGATTTACTACAGCCAAGGAAGCACCTTGTTGCTTCTGTTTCTTCTTGTACCATCTAGGTCCTGCCACTCTCAGCCCCAAATAAGCACAAAAAGAAGCTAAATAGATTATAAAACTGTTGGCCAATGGATAGGGCTTCTTATTGGTGAGCTCTGTCTTAATTATTACCCCATTTCTATGAACCTATATATTTCTTCATTGTCTTGGTTTACCAGAGAATGTCCAGACCTGTTTCTCATTTGGTGGCTACATGGTGTCTCTTGCAGTGTCTCTTTGCCTACCGTTACCAGAATTCTCCTAGTCTCCTAGTCCTGTTTCTATTGGCCAAACAGTGTTTTATTCATCAACAAATAAGAGAAACATATATACCGAAGGACATCTCCCATCATCTCCTCTCCTTCAGCTCCTTCAAATCAATGCCCCAGTCTTATCCCAGGCTCTCTAATTGACCATCTACTGCAGTCTTCCTTCCCACCCTGCCCCTATCTAGACTAATCACACAGATCTACCACCCCACAGCTACAAACTCCCTTCCCCCTACTCATTACTTTATCCCAGTTCCCAACTCCATCCTGCTATCCTTGGGAAGCTCCAGAAAACTCTGGCCATAAAAAGAGAAAAGCTAGCTACAGATCTCCCTTTATTATTCCAAGTCCCTCCCCCTGACTCACCCAGCTCTGTAGCAGACCATCTACTACAAACTCTTGTCACTCTCTGCCCTCATTCCCAGGAGACTAAACAGATCCTGGCAGAACACCCTGCTTTCCTCCCTTTTATAAACCCCCTAGCCAAATGCTCTAGTTCATCCTCAAAAGTGATGGCTCACAATGTCTAGTAACACAATTTACCTAGAACCCCCATTAGTCACAACTACCAGGATACCAGAAGAATTTCCTATCAAGAAACACATAGCTACCACATTCTTCTAAGAAACAGTGAGAACAACAAAAATCAAGAAACAAAATGCCCAATCAACAAATAAAAGGTCAGATATCAGCACCTAGAATTAAAATATTCCCAAACCCAGATACCTAGATGCCAACCTAAAATTATAGTCAATAATATACAAGAAAGTATGTCTTCACTAGGCCCCAGCAACCCTATCACAGTAGACCCTAAATACTGAAACATAGCTGAAACATAAAAAAAGACAGTAAATATTTATAAAGAAAAAGCCTTTATAAATATGATAGAAGTCTGAAAAGAAAAAAATTAATTTCTTAAAGAATCTTTAAAAACACAAACAAGCAGTGCAAGGAAATCAATAAAACAGTTCAAGACCTGAAAGTAGAAATAGAATCAATAAATCAAGCCCAAACTAAAGAAAATCTAGAAATGAAAAATTTAGAAACTCAAACAGGAACCTTAGAGACAAGCCTCATTAACAGTGTACAAGAGATGAAACAGAGAGTGCCAGGCACTAAAGACACAATAAAAAAATGGATACCTCTGTCAAATAAAATGTTAAATCTAAATAATTCCTGGAGCATTTGTAGGAAATCTGGGATATTATGATTAAGAATAAAGAAAGAAAGGAAACCCAGTTCAAAGACACAAAAAATATTTTCAACATAATCATGGTAGAAAGTTTCCCTAAACAAAAGGAAACATCTATCAAGGTAAAAGAAGCATACGGATCTCCAAATATACTGGACCAGAAAATAAAGTTCCCTTGGCACATAATAATCAAAACATTAACTGTACAGAAAAAGAAAAAAAATAAACTCTGTAATGGAAAAAGTCCAAATAGCATATAAAGTCAGACCTATTAGAACAACACCTGACTTATCCGAAAGACAGAAGGGCCTGATTAGATGAGCTGTAGACTCTTAAGAGACCACAGATGCCAGCCTAGACTACTATATCCAGAAAAGCATTCAATCAGCATAGATGGAGGAATTAAGACATTCTATGATAAAAATCAAATTTATTAACTATCTATCTAAAAATCCAGCCCTACAAAAGGCATTATGAGGACATCTCCAAGCTAAAGAAATTAACCACACCAAAGAAAGCATAAGGAATAAATAAAGAAATACATAAATAAATACCCCAGACAAGCAAATAACACACTCCCACATACATACACACATACAAAACACACACACACACTACCACCACTAACAACAACATCAAAATAACAGATTTTAGCAAACACTGCTCATTTATATATCTTAACATCAATGGTCTCAGCTCTCCAATGAAATTACATAGACTATCAGAATGGGCACAAAACAGGATACTCCTTCTGCTGCATCCAAGAAACAAACCTTAAAGACATCACTTTAGGGCAAAAGTATTGAAAAATACATTCCACTCAAATGGATCTAAGAAAAAAGCTAGTGTAGCCAGTTTAATATCTGACAAAGTAGACTATATCCAAAACTGTAATCAGAAAAGATAGAGTACTAGATACTCAAAGGAAAAGTCTACCAAAAGTACATTGTAGTTCTTAACATCTATGCACTAAACATGAGGTCACCTAAGTTCATAAAAGAAAACTTTTACAACTTCAATCACATATTGACCCTCACACACTGATGGGGGAGACTTCAGTAACCATGCTTGTCAAAAGACAAGTCATCCAGATAAAAACTAAACAGAAAAGCTGGGAGTTAACTGATGTTATACAAAAATGGATCAAACAGATATTTACATTTTACCCAAACACACATGCAAGTACACACACACACACACACACACACACACACACACACACACACACAAATACCCTGTTCTCAACAGCTTATAAAACTTTATTCAAACTTGACTATGTGCTCAGATACAAAGTCTCAACAGATAAAAGAAAATTGATGTAACACTCTGCATTTTATCTGACCAGCATGTATTAAAGCTGGTTATCAACAACAGAAAGCTCATAATGCTCTACTTCCTTTTTTCTTTTTTAAACCATTTTATCCTGTTTCTCTTTCTCTCCCAAGCCTATGTATATTTTAAAACACATTGTAAACCTTTAGAGGTTTTTCTTAATCTGAATCTGTCTTTAATGTAAATCTTTATCTTTTTCTGGCCATGAGTCTTTTATTTGGTAAACAACAACACAACAACACTGCTAACATGAAAGCCACAGCTGCTTTAGCCTCATTCTATCCAAGATGGTGGCAGGTACTTTTACCGCCAGAACAGAGAGCTATGTTCACTGCCTTGGTCTACATTGCGATCCAGCAGCCTGCTGCCAGCTTGGAGATGTGGTCACTGCCATTGCCAGCTCTCGTACACACCTATGAATTGTTAGCAAAGCTCTTTAAAAGCTGTGCAGGTTTTTGCTGCTTATGCTGAGTCAGGAAACCTCCCTTAAAGGAGCCACACAAGTCTCTGCTTGTGTCTAGCAAAATAGAGTACAACCAAAAAAAATGCTGCTACCAAGAAGCCTTGCTGATTTCTGTTCTTTTGTTTCTGAAATCCCCTTTTAAGCTATTGTCAAGTTTTATATGGAAGTTCTCAGGTTCACGTTCAGCACCATTTTGTTACGAGTAGTTTCCAGCCAGCCTGGTTCCCCAGCCATGCCAGCCCCAAATAACACACAGAGACATTATATTAGATATAAAGCTGTAAGCCAGTTACTAGTTTCTTATCGGCTAGCTCTGTCTTAAATATAAACCCATTTCTATTAATCTAAGTATTTTCACGTGGTCTCATCTTACCGGAGAGAGGAGCTAGCATTCTCACTCTGTCCTCCATTTTGACTTCTCCTTACTACTTCCAGAATCCTCTTTGTCTCCTAGTCCTGCCTATCTTGCTTTCCAATTGGCCAACATTGCTTTATTCATTAACCAATAAGAGAAGCATATTTATAGAATGACATCTCCCATCACAGATATACCAAACCCAATAGGAAGCCAGGTAGTGGTGGTATATACCTGTCATCCCAGTACTTGGGAGGCAAAGGTACGCAGATTTCTGAGTTTGAGGCCAGCCTGGTATACAAAGCTACACAGAGAAACCCCATCCAGAAAAAGAAAACAAACAAACAGTCAAAAATCAAAAGACAAAACAAAACAAACAAACAAGAGAACACATGGGAAATAGCCTTGAACTCATTGACACAAGAAAAGACCTTCTGAATAGAATACCATTATCACAGGTACTAAGATAAACAATAGACTTCATGGAAATGAAACATTCCTAAAGGGCAAAGAACATCATCATTTACATAAAACAGGAACCTGCAGAATTAGAAAAGATCTTTACTAACTACACATCTGATAGAGGGATAATCTCAAAAATACATGAAGAACTCAAAAAACTAGATATCAAGAAAACAAATAATAAATTAAAAATGGAGTAAATTTTTAAACAAAGAATTCTCAAAAGAGAAAACTCAAATGGCTGAGAAACATGTAAAGAAATATTCAACATCCTTAGGCATCAGGAATATGCAAATCAAAACTACTTTGAGATTTCATTTTACACCCATCAGAAGCTCAGATCAATAAAGCTGGCAAGGATATGGAGTAAGGAGACACTCATTCTTTGCTGGTGGAAATATAAGCTTGTACCACCATTGTGGAAATCAATGCAATAGTTCCTCAGGAAGATGGGGATACCACTTTTGGACATATACCCAAAGGACCATTCATTCTACCACAGAGACACTTACTCAATCATGTTCATAGATGCTCTACTCTTAAGAGCCAGAAACTGAAATAAACCTAGATGTCCCTCAGCAGTAGAATAGATAAAGAAATTATAGTATATTTGCACAATGGAATATTGCTCAGCCTTGAAAAAATGACATAATAAAACTTGACAGTAAATGGATGGAACCAGAAAAGAAATCATTCTGAATAAGGTAACAACAACCAAGAAAGACAAATAAGGTATATATTTACTTGTATGTGGGTATTAGCAGTTAAGTTAATGGTAACCAAGCTAAAATTCATAGAACTACAGGGCGTAGGTAGAGAGTAAGGGACTATATGATGGGCAGGGAGATCTTGTTATGAAAGAGAAATAGAATAGAAATTATAGATGGATTGTGGGCTGGAGCATAAGAATCAAGTGGGAAAGGGAAAAGAAGGGCAGGATGAGGGAGAGAATATAGGGAGAGACCGATAAAATTAAGGGACATTTGAGGGATGGTATGGCAACTTGACACAGTAGAAGCTCCCTAAAATATATACATATATGGAATTAATCTAAATGAAATTGACAAATAATGGGGTAGGTAGATCCCTAACTGGCCATCGCTTGTCACCAAATGAAGCTTCAGTACCAGGCTTGTGTTATATCTAATTGATTTTTTGACCAAAGGGTCCCATAGGTACCCTGAAACAAGTCAGGCTGTTGCAAAGATTATAAGTTTATATCTGGCAAACAACAACACTGCTAACATGAAAGCCACAGCTGTTTTAGCCTCAGTCTATCCAAGATGGCGGCAGGTACCTTTACCGTCAGAACTGAGAGCTGTGTTCACGGCCTTGGTCTACCTTGCCATCCAGCAGCATGCTGCCAGCTTGGAGACTGCAAAGACCCATTGCTGAAGATAACAGATGTACAAGTCATTGAACATGGAGAAGTTGAACTGGTGCTACACAGAGCTTTTATCATTACATTATAAATATTTGGTAAAGGAAATTTGAAGCTGGTCTTAGTAATAAAAACTCAGAATCAGGTATTGAGGGGAGAGCTGAAAGATCAGAGAAGCAAAGCAGCAGCCACTAGAGAGTTCTCACCTCCACTAATGCTCAGACTGAAGGGGTGATCCTGTAATCAGATTCCATTTCCAGACTGCACTGTCTCCATCAAATCTCAGACTGCACTGATCTCCTGTCTCCTTCTGCCCAATATTCCTCTTTAGTGCTGAGATTAAAGTGCTGGAATCACCTTTGTGTGAGCATTGTTTCTCTTTTAGTCTGAATTAATTTGTGTAGTTTGGGATGGCCTTGAACTAACAGAGATCTGTCTGTCTCTGCCTCCCAAGTGCTGGAATTGAAGTTGTGCACCACTACTGCCTGGCCTCCATGGCTAACTAGTACAGCTTCTGGGATTGAAGGTGCATGACACCACTACCTGGCCTCTATGGCTAACTAGTATGGCTAGCTTTGCACTCTGATCTTCAGGCAAGCTTTATTAGATCATAAACAAAATATCACCACAGAAGGTATTCTGCACACTATCAAAAGAGAAACACACACCAACCCAGATAAAGTCGTTTAATGCTATGGAACAATCTTTTCATATAATATGAATATGTATTACTCGCATTGGTTAAAAAAGAGCTGACATGCCTGCCTATAGCTAGTCAGAATTTTGAGGGCAGAGTAATACTGAGAAGAGGAAGGGCAAAGCTTTGTGAGTCTCAAGCAAACACAGAAAAACAAGATGAATATGCTGTGTTAAAAGAAAGCACCAACACATGGCAGAGGATAGATAAGAAATGTGGGGTAATTTAAAATGTAAGAGTTAGCTAGCAACAAGCCTGATCTATTGGTCAAGCATTTGTAATTAATAATAATAATAATTAGCCTGCTTATTTGTGAATGGCTGCTTGGCACAGAAAAGCCCTGCCTATACAGTTTTCTATAATAATTTCTTGCCTGCAAGATATGCTAGGCCAATGGTAGCACAAAGCTTGTGGAAATAATTAACCAATATCTGATTTAAGGCCCACTTCATGACATGAAACCCATGTCTGACACTGCTTGAGTGACAAAGAACCTGAGACTAGATAATTCATGAACTCAGAAGAAAAAAAAAATCAACTACTACAATTCTAAAAGGAAGAGGAAGGAAGGAAGAGAGGAAGGAAGGAAGGGACAGAAGCAGGGAGGAAGGGAGGAAGGAAAAATCAAGAAAATGACTTCTAATGACATCCTGCTACATTCATAGTCAGTGCCTTACTCTATTGTCAGAGAAGCTTAGTCTTTTAGTAGATGAGAACAAATACAGGGAGTCAGAGACAGATATTATGCAGAGTGAGTGTCCTTGAAAAACTCAGCCCTAAATGGGAGGTCTCCATCAAACTGGAATGTTCCCTCAGAGCTCAGTGAACCCTGTTGTAGAAGAGGCAGAAGGATTTTAAAGTAAAGAGGGGACAGAGAAAACAAGAAATCAAGGTCTTGTAAATCGACATGATTGAAATATATATGAACTCGGAGACTGAGACAGCATGCACAGGGCCTACAAGGGTTTGTACAAGGTCCTTTGCCTATATATTACGCCTTTCAATTTGGTGTTTTCATTGGATTTCTGAGTATGTGAATATGTGAGTAGTCTCTGTTTCTATTGCCTTCTCTCTTCCTTTCTTTTCTTTCTTTTCCTTTTTTATTCCCCCACTTACTTTGTCCTATTCTGATGTGTTACTTTTTGTTTCAATTTATTTAATTTTACTTTATTTTATTATTATACCTTAGAAGCCTTTTATTTATTAATGAAAGATATTAAGTGATTCTAGAGGGTAAGGATATAAATGAGAGGGGTTGTGTTGGGGGAAGAACTGGCAGGAGTAGAAGGAGAAACTATAATCAAGATGCATTCTAATGAAAAGGATTTCATTACAGGAAAAGTAAAGTATTAATGAAAACAGAATTCTAGGAACTAGAAACTTCTCAGTTATAGTTTTATTACAGTTTCATTGGGGATAAAGTTTTTGTGTTAATTTTTGTTAAAGCATTGTCATTCAAACCATTACATATTATTCAATCTGCTTAATTACCTCCCAGGCCAAATGAATGGCATTAATTCCTTTATAAAAGGGCACAATGTTGAATGGTACTAAACTAAAATACTGCAGGTACATTAAAAGTCATAAAATAATCTTTTAAATAACAACTAATGGTAACAATGGGATGTGCTGTTTTGCCCAGAGTAGCCAAGGGATGTGTCTGTAAATGAGTGTGTGTAGGAACCTAATGGAGGCTTGGAGAAAGCTATGCAAAAGCATGAAGAAATTGCCATTCTGAACACCACATGGGAGAAGATGTGTTGGAAGAGATGATTAGAGGCTGGTCATATAAGCTACTTGGAGCTATATGTAGGGGGTTCTAAATTTAGACCTATAGAAAGTTATCTGCAAGATTTAATCACACCATAAATAGGTTTATGGCTTTCAAAGGTCATCTAGCTGTTGTAGAGAGTTGAATATAGGTATTAAGAATGGAAGGGAAAGACTAGTTGATTTGCCACAAGGAATTCTTGTATGAGAATGATAGTAGATGATAGTAGATAGTAGAGAATGATAGTAGATGATGTGGTAAAACATGACTACTTCAGGGTAGATTTTAAGTTTAGTTACTGTTAGTTTAAGGAGAACTTAGGACAAAAAAGTAACCCTGGGTTTTATAGTCTGCATACATCTCCGTACTTTAGGGTACTGAGGATGCAAGAGAGGAGTAGAAGATAGAATAAAAAGAAATTGTCACTTTATTGCTTTAGAAGGGCCCAGTGTTTTTGTTGATCTAAAAGTGATGGTTAGGATATACAATCCTGAAGCTGAGGAAAGAAAGGAGGAAAAAAAAACTGGAGTTACAAATAAAATCAAATATATCTAGGTAAATTCACAGAGGAAATAAGAATAAATAGAATTGTTTAATGGATGTTCTGGATAACTTAACACAAGCTCCAGTCAACTTGAAAGAAGAAATCTTAATTGAGAAAATACCTGATTGTTTGTAGTCAAGTCTATGGGGGTATTTTCTTGAGAATGCCTGGTGTGGAAGTGCCCAGTTACTGAGGGCAAGGTCAGCCTTTGGCAGATGGTCCTGACTTTTATACAAAAATAAACTGAACAAATCAGGAGTAGCAAGCCAGTAAGTAGCATTTCTCTATAGCCTCTGCTTCCGTTCTTGGCTTGAAAAAGTCTAAAGTCTAAAGGAAATAAACCCTTTCCTTTTATTTTTGGTCATTGTCTTTATCACAGCAATAGAAAGCAGACTAACACACTTGAAAATTCCAAAGCACATGGAATCAGAAAGAGAAAATAAAATCAGAAGGCAAGAGTATGGTGGCTTGGAAGCCAACTGAAGTGACAGTTAAGAAAAGAAGTGATCCATTTTGTCCAGTGTTCCTGAGAAGCCAAGGAAGATATATGTGAAAAGTTGATCACACAGCCAATGTACTCATGACCTCAGAGTAAATGTCTGCTTGCAGTATGGCTACAGAAGACTAGATGAGGGGAGGCTCAACCCCTCCTTTCTTTGCAAATGAAGGATTCTGGGAGAGAGGTGGATGGTTTCAGTTATATACCAACTGAGGAGTCTACCAGAGTCTAGATAGCTCTAAACACAGGGTCATACAAATGATATTGGTTAAACTCAGAAGATCTCAAAATAAAATTAATGGCTAGATTAAAATTTTGTGTAGCAATAACTAAAACATTTTAAAATATGTCTTCATGAAAATTATACATAGAATTTTCATATATTTACTTATATATGTACAAGACACACACATATCCACATTTACAATATTTAATACAATAAGTATCTATGTGTTCTGTTTCAAAAATTAAATGGTTTTGTGTATTTGATAAAACAGAAAGACAAAGCATGTGATGATTATATCAACAGAAATATTCGCATCAGGAAAATGTTAGCTATAAAGTTCTTTTCATGTCATCAGGAATTAGGCATACAAATACAGCATTGAGAATTTTAGAACCTCTGTATATCAGAAAGATCAACCTATAATTTTCTTATTCTTTTTGTTGCGAACTTTTATTGTGTCCTTTTGTTATATATCAGGATAAGTCTTGTTTCATGAAAGGGGGTTGGAAGCGTTCCTTCCTTTTCTATCTCATGGAATAACTTGAGAAGTATAGGTTTTAATTCATCCTCAAAGGTTTGATAGAATTCTACAGTGAATATTTCTGGTCCTGGGCTTTTTTAGATGAGTGATTTTTTTTTAACTTACTGTTTAAATCATTTCTGGTTATATATCTGTTAAGATTATTTATCTCATCTTGGTAGATCATATGCTTCTAGATATTTATCCATTTCTTTAACTTTTTTTCATTTTTTTATTTATTATTTTTCTTATTTTACATATTGATCCCAGTTTCCTCTCCCTCCCTCCCTCCCTCCCATGCCCCCACCCCCTCCCATCCCATTCCCTGAAGGAGTTCCCTGGTAGAGTTTTTTACATCATTTATGTAAATTATCATATCATCTGCAAATAGTGACAATTTGACTTCTTCCTTTCCAATTTGTTTCAACTTGATATCCTTTTGTTGTCTTATTCCTCTAGCTAGAACTTCAAGTACAATATTGAAGAGATATGGAAAGAGTGGACACCCTTGTCTTTTTCCTGATTTTAGAGGAATAACCTTAAGCTTCTCTCCATTCAGTTTGATGTTGGCTGTTGGTTTACTTTATACTGCTTTTTTTTTTTTTTTTTTTTTTGTTTAGGCATATTCCTGTTATCCTGATCTCTCCAAGACCTTTATCATGAAAGGGTGTTGGAATTTGTCAAAGGCTTTTTCAGCATCTAGTGCGATGATCATATGATTTCTCTTTTTCAGTTTATTTACATGTTGGGTCACATTGATAGATTTTGATATGTTGAACCATCCCTGTATCCCTGGGATGAAGCCTACTTGGTCATGATGTATGATTTTTCTGATGTGTTCATGAATTCAATTTGACAGTATTTTACAGTGTATTTTTGCATCAATGTTAATGAGGGATATTGGCCTATATTTCTTTTTCTTAGTTGTGTCTTTGTGTAGCTTTGAAATGAAGGTAATTGTAGCCTCTTAAAAAGAGCTTGGTAATGAACCCTCTGCTTCTATTGTGTGGAACAATTTGAGAAGTATTGATATTAGCTCTTCTCTGAATTTCTGGTAGAATTCTGCACTGAAGCCATCTGCCCCTGAGCTCTTTTATTGAGGGGGGGGTTGATAGCTGCTTCTATTTCACTGAGGGTTATAGGTCTATTTAAATTGCTTATCTATTCTTGATTTATTCAAGAAATTTGTTCATTTCCTTTGAATTTTCAAATTTTGTGGAGTACAGGTTTGCAAAGTATGACCTGAAATGCCTCTGGATTTCCTCAGCCTCTGTTGTTATGTCCCCATTTTCATTTCAGATTTTACTTCTTTGCATGTTTCTCTCTCTCTCTCTCTCTCTCTCTCTCTCTCTCTCTCTCTCTCTCTCTCTCTCTCTCTCTGTGTGTGTGTGTGTGTGTGTGTGTGTGTGTGTGTGTGTGTGTGTGTGTATGTGTGTGTGTGTGTGTGTGTGTCTGTTTTTTGGTTAGTTTGGATAAAGGTTTGTACATCTTGTTGATTTTTCTCAAAGAACCAACTCTTTGTTACATTGATTCTTTGTATTTTCCTAGTTTCTACTTTATTGATTTCAGCCCTCAAATTGATTATTTCCTGCTGGCATCTACTCCTCCGGAATGAGTTTGCTTCTTCTTCTTCTTCTTCTTCTTCTTCTTCTTCTTCTTCTTCTTCTTCTTCTTCTTCTTCTTCTTCTTCTTCTTTTTTGAGCTTTTAGTTGTTAATTCTTTAATGTGACTACCCTCCGTTTTCTTCATATGGGCACTACTTAGTGCAATGAACTTTCCTCATAGAACTGCTTTCAAAGTGTCCTATAAGTTTGGGTATGTTGTGTCTTCATTCTTGTTGAATTCTGGAAAATCTTCCTTTCTTTATTTCTTCCTTGAGCCAGGAATGGTACAATTGTGCATTGTTCAGTTTTCATGAGTTTATAAGGTTTCTGCAATTTGTGTTGATATTAAATTCCACCTTTAAAGCACGATGGTATGATAAGATACAGGGGGCTATTTTTTTATCTGTTGAGGTTTGTTATGTTGCCTAGTATGTGGTCAATTTTAGAGAAGGTTCCATGTGGAGGTGAGAAGAAGGTATGTATGTTCTTTTTGTTTGGATGGAATGTTCTATAGATGTCTGTTAAACCCAATTGGAACATAACTTCTGTTAGTTCTTTTTTTTTCTTTGTTAAGTTTTTGCCTGGTGGTTCTGTCTAGTGGTGAGAGGGGTGTTGAAGTCTCCCACTATGAGTGTGTGAGGTCTTATGTGAGCTTTCTGCTTTAGTACTTATTTTTGTTTGTGTGTTTATCTTTTGTTTGTTTGTTTTAAAAATGCCTTTGTATTTGGGGCATAGATGTTCAGAACTGAGTCTTTGTACTAATGAGTTTTTCCTGTGATGAATATGAAATGACCTTCTTTGTCTCTTTTGATTTTGTTTTGAAGTCTAACTTGTTTCAGATATTAGGATAGCTATACCTCTTGCCTCTTGGGTCCATTTGATTGGAAAATCTTTTCCCAACCCTTTACCCTGAGGTGGTGTCTGTCTTTGAAGCTTAGATGAGTTTCTTGTATGCAGCAGAAGGATGGATTCTGTCTTTCTATCCATTCTGTTAGCCTGTGTCTTTTTATAAGTGAGTTAAAACCGTTAGTATTGAGGACCATTGATTGTTAATTCTTGTTTTAGATTTGTTGTTGTTGGTGGTGTTGGAGCATATTTTCCCTACTTACTTTTTTGGGTTCTGGTAAATAGGAATTATCTATTGCCTATGTCTTTGTGAGTATAGCTAACTTCCTTGGGTTGAAGTTTTTCTTCCATGACCTTCTGTGGGGCTGGATTTGTGGATATGTATTGTGAAAATCTTCCTTTGTCATTGAATATCTTACTTTCTCTATCTATAGTGATTGAGAGTTTTGCTGGTATAGTAGCCTGGGCTGCCATCTGTGGACTCTAAGTATTTGTAGAACATCTTTATCCAGCACTTTCTGGCCTTCAGTATTTTCATGGAGAAATCAGGTGTAATTTTGATAGGTCCACCTTTACATGTTACCTGGCTTTTTTCCTTTGCTGCTCTTAATATTCTTTATTTATATGTTATTCTGTATATTAGGTGTTTTGATTATTATGTGTCCAGGGGACTTTTGGGGGGGGTCCAGTCTATTTGGTGTTGGGTATGCTACTTGTACTTTCAAAGGCATGTCCTTCTTCAGATTGGGAAAGTTTCCTTCAATGATTTTGTTGAATATGTTTTCAGTACCTTTGACCTGGGCTTCTTCACCTTGTTCTATGCCTATTATTCTTAGGTTTGGTCTTTTCATGGTGTTCCACATTTCCTGGATGTTTTGTCTGAAGAATCTGTTGGATTTAAGATTGTCTTTGGTCGATGAATCTATTTCCTCTAGTTTACTTCAGCACCTGAGATATGCTTGCATCTGTATTTCCCTGATCATTTACCCAGTTTTTCTATTTCCAGCATTCCCTCAGTTTGTGTTTTCTTTATTGTCTCTATTTCATGTTTCAGGTCATGAACTGTTTGAATTGTTCCCTTCATCTGTTGGATTTTTTTTTTTTTTTTTGGCTTTCTTTACTTTTTTTTTTTTTTTTTAAAGAGATTTGTTCATTTCTTGCACTTTTTTTGCTCAGTCTTTTCCTCTATTTCTTCCAATTTTTTGTTTGATTTTGGTGTAGAGTCCCTAGATTCTGGTGGTGTCATACTGGTCTTCCTATTGTTGGATCTTTTCTTGTATTGCCATCTTCCCATCACTTCTTCCAGTGGGTGCTGGTGGAGTCTCTGTCTCTCTCTCTCTATCCTGTTCTCCCAGTGAGTGTAGGTGGGTGAAGAGTTTGATTTTGTAACTCTGGATTATCTGAGCTCTCTTGGAGGACTCTCAAGAAGAGGCCACAGCAGGACCAGTGGTGTGGGGAAGGCAGGCTCAGGATGGTCTCAAGCACTGAGGGTGATGGCAGGTGATGGTGTCCTAAGATCAGGTGAGTGCAGGTTCAAGATGGTCCTGTGTGGACAGGGCAGTCCAATATGGTCAGAGCTCAGGCAGAGGGCAGGCACTGGAGCTCAGAGATCAGGAGAGTGTAGGTTCAAGGCAGTCCTGTGTGAATAGGCAGGCCCATTATGTTCAGGCCAACCTAGGGAGTTCCAATAAGATAGAGCAGGTGTTGGACCTGTGCTCTGGCCAAATGCTTACCCCAAGCAGTGGGTCCAGCAGGATAAGGGAAAGGCAGGTTCTGGGTGGTATATGGACTGGAGTACCAGGACTGAACCATTCAGGCCAAGGTTATAGGGGGCAGTGAGAAACAGAGCTAACCCAGTGAGTTCCCAGGAAATGAGGTGGGGGGAATTCAGCCTGTGCTGGTCCCTGCCTGACTCACCTCAGACCAGGGCAGGCGATGGGGCCCAAAGATCAGGAGAGTGTAGGCTCAAGGTAGTCCTGTGTGGATAGGCAGGTCCAGTATGTGCAGAGCCTACTCAGGAAGTTCTAAGGAGTTGGTGTTTACCAGCGTTCTGGTCCAATGCACCCAGAGCAGTGAGCCCAGCAGGATCAAGGATATTTACTAAACACTTAAGGCTATAGTTTGACTGCCTTTGGCATCCATAACCTTAACCAATAAATATTATTGCTAGCCCAAATTCTCTGAACAAAATAGTGAACACATCAGCATACAAAATGGTCTGTATTGATCTTGTCTACAGATCAATCACTCACTGATTTTAGTATATGTTATTCTGAACTCTCAATCCAGAAGATAGCAATTTGAAAGAGGGCAGAGAAACAATAAACAGGAAAGTAAACCTGTGAATGAATTGGATACATATGAAAACTTGATAGAAAAAATAATCCATCTAGAGTTTCAAAGTATTAGTTTAAGGCCTGGCTGCAACCCCCTGTGGGATCTGATTCCAATGCCTCCCTCCCAGCAAGTAAATAAAGTGTAGATTTCCCATTTGCTCATTAACACATGTTATCTCACTCCCTCTCCAGACCTGTCAAATTTACTTTTAACTGCTCTCAGCATGGAGACAGGAGGGGGCAGGACAGTGAGTCTCCACAATGTATAATTATTATAAATGAGCAGAGATAAACTATACCTGTCAAAATAAATGATCAGCATCCTAAATAGCTGGTTCCTCTATTTACTGTTTTGTAAACTTGAGTTATTCAGCCTTACTAATTTCTCCTGCTGCTGTTCCCAAAGACATTTGAGTTTTTATTCCCCTTCTCCCCTTCCCCCAACTGTGCTCTTAGAATTAACTCAGTAGGTACCTGTCACCTCCAAATTCTTCAGAGGATATAAGAAAAAAAGGTTAAAAGCAAATTATTCCTGCGGGAAACACATTACTAAATAACCAGACTTTCCTGAAGGATGTCAGACATGGGCTGGCTCATTGTAGTTTAGTCTGTCAATGTTCTTCATTTCTATAATACCCCTTTTTTCATTCTTTTCCTTTTTCTGACAGCTGACAAAGAGACAATGACAACACAGCATAGAAGTCAAACTGATATAGACTGTAACTGAGTTTAAGGGATATTCAGCTGACATTATTTTGGATGCAGAAATACTAAGCCCTAATCTCTGAAATTCAAGTCCAGCAAATTATGCTACTAAATCTATATCCAAGTAAAGTAATGGCATGTGGGATTTTTTTTTAACAACGACACATGGTGGGGAAACTCTTTCTTACAGCCATAATATGACCGTTCCATTTTTAAATCAAAGAAAGTTTGATTTATCCATATGAAGCACAACATTCAGCCCATGAGAGGGAAATTAGTCCTCTTCCCTTCCCAACAATATAAAAAATTAGCATCTGATGTAAGAGGGACTCTCTTCTGTGGTATTCTCAGCTACAAATTGACCACACTCCTGTAAGTAATCCCAATCAAACTTATTGATTTACCAAGCTGGGCTTGGTTGAGTTTTTTCTTTGTTCTCTTGTCAGAAACCTATATCAATTGAGTAAATGTTTGTTGGTGTCTTTCCAATATAAGTTAATGCAATCCTTGCTGTCCAAATAAAACTGTGGCAAAACAAAGGATGAGTCTGGGAGTAACAGTTTTATGTCCCCACTGAGAAAGGTAAGACTTGCATCCAAAGCAACTGTGTCTGAAGGTGGAGAGTCCTTGGGTAGAATCCAAGGACTGTTACTGGGGAAAGTAAGGTTCCCTTTTGGGGTCCTGGTCTTATTATTAAAAGAATTTAGACATGTTATCAAAATAAAGTTCAAAGATAAATTTATTAGAGTTTAACAGCAAATTATACAGGCTAGGTAAAAATCCCAGTGGCTACCAGGAGGAGATAGAGAAAAATGCTGTGCCTTTCATGTTTGACATGGAACTAAAACAGCCACATTAAGAAGGGGAGAGGGGCAGTCCAGAGATATGACTCATTGGTTAAAAATGTATGTTGATCTTTCAGGGGACCTGAGTTCAATTCCTAGTACCCATGTTATGGGAAGGAGGCTCACAACCACCTGTAACTCCAGATGATCTAATACCCTCTTTTGACCTTCATCAGCACCTATACTCAAATACATGATCCCATATATGTACATATAAAGATATATATATATATATATATATATATATATATATATATATATCAAAGTGTCAGCCCAGGTTTTTTCCGGCCTTCAGATTCTAATATCCAACTCTCTACTTGAAGTGTGTAGTGAGGTGTCAAATTTGTCTATGGCCATATCACTCTAAGCTAAGCAGGCTCTGGCCTGGTTAGTACTTGAATGGAAAGACAGGGAAAAAAATCTTTGTGCTTCTAAGCATCTGGCCACATAGAATATGACCTTTTGTAGCCCCTCTACTGCTTGTACTTCTTCGACTTTATTTTCATGGAAAGCCTGTTTCTGCAAACAGGCTTCTTTCACCTGTTAATAAGGATTTATCTTTAGTTTCTATTTTCCTACCACACCATAAAGGCTGTCTTTCTCTGCATAAATAGAAGTGGTATGACTCCGTGATGAATGGAGACTGCTATATAGGTATAAGGGATGCCCTCTAAAAGAGGATAACAGACTCGAAAATAGGTTTTAAAATCTTAAACAAGATTGTAAACAGCAATCAGTTTCATGACCCTTGCTATAGGCCATTTTACACATAATGGAGGTTAAGCTAGAAAGCCCAGAATGAACATGCCCACAAAAGAGAGAAATTACAGTAAGAAAAAGATAGGTAGATGTTATCTTCTACCCTAAATTGGCAAGGGAAAAAAATGAAAAAGAATTAGGTTGAAGCATCAGATTGTGATTTTGTGTCCAGGGTTAGGAGTAAGGTAAAGAACACAAATTAGGTCTGTGCCAAATAGTCCCTTCTGGGTCTGAAAAACTCAGATCTCAGGGAAAACCAGACACAGAAAAGAAAAGGACAAAGCAAGGTAGCTAACAGTGAAAGAAACCATCACTCAGGCCCAACTTCCAATACAGAGGAAGTGGAAATCTGTGATTAGGTATGTAGACAGGGGCCTTGATGTTGACCCACTAATTGAAATAATATTTACTAGAGAATACTTAGCACCTGAATTTCTTGAATGGAGACTTTTAAACAAGTCATGAAAAAGTCCTTAACATCCTGGCACTGTGGGATGTGGAGCCAAATCAGTCTGAGCACAGAGAAACTGGGTGACGTAACTACCCATCCCTCCTAGAAACAAAGACTGTACAATCTGAGGTGAATCAGTCCCTGGTGGACTGGTTCATATGAGTCATTAGGGACACTTGTTTATCACTGTTTGAGGTCCTCAGGGATTGGAAGATAGTAGAAGAGGGACAGTTGCTACTGAGGGAGCTATGTGTGTATGTGACAATGTTTAATGACTATGTTTAATGACTATGAAAAAGAGACTTGATTCAGTATGGGTCTTGTAACTATTATAGCATTTCAATGGCTTTGCTGAGCCCCATGGTGGGATATAATAGGAAATGATCTTATGTGGTAGGAAAAACTTTGGCAAATTTAAATAATTGAGACTGGCATGTAATTCAGATTTTTAAGTTTAAAAGAAAGTGCTAAATCAATCAAGAATGGATGAGGGTGGAAAAGGAAAGCAGTTTATCCAGGTCACTCTAGCAACTGTGGCACAATTGCTGTCTAAACAGAAGTTCTAAGGAAAAGAGTTGACAGGAAGCTAAATTCAATGCTTTTGAGCATCTGAAAGTTTTTAAAATCTGAACAGCAGTTTAATTAAGGTAGAAAGAATAGAGCAAAGAAGCTGAGAAAGATTAGGCCTGCCCTAGGGCTAGGCAGATATCTTCTATCCAGGATAATGTTGTATACATGTCTTTGTAGGACAGACTTAACAGCTCTCTGCCTTATTGTTCAAGTGTTCTCTTGTGTTGAAAGTAACTAAGTTCAGGGGGATACAACTGGGAGTATAGTAGAAATGACATGAACAAATAGTCCTGAAAGGTTTTATTCTCCCATGATAGTAAGAGACATAAACTCAGTATACAGCAGTAAATAGCAATTGGCAGCATTACTCTATGTGGACTTCATTAACAGTTCCACTTAAGTAACAGACAGCCAAACACAAAATGTTCTAAATAAGCTAACAATTATTTTTCTCAAAAGATTGACAATGACAAGAATCAGTGTTGTCTACTGCCTTTGTTTCAACCTGGGATCTTATAAAATTTACTAAGGAGGGAAAAAGAACAAGAGAAACAGAAATCTGATTTGCTGCTTATGTGTTGAATTTGGAAGCCAAATAGACTTTGTGGCTTCCTTTTAGTTTGAGCAGTAGAACCTCCCAGCCGATTCTTCTTGACCCAGCTCTCAGTTGTAGTCATTTCTACAAAAGATACATATTACTTTGGCTACTTGCTGTGATGCAATAATTAGCTGGCAATTGACATAATAGACAAATAAGCTTTGCAAAGCAAATTTTATTTTCCTCACTCTGTCTTATCAAATATTTAGGTCTCAACCACTCTTTTAGAGCTTGATGGGAGGGATGAAGGAGGTTAAAGAAACCAAGAAAAGCTGGAGTCTATGGAAAGATGTAATGAAAATATTGCACTGTAAATATGTATCTGATGCTGGGAAAAGAAATGTGTTGAGAAGACTGTTTTAAAAGAGGCATCATTATCACTGGTGTATAAAGAAAAGGCATTTTTGTTGTTGGTTTTCTCCTCAGAAAATGCAGCAATTATATACCTTAGCTACCTTAGTCTTACTGTGCAAAACTCTACCTCAACACACACACACACACACACACACATACACATAACACACACACACACACACACACACACACATACACATACACACACACACACATACACATACACACACACACACACACACACACACACACACACACACACACACACACACACAAACACACACACACACACACACACACACACACTAAATATATATATATATATATATATATATATATATATATATATACAGACCTTTGAATTCTATATTTGACCCTATCCTGAAGACATCATGTGATATAGATTGCATATTCACTCACTCATTCATTATCAAATATTTTTGAATACTTACTTTATACAAAGACCTAGACAAGACAACAAGAACATTTAAGAAGGTAAATTATTTAATGCTCCTACTGTTGAGAGGTTCTGTAAAATGAGAACGCATCCTGCAAGATGGAGGTAATTGTTGTCCTTAGAAAGAACTGTTTTCCAGGAAGCAATGACATCAGAAGATTTACTCAAGTGGGTTGAAGAGCAACTGGCTGGAGAAAAGTTGGAGATAACAAGGGCTCCACAAGTGTTGCTAAACTTCTCAGGAAAGGCAATGGATCTGAATTACTCATTCAGTGAAGTAGTGGATTTTCTGTCCAAGAGGTGAAGTAGTGTATAGGTCAAGCCTTTCTCCTCAGATATAATGAACAGATAGTGCTCATATTATCCAATTATGCATCTGAAGGAGATTTCTCCCAGTGGAATTTATATCCCATTGTTACTTTGTGCTAGTGGCACAGAATGATAACCATTTTGGTAAGTCTTACTAAGGAATTTCTTTTCTCTGTCCATACAGTTGTCCTCTGAAATGACTAATTCATTGTTATAGTTTGCAAGATAAATATGAGTCCTAGGCTTTTTAGAAGGCAAAATAGTTGATAGGTAATCTGAAGACTGAATATTCAGTCTTGAATGTGGAGGTCAGAAAATAGCCTCAGGTGTTGGTTCTCTAGTTTCAAACAATCTATTCTTGTTTGTTGATGTTTAAATCAGGCTACCTGGCACATGAGCTTCCAGAGATTCTTTCCTATCTCTACCTCACACTTTACCAAAGCTAGGTGAGCTGGGATTACAGATGTATGCTGTGTTACAAGGACTCTGAGGATCTGAACTTAGACCATCATGCTTGTGCAGAAGTATTGGGCCTTCGGAACCATCATTGCCACAGTGCTATGGGATTGACATATTCTTAAATTGTGTGCCTATTGGGCTGGTGTTGGGAAAATCTTATAAACACTATTAATGAAACCCTTCATTTGGAATTGTTTGATCACAATGTACATTTTTATACTGCTTGTTGTTTCATCTCTAGGACTTGATTCCATAACATCTCTAGTTAGGAATTTGATGGGTGTTTTACAAGTTACTGATGATCTATCACAGGGAGCTACCAAAAAGAGATATGGTATACACAGATGAGTTTTAAAATAAGGAAATTGAACATGGCAGCTCTGTTACTGCAGTAATGGAAAAGCCTGTGCACATATCTCCCAAGACACATTTTGGAATGCACATAACAGAAAATACTGATTCTTTGTGATGTTTAATACTGATTATCAACTTGACAGAATCTAGACTCACCTAGCAGAAAATGCTCTAGACATATCTATAAGGGAGTTTCTAGCTGAATTAAGGTAAGACCCATCCTAAATGTAAATAGTACCACTCCAACTGGGGTAAGCTGAATAAAGAGATGAAAACAAGTTAAGGATCTGCACTTATCACTTGTTTGTTCTTTACTGCAGATGCTGTGTGATCAACTGCTTCATTTTCCTGTAGCTATATCTTCCCTGATAAAATGACTGTGAGCCAAAATAAAACCTTGCTCCTTAAGTCACTTTTGTCACAGAATATTTCACAGCAACAGGAATGAGAAAAACAATTAAGACATATACCCAATCGGTAAGTTAAAAAAAAGATGATGGCTCTACCAGAGAATAAATATTGCCACCCTTGTAAAGAACTGGAGTTTGCAAGGAAATGAGCCTTGTCGCCAAACCCAGAAGCCTGTGCAAAAGCAGACTTCCTGGTCTAAGAGCGGGCTTGGATGCTTTAAATTAATTGGTCTGTGCTGGATGTTACGAGGTGATTGGTTCATGATGCATGGGCTTTGTTGTAACCCTATAAAAGCTGTGCTAGGGGTTCTCAGCCCTCTACCCTGCATGGCGTATGGCTGATGGCCCTAGTATACTGGAATATAAAGGACCTTATGCATTTGTGTCAAGACCACTTCTCATGAGTGATTTGGGGGGGATGCCTTTCCTGAGTGGGCGCATGAGGGACCACGCTCTTGCGGATATTACAACTTCAGAGTTGATTGTCTCAGGATTCCAAGATCCACACTTCTAATTCTTGACTGTCCACCAGTGTAAGCATTGTTATTTTTGTCTTTGTTGAAATCATCACCCAGGATGATTCCAAGCATTGCACACAGACATCACAATGTCCAAAGAGAGGAAGGAACATCCCTTCACCATCTCTTTATCAGTAATGAAGCCTGTCCCTCAAATCTTAGGGTACTTCTTCCATGTTTCTTGAGAGAACTGTGTTAAGTTATATTTCTAAACCAATTTTTAATAAGGGGAATGTGTTTTAAGGATAGATTTAGACTAATTAGAATAACTGTTAGAGCATAAGACCTTGATAGCAAGGCTGAAGGGTGCACACCATGGCTATGGTAAAATTACTGCACTACCTGTGTGTGAACAATTTGCAGACCAGTTGTTTTGCTTTAAGGAAGAGAGAACAACTAGTTTCCTGTATCTCTTTCAATAGAAGGGTACATAGACCAGGCTACGTGTGTTTAAAAACAAATCACAAAGACTTGGTGTTCTGGTCTTGGAGCAATAAGGAAATGTTACTTCAGGTTATTTTTTGTTGGGAACATGTATCAGAAACTGACTAAAATCTTTCCACCTACTACACACTTTACTAAAGAACCCAATTGCCAAAAGACCAATTGCATTGCAAATTTCTTAAGGTTAGATTGAAACACTATAAAATAAACCACCAATAAATGAAATGGCAACAGCAAGAATCCCTAAAATATAGGCTACGAAGGGGTTAAGTGGAAAACGGAGAGGAGGGAAATAATTAAGACATTCATAAGATGCAAGAAAGGCTAGGAGAATTTTAGCAGTACAGTCATAGCTAAAAATTTGCTCTTGCCCTTTAAAACCCAAGAGAGAAAGCTTTCCATATAAGACTCTTTGTGCTTGGCAATGACAGCATATCTTTGACTGTAGCTTTTTTGGGGAGGGGGGGTGAGAGAAAAGATTTGGATTAGGTACTTGGCTCATCAGAAATGATCATTTGGCTTCTACTTTTACTAGTGCTTTTTTTTCCTTTTCTTTCCTTTTAATTGACACATAATATATATTTATGAGCAAGAGTGTGAGGATCCAATATAATATACAATATATGATAATCAAAGCAGGATGATTAGCATTTCATTTTTTTAAACAATTATCTTTGCTTTGTGTTTGGAGCCATTGAGTATCCTCTCATCTAAATCTTTAGAAAATGTATAATAAATTGTTATAAACTTAAGTCACCCTATTACGCTGCAGACAGTAGAATGCATTTCTTCTACCATACACTATTTTGGTACCCACCATCCAACCTTCTTTTGTTTCTACTACCCTCCAACACTTTTTCTGGGTCCTAATAATAATTTTCTACTTCCTCTTTCTATGTGACTGACAACCCTCATGAGTAAAAGCATGTGTCATTTGTCTTCCAAGCTTTTTGTCACATAATGTTCTCCAGTTCCATCCAAAAGCTCTAATTCACAGAACCTATATTATTTTTATGGCTGAACTATACACTAGTGTGTTAATTGGCTTTTTGACACTGCAGTAATATTCCTACCACCATCCCCACCTCCCTTCCCTACCCTCCTCACCCACTACCCAACCCCCCACCAAAAATTTTTCAAGGGAGAAGAGATTTGTTCTGCTGTGTTTCAGAGGTTTCAGTTCTTCATGGCGGGAAAGATGTGGTGGAATTTGACTGTTCAAGTTGTGGCAGTCAAAAAGCTGAGAGATGACAGAATAAAAAAAAGAAAGAAAGAAAGCCAGAGGAAAATACTCTCTTTGCACATACCCATGCAGTGACTTGCTTCTTGTCCATAGGCCTCACCATTCACAACTCCACATCTTCAAAGGGTCTGTTCGCCAGTGACTCCATCGTTGGTGTTAGTCATTAAGCAGATTTGAGCACTCATGATCTCATCTCTCTAGAAATGACAGACAAGTGTAGAGGTATGGTTTATTTGTCTCCTTGGTAGCTATAAGCTCATTCAAGTAGACAGTCATGATTAAGCATCATTCTCACTGTGTATGTGTGCATGCTATGCTTCTTTTATCCCTTCTGTAGATGGACACTGAGGTTCTGTATATTGGCTACTGCTCTGTTGATGCTATAATGAAACACTTTGACCAATCTTGAGGAATGGCAGGATTTATTTCAGCTTATATTTTGAGGTCACAGTCTGTCACTGAGAGGTCAGGGAAGGGGCTCAAGCAGGACTGAAACAAAAATCATAGAGGAGCACTGCTTGCTAGCTTGATCACTGGCTCATGTTCAACTAATTTCTTACACAACCAAGGGCCATCTGCCTAAGGAATGGTGGTGTCCATAGTGGACTAGGCCTTCCTACATCAACTAGCTATCAAAGAAAGTCCCCCAAAAATATACTGACAGGGCAATATGATCACAGCAAATATTCTTCATTGGGCTTTCCTCTTCCCAAGTGACTCTAGATTATACAAAATTGACAATAAAAATAAACAGGACAGCCACTATGCATGATGTGGCAGTGTGTTATGAGTATGTTTTCCTGCCGGCCTGGTCCCAGAGCCTTGCCAGCCCCAAATAACACAGAGACTCTGTATTAGATATAATGCTGTTAGCCAGTTACTAGTTTCTTATCAGCTAGCTCTGTCTTAAATATTAACCCATTTCTATTAATCTAAGTATTTCCACGTGGTCTTATCTTACTGGAGAGAGGGCCCAGAGTTTGGTCCTACATCTTGAAACTTCCTCCTACCTCTTCCTGAAATCTCTTTGTCTCCTAGTCTCACCTATCTTGCTTTCCTATTGGCCAAAGTGTTTTATTCATTAACCAATATGGGAAACATATTTACAGAATGACATCTCCCATCAGCAGTGAACATGAAAATGTAGGTATCTCATAATTTACTGATTTTATTTTTTTATCAATGATTTTTGTACCTTATGACTCATCGCATTTCTTTAGTTCAGTTTTCATAAGTCAGTTAACTAAGCATATAGCCTCAACAAAGAAAACAAAACAAAATGTCATGCTAAACAATACTAAACAAATTATTAGCCAGGCATTGTGGTACATGTCTGCAATCCCAGAATTTAGAAAGCTGAGGCTTTTTAGTTTGCAAGTTTGAGGCCAGATATGCAAAAAAAAAAAAAAAAAAAAAAAAAAAAAAGTGTTCTGCTGTATTAAAAATATATAATCACTCTTTAAGATCTTAAATCAAAAGGGAATTTTAAATTTTTATGTCAAACTTCTGGATATTAAGTCAAGGGCATATCATTTTATAACATCTAGTCAAACAAAATATGAAAGACATTTCTAGTTACTTCTGGTTACTTCTCAAACCTCCAGTTGTGTTAGCATCACAAACTGACAGAAGAGGAGAGCTTTATTAGAGAGACATCTAGAATGATTAAGGAGTTAGAGAGAATTCCAGAATAGATTACAAATTACTGTAGTTGATAGAAAGGGACTTAGATTAATAAATAGTAAAATCCAGCACTTAGTACAATTCACTAATAATCTTTGATGTGGCAAGTACTAGATGTGTACATTTCTGTTGAAAAGGTTTGGACTTACCAATAGCAGAAGCTATTTCTGGTCATACTGGTCACTAAAGGACATTTTGGCAAAGATATGCTGGCATACTTCACACTAAAAACTGTCAGGAAGTGGGGGGTCCTGAGAGTACAGGACTACACACATCCCTTCAGTTCTGATTAACAGTACAATTGCACCTGCCTGCCTTGGCCTCTGCAGCTTCTAACTGGTCCACTTCAATGAAACTGCCGTGTTTCAGCTGCTAAAGAAAAACAACTGCCCTTGTCAGCTTCCTTATCAGGACTATGTCCTACCCAGGCCTTTACAACAGAGAATTGTGCCACACCAGAAAAGACAGTCAGATTCTGAATAGACTAAATAGTTAATAAAATAAATGGGCCCCAATAATTAAATAAATGTGCTACAGGGTATCTAGTTACTTCATGTTTAAGGAAAATCTGAGGCTAAGAAGGTGGCTCAGCAGAAGTTTCAAGAGCACATGTTGTCCCTAGAAAGGATCCAAGTTTGGTTTCCAGAATTCATACCAGGAAGCTCATAACCTGCTCTAAAGTTCAGCTCCAAGTCATCCAGTACCCTCTCCTGGCCTCTGCAGGTATGTGCATTTACACACACACACATACACACACACACACACACACACACACACACAAATAAAGTAAAATTATTAAAAGTAAAAATATTAAAAGAAGAATCTTTTAAAAATTGGTCATCACTAATATAGTATCCACTCAATACTTTCTTTTTTTGTTGTTGTTTTACAAACATTTTTAAAAATTGTGTGTCCAGATGTGTGAGTATATGCTCAAATGCTCATGCACACACAAGTGTTCCACAGCACATATTTGGAGGTCAGAGGTTCTCAGGAGTTGATTTTCTTCTTCAACCACATATCTTTAGGATAGAGCTCAGGTCATCAGGTTTGGCAGCAGGCTCCTTTACCACCTAAGCCATCTATTTTTCCCTTTAATCATTTCTTTTACTGCTGAGAGTGAACTATCAAATGTTCTGTTCAAAACTCTGATCATCTTAAGACTGTCCCATGCAATATCATGCAGGACCAGTTGTAAGAGCTACCCAGACAGCTGTCTTAGCTCCCTGCACAGTGAATACTCATACACATCAAACCCAGGAAGAACCCTTTGGGAATGTTGTGGGAGGGGCAAGGCAGAAAGAGTACGTCTCCTTGGAGTTTGAGTAAAGAGCAGAGACCGTTTATCTGGTTTTCAAGACCTTGGCAGGGTGGGGAGGACAATCCTTGTGTGAATGTGCCTGTATGTGTCTTAATGTGTGTACATGTTCATGAGCCAATCATTAGAACCTTGTGAAATTGTTTGAGCCAGCACTACAAATTCAACTCAAAATTATCTTGTGACCAACCTCTTTCTACAACTTGAGATTTGATCAACCTCTAGGACAGATTCTAATTGAATAAGAGTCTATTTATAGGAGTGGAGATTGCATAGTGCATCTTCAAAGATAATGCCTTAGGCAAGGGAGTGGCCTTCAAAATAGAACAAACAGCCTCATTACACCTGAGGGTTATTTGACCGAATTCTTCCCAAGGGCTGAGACTTAAAGGTTTTCTAAATCTTATCATTCAACCTCATTCCTTCCTCTTCAGGTCTCTGTTTTCTGCATCACCATCTTCTATGCTCAGAACATTTGGTGATATTGTGAATGGGACCAACATTGATTACTTTAGTATTTGGTTTTCAGCTTCAATGGGTCATAGACTACTTCACTGCAGTGATTCCTTGATTTCTCAGTTTTAAGCCAAGATGTTAGTGATGTGAGGGTGTCATTTTGGTGTTTTACATTATGATCCATGGTCTTGTGAATTATTCATGCTCTTTAGATGCAAAATGTGATATTTCCTACAGCCGCTTTCTGAATGAGAGAAAGAAAGAAAAAGGAAAGGACATGACTGCTCATAGGTATAGTGGAGGAGAAAGTTTATTGTAGATAAAAGGGAGAGCATAAACAGAGCCAGAGACATCTGGGAGAGTCCAGAGGGGACATGACCAGACAAGTGGACCATGAGGGAGAGAGGGAGGAGAAAAGGGAAGAAAGGGGATGGATGCCCCAGTCCCTGGACTGAAGAGTTCAGAGGTAGAGTTTAGGGTATGCTGTAGTCATACGCTGTAATAAGTAGGAATTGAGGGATTCTGGGAGACCCTGGAGGCCAGGTCTGCTTTGATATGTTATAGAGCACCTACACCATTTATTCCTGGTTTGAAGCTTCCTTCCTTCCTTCCTTCCTTTCTTTCTTTCTTTCTTTCTTTCTTTCTTTCTTTCTTTCTTTCTTTCTTTTCGCCATTCTCTTCTCTGTGAGGTAGTGTTAATTCTACCAGCCCAGAAGACCATTACCATCATTTAAAGCCAAATTAGAAATAAGCTTTAATTAAATATTGGCCAGGTGAAAGGCTCTGGCCAGATCCATACCCAGGTTCCCCAGGAAATGGCCCCAACTCATAGTTTGCAGCTGTTTGAAAAGGAAAACCCATAATTCATTGTATTTCCCATCAGATCCAATCAGGGGCAAGCATACATCCTGACATATCTCTAGCCTGTGAACCTCCTGCCCACATGCAGTCAAGCACATTGGGTGCAGATGGGTCAAACAAACTTGTTTAGGGGAATGAAAAATATGTGGCTTGTTATCTCCCAAAACAATAGCCTCCAACATTTCAAGAACTATCTTTCCTTAGTCAAGAGGCTTTCATATCAGAGGCATTTTTGATTCATTGATCTCTTAGGCATAGTAATTCAAACTTAAAATATAACTTTTGCTCTCTCACAGTAGGATTTAGGATCCTCAGCCCTTGTGTCCAGATTTTTTGTTTTGTTTTTTATTTTATTATTATTATTTTTTGTTTGCTGTGAACCAATATGATCTCATTACTTAAGAATGAAGCATCAAGATGTTCTCACCAATAAAGAAAGAGAACTAGAAAAAACTTAGGCAATAGTTACTCTTCCTTCAGTTTTGAGAAGGCACACATGGTTTGTGTGACAATATCAGAAAAGTGAGTGTTTATCCAGAACAAAGGGGCCTCATAAAAGACTGAGACCTAAAGTTTTCAGTGACCTAAGAAAGTCACCTTTGCCTTTGAGATGTTTGCAGTTCTCTTTGTTATTTTAATTATTTTCTCACTGGATATAATACTTTTATTCTTGTTCTTCAAGTAGAGTATCTCAAACTGTTTTAATAACTCCTTTTTGATTATTATATCACAACACTCACTATACCTTTGAGGCATCAAGTGCATTGATGTAATTAACTATATATCTTCCTTTTTCTGCCATGTTGTCACAGCTCCAATTAGACTAGAAACAATTATACATTATTTCACAATGGTTGACTCTCATCACTAGCCCACTTGTAGTAAGCATTTCAGAACTAAAATGCAGTATTACTACTACTACTAGTAGTAGTAGTATTATTATCATCACTACTGTTATTGAGATATGATCTTACTTTGCAGCTCTGGCTGGCCTGGAACTTGATATGTAAACCAGTTTTGCTTCAAACTCACAGAAATCTACCTGACACACTTTTCATGCTGGAATTAAAAGAGTGAGCCACAACACTGGGCCTCTTCGTAGAATATTGCATAGCTCATTGCAAATTTAGAAAAGACAGAGAATCAGGCTTAGACAAATGTAAAAATTAATGAAACCTATAGAGCCGAGGCATCATCCAGGACTTGTCTCTCAGAAAGTCTGCATAGAATGGGTTAGCTACTATCTCTGAAAAGTAACCGATGTTCCAGAGTCTTAACCACACCAGGGCCACTGCAGTAAGTCTTCTTTACTCTGTCAAGTCAAAATCTTTGTTTGAGACATTTGATTTGCTTGGCCTCAATCACATGATCATTCTCTAGCAGCTATACATAGAGAAGGAATATCTACATTGGAATAGACATTTTTATATTAGTTATATATTTCTGGTTTAACCTTTTGAATACTTAGCAATAACTAAGTAATCCTCTCTTCCTCCTTGTAAGCCCACCTTTCTAGGCTAGATGTCTGGCAGCATCTCTTTTCTAGGTTCATTTGTAGCCTTTATGTGGACATGTGGCACCTGCTTTACTCATCATAGGGTATCACACCAGGAAGTTTGTGTGGAATGCCCATTTTGTGCATAGCTATAGGCAAAACAAAGCCCCTTACATAGAAGTGACCTATGAGCTGTAGCATAAAAGCAAACTTCCAGGGAGCTGCAAGCATTCGACCTAATGCCAATCAACCTAGGACTACATCAGTATTTGGCTCTGGATCCTAATCTCTTGAGTTTATTTCTTCAGCCTTCCTAATGATTTTATAAATGAGTCCTCTTCTGCTTAGTGACCTATAGTCAATTTGTGCTGATCACAGTCAAGACCCCTGGGTTAGTCATGACTATCTTCCTTCAGTTTCCACATCAGAAAATGGACTTCTACTTCTCACTGAAGTCATAATGCCAATGTATCCCTTCCTTCAAAATAAGCATTTAAGTAACATAAATAACCAAATAAGACAGTACTGCAATAGTACTTTCACATACATTAGGTTCGATCTCATAATTATCACAAATTTGCTATGACCATTTTCATTTTAAAAGCCATAAATAAAGAAGCAAAGAGACAGAACATGTGTGTGGAGAGGCCTGAGCAAGCATATGGTAGAATTGGTTAATTCTTTTGAGGGCTGATGTTTAAATAGCACCCCAAGCCAGAGTTTCTAGTTCTCAATTCCTATTGATTGATTTCTACCATTATACATCTTCTCATTAACCAAAAGGGAAAAAAAAAACCACAACACACACAAAAGATCCAATATTAACAAAATCTTTTCCCTCTAAGAAAGGATGTTGTCAGACTTTTCAAGGATATGGTACAGGAACATTCCATAGGGCAACAGACAATGCCTGCATCAATAATTGCATAATGCTGGTCAACATTTCATGATCTCAGAGCACAGGGTCTGATGTGTCAGGCACTGGAGCTTATGCTGTCTAGGCAGACTCATCTGAATAGCAAGCACAATAATCAAACCATCTCCTTTAAGAGTTAAAAGATAAATTACATAGAAATCAGGCAGGAAGCATAGTGCCTCAATTTATTAAATGCTCAAGAATGGCTGGTTATTATTATACTTGGGTGACCTTTGATAAAATAATAAACATTGGATAAAGACCAAATCAGCTCAGCACTCTGAGGCAGACCTAGCCGTGTGGTTGAAGTCTCAGGATGCTGCACTGCAGCAAGATTCCAAACCTCTATAGGAGTAAATCATGCCCAAGTTTTATTTTTTCCCCTGAGAGAAGATAATATCCATCTTTCTTAATTTAGAGCTGTTAAGTGGACAAAATGAGCAAACGTATTTACACAAAAACACACTGCAGAGGAATGTTAAGTGCCAAAAAGTTGCAAGGTATTACTGTCCTTGATGTTTTTATTGATTTTAGAAAGCTTTAACCCTGGTAAACAGCAAGACTCATCCTTGAAATTCCTTTAAGTATATAGGACTTAAATATGTGACCTAACAAAAGAAAGGTTTTGTTGGTTGAAATTAATCTGGCAGAGGCAAGTCTGAGCAGGCTGATTTAATTTTTATGTGTGGGAGCAATATGAACATTGTCTCTGTGTGTGTGTGTGGGGGGGGAGTACAGGGGTTATAGCTAGTATCATCTGTTTTCTACCAAGGACTACTAAAACCATGGGAAATTAGTTTCAATGGTAACAGTTAGAGATTAGGTGAAATACCTCCACTCACTCCACTGGTAGAATTAAAGGTATCCTATTTGGATCTTATCCATTCCATAGTTTATGGCTTCCAGAATGAGAACCTTACATGGATATTTTGGATAAAAATAAGGGCAAATGGTTTAAAAAATTGGGCTATGGATTTTATTCTATATCAATGGTTCCCAACCTGTGGGGGTTATGATCCCTTTGAGAGTACCATATAAGATATTCTGTATATCAGAGATTTACATTTACTGATTCTTAGCATTAGCAAAATTATAGTTATGAATTAGCAATGAATAATTTTATGGTTGGGGGTTACCATGACATGAGGAACTGTATTAAAGGTTGCAGCATTAGCATTAGGAAGGTTGAGAATCACTTATCTAAATAGAACCTGGGATGTGCAACAGGTTCCCCAAGAGGAAGGTTAGTTGATTGGAGACAGTTGCAGCAAGTTCACACATATTTAAAGGCCATTCCATGACCCACTGGGAGGGAGATAGGAGAACAACATAAACCAATTCAATTCAGAGTCAGAGAAGGGCAATTTTCACATCACTCACCTGTGCAGTGACTTCCAAACCATTATGCAGTAAGTCATGGTGAAACTAGAATGCATTCTTCACTACCATGCCACCTAGCTACAATTCAAGGTCACCTTACTTGAGAGGTTAAGCAGGCTGCATAGTCAGAGTTAAGAGCACCAACTGGACCATCAGAAGAAGGTTAAGTTGGGTTTCTTGAATCTCCCTGACAGATGCAAGGACTGAAGACAAGCAGACTGCTAGAATACCGCTATACAAAGCCCCAGAACTATACTGCCTCAAATCAGCATTAATTTGTGCAAAGTTCCATGGGCCCACACTGCTGTTTGGCAATCCACTTGTTCATCTATTGTTGATTTTGTTCCCTAAACATCCCAAACAGCTGTTCATGTCCCATTCTTCTCTTCAAGGGTCTTTCTCCTACTCAATCAGCTCCAGATACACTGGCCAATCACATGAGTTCTCCTGCCCCATTGCTTTGCACATGTTGTTCCCTCCAGCTGGAATGCTCTTTGTCTTCAGAAACTGCTTGAATAACTTCTACATTATATTCAGCCTAAATGACTCTTCTTCGCAAAGATTATCCTGAACTTCACTTTTTTTTCTTTTCCACTACACCCTCTTAGTTTCCTTTGTATCATATTTAAGTTTTCCACAAGGAATATAACAGTTCTCAACAGCAATCTTTGAACACTCTGGAAAAAAGATGGGGCCCCAATTGGACACTTCCACTTGACTCAGCCCGATACATCTGGACTACAAACTTCACCCTAAACCGGTCTGAGACTGCTTTGCTCGAGACAACTCATGACTACCTAGCTGTATTGGTGCACCTTCTTATTACAACCTGGCCAGAGTTTCAAGTAGAATTCCAGTCAAGCATTTTCTGCCACACAATGACTTCCTACATATGTTACAGCCAGTTCTGTTAAGAAATTTGGTTGCTTAAAATTTTCTTCCAACAGGATCCCATGGAGAAATCATCGTCCCATTTCAGAAGGAAGTAATCTTAAGATAACGACGCCCCCTTTCCCCACTCTTGGAATTTAGGAATAATATTCATCTTCATAGGGTTGGTTTTAGTTACTTGGGGTTGGGTTTGGAAGGTGATACTTAGACTTGGTTATCTCTTTTAGACAGGAATAGGGTATGGTTGGGAAAGGTATGATTCAGAATGGATATAGGTAGATTAGCCTATTTTCTTGTGAATTATTTAGTAAGAGTGAGACATTAGTATTACAGCCTACATTGTTATATATTATTAATTGTGGTAACCTATGTAAAATTAAGTTTATTCTCTTCCTAGAAGAATTGTATCTTATATTTGTTATATTGTGTGAAATCTTTCCATTTATGATGTTTTATGCACATTATACTTGCCATATTCTATGTATGTACACTTTTGCTTGTGTTCAAGACATTTTGTATTTTGATACAATTTGGGATATTTGTCTTGCTGCCCTTTAGAACTCTACCTCTTGTTTAGACATTTTTACTCTACCTCTACTTTAGGAATTTACATGTGCAGATATATATATGTGTACATAGTTATATTGTTTAGGTATTTATTCTTGCTTTACTCAAGGAAGTTTTATTCAGGTTTGTTAGTCAAGTTCCTCAGTATTACAGTATTACAGATTATCCTCACCCATGTTCCCTTTGCCTATGAGATTAGTCAGTCATATATGCTTAATCTTCAATCACTTCATAGACCTACAGAACATGGCATTTAAATGTTTTTATATTAGTACTCTGTTGACATGAGACACTGTTGCTCCTGACAGCACCGTGCACTTTCCCGAAAGTATGTTGGACACTGTTGTTGCTTCTTCTGGAGTTCATCCTCGCTTCGGCTAATGGCCTCTTGGGCAAGGAACTGCCTCAACCTTGACCACTGATTTGGACATGCGGTCCTATGTGATTGCAGGAGACAAACATAGAAAACTACTGAACCTTGCCAAGTCAGGGTAAGACAGCCTTTCTACCTCCCTGCTTTTGTTGTGGTCTGTCAAAAACTCCTGGCCTTAGCCAAAACTGGCTGTACCAACGTTGCTGTGAGACCTTGGGTGACTGTCCAGGTAGCTTGCTGTTTCTGTCCTCGCTGCACCTTTTGGAAGTTGCCCATCCGCACTTCCTGTCTACCCTAGTATTGTAATTTTCCTTCTCAGGTCTTGATGAGGTTGTAGATTAAACTATCTTAAGTATTATTCTCTCTTCCTAGTTAGATATATTAGGTACTAGACTTAAGCTTTCCAGCTTAGGACAACTCTATTGTAAACTCCCTTATGCCTTCACCCTAGGACTAGGTATGTTTGTGGTTTTGGTCTCGATTTTCCTTTTCTTAGAGCACACTTGTTATTCACTGTTTTGTATATAGTTTTGTATCAAACTCAAATCTTTTCTTTAGACTAAAAGGGGAATTGTAGTGAGCTGTGATTCTTATCTGATAACTGTTGAATGGTATATTTTGCTATGTTAAGGTTAAACCCTTCTTTTTATTTTAGACAGAAAAGAGGAAATGATGGGAGATGTTATTCTGTATATATGTTTCTCATACTGGTTAATAAAGCACTGTGGCCAATGAGATAACAAGATAGGCGGGGCTAGGAGACCAGGAGGAGGAGAGAGGAAGTAGTAGGAGTCCAGATGTAGCCCGGGAAGAAGCAGGAAGCCTGCCGCGCGGCTCCCCGATAAGATGACCACGTGGAAATACTTAGATAAGTAGAAATGGGTTAATGATTAAGGCAGAGCTAGCCCATTAACAATAATGGTAACTGGCCAACAGGATTGTATCAAATACAGAGTCTCTGAGTGTTATTTGGGGCTGGCGCAGCAGAGGGCCCACGTGGCGGCAGGACCGGGAGGCTGGCGGGGAGACCTGCTGTAACACCTTTGTATCATTTGAACCAACCAATAATATGTTTTTTATTGCTTGTTTTATGCTGTCTACTCCACTAGATGATACCTTCCAAGTGAGAGATCACATCTACTATCTTCCTTATTGCCACAAAGTTGGAAAAGTAGGCATGGCCTTAGTTGAATTAATAATGTTAGACTATGCTCTTGTAGAGGTATTTTCCATAAGTTTCCAGAAGAAAGGTTTATTCATCATCACATTATTCTCAATGGGTGGGAGTATGAATCTGAAGCAACCATTTGGTTGGGTTATCTGCTGGCTTTGGTGTTGTTCCTAGTCTATATGTGTCTTCTTAAACTCTGTTGAAGTAATCATTTGCCTCCAAAAGATGAAGCAATATTTGAATTCCCATGTCCTGCCTAACGCTAGCCAGTTTGTGTTGGGAAGATATATGGACTTTTCACAACTGCTAGATTGATCATCAGACCTTTAGACCAGTGATTATTAACAAAGACCCCATGGTACAAGAGGAAAATAGATTGGAACCTTCTCTCTCAAATGCATGAAAGAGCTTTGTGCCAATCACACATGGTCTTTCACTATTTTCTGCTAACATACTCATGTGATCACAAGAAAAGAAGAAGCTATACAAGTGGACTTGGCATTGGGTCATTATTTCTACCAAATACACAGCTGCTGTGTGGAAGAAGAAGCTCAGAACCACAGGCCATTCCTACTATCCAGTAAAAAAAAACACCTACCTTCTTTTTGAGAACTGAAGATCTTGACCCAACATAGCCTGCATGGTACACTACTCAGCAGCAAAGCATAAGAAGAGGAGAACACTGAAAGAGGAGGAAGAAAGAGCTGTAATTTCACACACCCTATGTGTTCTGAATAGTAGAAACCCAGGTGGTGAGAAAGAGAAGTTTTACTTTTAATTCAGAAAGCCACTCAGGGAGCAAGTCATCTAGGCAGGGAGCTTTGGACCAGGAGTTATTTGTACATATCAACTTTCTGGCCAGCTGTCATTCTGAAAAACAGTTTACAATTACCACTTTGAGAACTGGGCTAAGGGAAAGGCATCAACATAGAAAACTGGCAATCCCTAGACATAGCTGCTTTATTCTTATTTGAGGATAGATGGAAAGGAAACAATAATCATACAAAGCTAGGTGAAACCACTATAGAATAAAAGAAAGGAAAAACTATTTTAATGACTCAAGGATAGAGAAATCCCTTCTAAGTGATATACCCTATGAAATAAAGTAATATTTTACATTCTGCTTGGCATCAATAAACTGGAGATAAAAGGTCAAGATGTCAAGGCAAAGAAAATAAGATTCAGAGGGAGAAGATGGCATAAATAAGGACTGTGAGAAAGAGAAGAGAAACTGAACTGGAAATGTCTACAATGAAGCAGTGAAGGGTAGAAGAGAGCATATGGAAAACTGGGTCAGTGACATGGAAGAGAAATAAGGAGAGACTTCTAAAAAGGCATACTTTAGAGATTGGAGGTTCAATGATGAAATGGACCTGAGGATATTGCTTAGCTGGAGAGTGCCTGCTTAGCATGCACAAGGCCTCAGGTTTGATATCCAGCAGTGAATAAATTGCTCATGGGTGGAGGTGGATGCAGGGGGATGAGGTCATCCTTGGCTACATGGTTATGAGTTCAAAGCCAGAGTGAACTAGATGAGACTCTCAAAAATATGAGTTGGTGAAATACATTTATGTTATTATTAAACACACAGAGAAAAAAGTACTACTAGTATGACTCTGTATAGAAGCTATGTGGCATGGTAGTGAAGAAAGCATTCTAGTTTCACTACGACTTACTGCATAATGGTTTGGAAGTCACTGGATTGTTTTCTGACCTAATTCTAACCAGTAAGGTGGCACTAATAGTAACCATCTCAGAGGATGCTTGAACAGAGTGGATATGCTCATCCCATTATTACTCCTTGATAGTCATTACTTAGATATTTCACTCTGTTCCTTGTTTCCTCATTTTGACTCAATCACAATGAATATTTTGGAATGTAAATTGGAATCGCAAATACTTTTGAAAGTCAATATGTAAGCATAAATATATTAAAACTGGACTCAGTTTATGAAAGTAATATGAACTTAAAGTAATAGAACTTAAAGACAAAAGAAGAATTTGGGTACAGTAGTATATACCTGCAATTCTATCAGTTGAAAAGTAGGAGCATGGGAACTGGGGCTTGAGGAAAACTGGGGCTGCATAGTGAAATCTTGTCCAAATAAATAAATAAAGAAATAGAAAAGAGGGTATATAAAGAGGCTGTGGATGGGGCAGTGGGTTTGCTATATTCCAGGTAAGAGATGAGTGTTTGAATTGAGATGAGGCTTTGAACAAACAAAATTAATGGATTTGAGAGGTATTTTGATGGCAATGGAACACTTGGATCATTTCACCATCTCAGACAAGAACCCTGAGCCTCCCCCCTCCCCCCCCACTGCACCAGCCTAGGTTATTTCCTCAACCATGAACCAATTTTGGTGGACCTTCAAACTAAAGCCATGATTTTTTATCAAATGCTTTTGTCATTTTAAGGTATAGTCCAATGTATTCTTGGTGGACCTGCAGCTGGCTGAGGTCTAGCCTGAGATTTAAATCCTATTCTTCAAACTTACAGCTCTGGAGTGCCTGGTATGACAGAATTGTGTGTCTCCCTTACATAGGCTGTCCAACTAAGCTACATCCAATAACACTTCTTTGTCTTTTTCACTCCTTGAGGTTCACCCTGGTGATCTCTTCTATCCATGGTGGAGGACAGTTTTCATTCACCCTGAAGTATTCCTACCTTTAGCACCTGTAACTCTGCTGAAGTGATTCTCTGGCTATAGGAGCACAGGGGCAACCCTAGAAGTCAGTCAGTTGCCAGGGGCAACCATTAACCTATGAAGGGATTTGATGGATAAATTGCTGCTCTAGCTTTTCTACTTCTGAGCTGTGTTCCACATCTACCTTGTCCATATAGTAGCCACTAAGCCTTGTATAACTGCTTTAATTTAAATCAATTAACCGAGTAAAAGGTCACAGTAGCTTATTTTCATGTATTCAATGGTCACATGGGTTAGGTAATGACTACCATGAATACATTTCTCATATTTCTGGAGTCTGGGAAGTCCAAGTTCAACGCAGTATCTGGTTCTCTCTCTGATGAGAGTCTTCTTCATATCATAGTGGAAGGATCTGTGTCTTCTTATATGGTAGAGTTGGAAAGGCAAAGAAAGGGAGAAAATGTTGTCCTCACATGGCAGGAGGGCATATGAGAATGAACTCAAGCATTCCTATAAAATTGCCATTTATCCTATACATGAGGGTATCTCTTCCATGATTTACTTAGCTACTAAAGTCCCATATATATATATATATATATATATATATATATATATATATATATATATATATATAATATCACACTGGGAGTTCAACATACTGAAACTACCCCATTCTGCTTTTTAGTGTCACTTCCCAATTAGTTTCCTAATGTCAAATCCTTGCCTCTGGGTTTATCTTTTCAGATATCCTAACAGAGAGAAACAGGAAAAGGAGGCTACATACTGTTAATGGATCTATTCTATATACCACTCAAAGTGTGTTCTGTAGACAACTCAGAACCCAAGGCTACTGAACCAGTAGGTGATCTCATGATACATGTCCCCCCCAAAAATAAAGGAGGTGGGGAGCAGGGGCTTTAAACATGCCTACCCAATAGTTTCCACCCTTTAAAGTCACAAACTCCAAAAGCTATACACCTCTACCTATTATTTCCAAACATGTTTTATATTTTACATTTCTGTCTTGGGGTCTTAGGCCACACTACCTTGAAGTTCCCCTTTGACCTCTTTAGCCAATGTTTCCTTTTGTCCAGAGAGGGGTCTTTGCTGTTCTGTTTTTCTCATAAGGTGTCCAGGGAGCTATCTATCTTACAAGGTTTGACTCTAATGGTCTCTTACAGACAATGAGTGAGTACACCCTCATTCCTACAACAATGGCACCCTCCATCTAGAGACAATTCATTCTAATTATCTGACTCTGAGTTTTGAGGTAGCAATTCTTCCAGAAGCTAATAATGCTATATTGGGATCACCTGTTTCTAGTCTGCTTAATGGACATGATGATGAGAACATATATTTTTTCATCACACACAGACTTTATCCTCACTTTCTATTTCATGTCTCACTTCTGGAATTGCATTGTTTTTATTTAAATTATATTCAAATTGCACTTCCATTCGTGTTAACTTGATGGCTTTTATAACATTCTTTAATTCTTCACCGAGTGACTTCTGCCCTCTGTCTACCTGATGGGTTCATTTATCTTTGCCTAGGAACGTCTTTTGATTATTGGCCAGAATGAGAGAGAAATGTTTCATGCCTGGTGATTAAATTTTCACTTGAAACATGTCTAGATAGAATATTGTTTACAGATATTTATTCCTCCAGCATTGGCTGGAGAATAATTTAGTTTCTCTACCCTGAGCTACCAGGACACTATTTGACTCTCAGCTCTCATTAAGGACATCTTAACCTTATTCAGTGGTAAGATGGGGAACAGAGATTATAATGACTTCATAGGATTCTGAAACCCTGAATATTTAAGTGTTAGACATTGCAACCTACCAAGATTACCTGATATTTAGTTGTTTTTGACAAATGCAACATTATTAAGATATTGCAGCCTCTCCCTGTTGACTGGTCAGTGTCTCCTGCTGCAGGCTTCAACTTAAATCGTTCTCTCTGTATTCAAGTATCAGTTGTATTTATCCTTCCTACAGCACCAACACCCCACTAATGTCATCACTAACTCACTGGAACCCAGCCTCCAAGGTGGGGCTACAGAGATGGCTCATCATGGTTAATTGATTACTCTACAAACATGAGGATCTGAGTTAGGATTCCTAGGACCTACTAAAAAGCTGGCAAGGTAGTGTGTGTCTGCCATCCTAAGGTTGAGGTGGTAGAGAGAGGAAGTTGTCTGTAGGTTTCTGGGTAGTCTAGCTCAATCCCTGAACTCCAGGTTCAGTGAGAGACTCTCTCAAAAAAAAAAAAAAAAAAAAAAAAAAAAAAATAAGATGGAAATACAATGAAGACACTCAATATGGATATTTGACCTCTACACGCAGAGAGACATACAGACATGCACACACACACACACACACACACACACACACACACAAAACAAAACAAAAACAAAAACAAAAAACTAGGCCTATGTTCTAAGGCTCTAAAGCTGGCTTAATTACTATTGGTGGGTGCATTGGTATACAAGTTGTTGTTAGGTATCCTCTCTATAAAGATTCAGTTATCTAACTACCCAGATTTTGAGGAACGGTCACATAATCAGAAAAAGGCCCCAAATCGTAGACCTCTGCAAAGGTAAAAATTGTTGGGTTGACTTAGATGCTGTTCTCAATGGTTGCAAAGTTTCTTTTGTGGAACAGTGAGGGCATCAGATGTCAGAAAAGGTAGAAACAAAATTCTTGACTCCTAAGTCAAAGGCCTGATTTGTCTCCATACCATGTTCATTCTTGATTTCTCTTTAGATCTCAGTTGCAATAGGTACTCAAAAAAGGTCAGAAACCAGGGAGGGGAGACTTCTCACCTTCCTCTTTTGAGATGCCTTTAGGGCCCTCTAGTGGCTGTTTTAAGATCTCAGGTTTCCTAAGATTAGTGCCATATAACCCCAAAGACGAAAAAGAGACATAAGAGGTTAGAGTGGTGTGTGTGTGTGTGTGTGTGTGTGTGTGTGTGTGTGTGTGTGTGTGTGTGACAGAGAGAGAGAGAGAGAGAGAGAGAGAGAGAGAGAGAGAGAGAGAGAGAGAGAGAGAGAGAGAGAGAGAGAGAGAGGAAGGTTTAAGAGCTTAACAGTTTTCCAAAGGAAAAATTTAAACCGTGGGGCTTCCTATGATAGGAATTAACCAGTGCTGTCTGTGGGATAGAACAGTCTAACAAACTCCTTCTTTAGCCTATTACAGCAGTGCTGGTGTGCAACTGGAACCTTGAGTTGACAGAGGGAAGCTTTTCAGCATTTTAGGAGCTTACTGAACCAACTTCATGAAACTCCTAGTAACTAGGTACCTCACTAATCCCAGTGGACCTTGCTCCCTTCCCCAACCCTGCTCATATTTTTCAAAGATCTATATAAGGCACCACTCTTGGGTTATTACAATGGAGATGTTCCTTTCCCACATTCTTTTTAGTTTCTGATGTTAATTCAATTATTTTTTCCTTTGCTTGTAAATTCCAAAACTCTCTTCTCTTCCCCTTATTAATATGTTAGTGCATTGTAATAATGTACTTTTATATCATTAATGAAGGGAAGCCAGACGATAAATAAAAAAGAGAGCACAGAGCCTGGTGGTACAAGCCTTTAGTCCCAGAGGCAGATGCAGACTGATCTCTGTGAGTTCGAAGTCAGCCTGGTCTATACTGAGAGCGTTCCAGAACAGGTTTCAAAGCAATACAGAGAAACCCTGTCTCAGAAAAATAAATAAATGAATGAATGAAGGAAGGAAGGAAGGAAGGAAGGAAGGAAGAAAGAAAGAATGAAAAGAAGAAAGAAAAAGCAAGCAAGCAAGCACAGATTCCTGCTGTAACTTTATCCAGTTCCAGGGCAAAAGCTGATGTGAGGCTGGAGGAGGAGAGTAGGAAGGACTGGTGCTCTGTAAAATAAGTAAAATTAAGATGATCTCCTTGTTTTCTGGGAATTCTAAAACAAAGCTGTATGTCAGCAGAAGCATATAAACTGAGCTGCCTTGGAGCCAAAAGGCTTGACATTAAACTTTGACACTTTAATGGCTTCTAGGATACTACATAATACTTTATCATATAATGTTCTCCAACACGACAAGGGCATCAACACCAGATATGGTCTGTTATCTCTCATGGTGAGACTCATTCTGGCAAAGACTTCAGGATCCCAGCATGACAGTTAACTTTCCCATAGCTCCAATGCAAACGTTTTTTTTACTTCTTCGCCATGGACTTTGCTGCAACCGCTCCCTTCCTTTTGCATCCTCCTTGATTGGGGCTACCTCTGAATTAGGTACTCAGTACTGGGCACTATCAGAGAGACTCTGCTGGTGATGGAAGGGCTCTCTCTTGGCTTCTATAGGTTAGAGACAGCCTGGAGTAGGGGTAGAGTGTTGGCCAGGTCAAAGGAGGGCTGCCCAAGATTGTAGGTACCAAGGCTAGAGCTGGTGGGTGGGTGGATCTGAGGATGCCCAGATCCCCAAATACCAGGGTAAAGTGGTGCTCCACCTCAGGTAGGATGGTCAGAGCGGACTCCCTAGCTAGGCGGCCTTTTCTTATGCACCGCTCCACTCACCATCCTTCCCAGCCCTTAAAAGAAACTGGGTGTATTACCTGCGGAGAGAGACATAGGGAAAGCAAACACTCAGTGGCTGGCTTGGGAGAGGTGAGGGCTCAGGGGAAGGGGACCCCAGAAGTCCCGGAACCAAGTTGAGGAAAAAACAAACAAACAAAAACCAAAACCACCACCACCACCACCACCACCAACAACAACAACAACAAACCCTGGAGCTGGATTGCGCTCAGAGCTCGGTTTTCCATTTAGGGTAGCCCACCCACTTACACACTCTCTCTCTCCCAGACTATATCAGCCTCATGTTTTTTTCTCCGAGAGACACCCAATCCCCTTTACTGTAACCAAATCCACACACTTCTTCCGCTGCATGGGCAGACTCGGCATCCCCACACCATGGTCTTTAACACCATAAGGCTGGACATCCCTCCAGGGGGACGTTGCACGAGGGGTTTTGAGCAAGAATAAAATTAGAAAAAGACACATCTGTGTCTATGTATGTATTGAGGAGGACATAAAAATGTAGTTACCCCTGAAAAAAAACAGTATTGCAAAGGATTCTTGTATCCATAATCCAAACAGATGCTTTCAAAATCTTCAGGAGGAACTCCTCGCAGCTCCAGCTGCCTCATACCCTGTCCACTTAAAGGACAGCCACGTCCCCAGCAGAAGAAAGAGCAGGGGAAACTTCGTAATTCTCAAAGACCGCTATTTTGTAAAAGGGGTGGCCCGGTGACTCTCCCAGCAGGCTTCCCTACAACAGCAGCTGCGGATCCGGCCTGCTTCCCTTCCCCCTCTTTCCTCCAAGCCGGGAGCAGCTTGGAGCAGTCGGAGTGGGGGAAGAAGGGAGGGAATCTCCAGCTAGCGCCCTTTCCTCGAGACCCGGCCCGGGATCCCAGCTCCGGGTGTTGCTTCCTCCAGCGTTCCAGCGAGCCTAGGAGCCGAGGGAGGTGCTTGGCCGTGGGCGGAGCCTAGGCAGGGCGGGCACGGAGACGCTCGTTTCTGGGGCTGTCAATTGGGCGTTCGTGCAGTCACGGGGGTGGGGTCGGGGCCCAGAGTCAGGCTCCGGTCCCGCCCTCGCTCGGAACCGGCCCCGGATTGCACCCCCAACCCCAGCTGCACAGACATGACACAGACTCACAGTCACTGCAGCTGCTGTGCGAGCCCGACGCTGTAGGCACGCGGCAGCAGCCGGACTAGCCCTGAGCTCGAACCCCAGCGTCCGCCAGCGCGCTCCCACGCGGGTCATCGCGCAGAGGTTCCCGCCCGGACGCGCGCAGGAAGCGGGGACCGCGCGACCTCCGCTCGCGGCTCCAGCAAGCCCGCGGCGGCTGCTTCGGACGCGGGGCTCCAAACCCGAGCGCTCCGGGAAGCCGGCGTGTCTCGGCGGCGGCGGGGCCGTCCGCCCGGGTTCCCCGCACCCACAGTCCCGCCTGCCGCGCCCCGGCGGTTGTGACCTTCCAGGGCGCCTACGCCGGCCCCGAGCCCCCGGTCCCGCGCCCCAGGCCAGGGCGAGGCCCTCTTCGGCGCCCGCTTCTCTCGGAGCCGCGGCCGGCGCGCAGGCCCGGGGTGGGGGTGGGGGAGGGCCGCCGCGAGCCGCCACCGCTGGTCTCGGTGCTCGCTCGCAGTGCTCGCTGCTGGGGCCGGCTGAGCTGCCCCCTGCTTCGCTGCTGCTCCCGACCCGCAGCGCCTGGAGCCGGGGGCGCGGCCGCACTCGCCTCGCCCGGAGGGTTGAGGGCAGGCCCTGCCCTGAAGGGGCTAAGCGGCTCAGAGCGGGAGGTGGAGCCGATTAGGGCGGCCGCTCCGCGTTTCTTCCTGGTGTCGGTTCCCGGGACCCAACCCCGGGAGGCCCCAGGCCCCTGCCCATGCCAAGCGTCCCCGGCTTGGAAGAGCCTTGGCGTGAAACAGCTCCTGGCAGCAGCCTAGGAAGGGGAGAAAGAGGGGACAGTGCTCAGTCGCGGCTACGCGGACCTTTCCTATGGCATTTGGAGCCTAAGGTTGCCCTGAAGTCTGTGCTCGGTACCGACGGGTTAAAATAGCACCAGCTGGGATACCGACCCGGACCCCCTGCATTTCGTAGGCAGCAGTATCACCACGCCATTCAACTATTTCGGAGTGTTCCTCTGCCTGGGGATAGTCAAGGCCAAGGTAAGAGCCCTAGTGTGCAAGAGAACCTCCTTGGGGCGCTTTGGTGAGCAGTGCTGGATAAGTTACCCAAAACCTGTGGCTGGTACCTGGTGTGCTTACAATGCTGGGGAAGAAGGAGGGCACACCGTTTTTGACTTGGCTTTGAGGACTGGAAAAACAGGAGGTGGAAGACCCTAAATCTCCAGTGTCCCCAGGACCTGTCTCAGGGTTTGACAGGCTCATAAGCAGACAGGATGTTGTTAGGCAGGAGTGGGGTGGAGTGTGTGTAGGTGCTGTATTCCCACCACCCTGGGACCCTTCCCCCCTTTCATGATGGGATACCCCGAGAACTTTTCTTTCCAATTGGTTGAAGAAAGGATGGTTTGGGGATGTGCATCCACAATTTGCAAGAAGCTCTTTAGGTTACAGTGGTTGGTTTGCATGGATACCTCCAAGAGGAAGACCCAACCTGATCTTTTCCATTAGACTAAACTTCTGGTAGGGATCAGGGTCCAGCTGGAGCTTCCTGCGAATGCCCTTGCTTTTGGAGGTTGGGATGATGATTAAAGTTTGTTCATCATGAAGTTATGCTGTTCATCGCTTTGAAATGCTCCTGTTTAACCACAGTTCTTTCTACAAGCCATGTCTTTGCCTCTGTGAGATTAAACCTATGCACTTCCTCGAAATAATCTGCTTTTAAATGGGTCACATCTGAGGGAACAGATTGTATTTTGCACACCCAGTCCTTCCCCTGGGTGACCCTGTTTAATAGGGATGCATTTTTTCCCCCTGCCTGCTCTGTTGTACCTTGGTTGAGTAGGTTTCTGTTCTGAATTCTGAATCTGTGAATTTTGTCACTCAGTCCATTAAAATGATCTCCCGAGGGAGCAAAATAGCAGTTTATATTTTTCCCTGAATATCACAGGAAGTTTTACAGGGTCTTACATAAGTGTCCCAAGACAGAACTCAGACTCTTTCTCCCTTCAAGGGGACAGGGGGATGGAATGGGGTGGGATGAGGTGGGGGTGGCACCTCACCTAAATGCAGATGCCTGTAACGACACCACTGGGAACCCAAAGTTCTCTGGCTGTTCCTCCTTGCCTCAACTGCCTTTCCACCTCAGGATTCCTTTGATATACTCAAGATAGGGGAATGTTCCAAATTAGGAAAAGAACAAGTGGTGGTTTCTTTATTTCTCACAGATGGATGACATGAATGAATTACTCACCAGTGTACTGGGACCTCAGTGGGGAGAAAAAAGACTAAAGGAAAACTTGCATGAGGGTTTCACACATCTTTTGTATACCTTTAGTTTGAAGAGCGCTTTTTTTTTTTTTTTTTTTTTTTTTTACCTTAGTGAAAATTGCTTAGGAGAACACACATTTATCTAGTTGTGCCCTGTTACTTCCATTCAGAGGGGCAGAAACTATTAGGATTTGACAAAGTGTCAAATTAAGGCAGCAAACTCCCCTAGTAGGACAGAGAGGCTTCTAAACCAGAGATTCCCTCTAGTCTGGGTTAGTACAGATTGCCTGCAAAATGGTCTAAATTGTGAACTAATATTTTTGATGTGAGAAGATATGGATTCCTTTGGCTTTTAACTTGAAACTGGAAGAGCCTTAGAAATAAAATCAAAGGTTTAATCTTCTAAGAGGTCACAAGAATTCTTCTCTAGGTCTCCAAGGTTTTCCTAGGTTCTCTGTTCCTGAGCTGTTCTTTAAAGTCAATGCTTAAAGGCAGGAGGCTGCCTTTCCTAAGTCTCTGTCCCCCAGCCACCTATCTACAAGACACTAGAGAGGACTAGTTTTTTATTCCACCACCAAAGCAGAAAAACCAAGAACAGATGCTACAAACAATCATGGCTTTGTTAAAGCCCATGATCATAAATTTTTGACACCCAGTTTGTGCTTGCACTTGTGAATGGATTCCAAACATTTGGATGGTGGGCCTGGTTTAAATCTTTAGTGTCATATGGATTGCAAAGTGTTATGGGAAAATATGGGAGACTCATTTATGTATAAGGGCTAAACATTTTGGGAAGGCAGTCTCCTGAAAACTCTACCTTTTTAATACTGGGTCATGGTAACTTTAAATTCCCTAACATTGTTTGTACCTATCCCACCCATCCCTTTGTAGTCTTAGATTAAAACCCATGGCCTCATATTTGCTAAGCAAGCACATTGTCTACTATTGATCTACATACCCTCTTTCTTGGGGGGAACTTTTGGGCTACATAGCCCAGTTTTTAAAAATAATACTTAAAAACATCTCTGAAATTAATTTCATCAAGTTTCTTGATGTCATCCTCTTAAAAGTACATTCTTTACACAGATGGTAACATATTATTTGATAGTATGGTTGGACTTAGATGCTCTTTGACCTTTGACAGTGTTAAATCACTAGAGTCTGTGATTCTTCCAGCAGAAGTAGAAGATAATTGTATTTTCCTGAAGAACAGGCCTAGGTCTATGCATAGCTGCTAACTCTTATTAAAGACACACAAGGTAAGATGGAAGAGTCTAATACTGGCACCCAAAGGACAAATTACACCAAGGTGTTGGTCCTGCTGAAATCTTAAGCATGATTCAGTGTGTTGAATTGTTTGGATCCTGTAAGATTCTGCAAGTTATTTCATTGCTTAGAACCCTGGAGTCTGTTAGATTGCATCTGTGACCTTTTACTCAAAAGTATAATGCATATGTCTGTAGTTTAAGAGGAATTGCCAAAGTGGTCTAGGAAAAATGATTAACATAGAGTCTTATCATTTTTTGTTAAGGCTTTATAGATTGATTTTCATAGGTGCAGTATAACTAAGGGTTAATAGAAAAGGTAAATGCTGTTATAGATGGCTTTGAGTAACAACCAGTGAAAGTCTGAAAGCATCTGGGCTTTGGTCCTCAGGCATGAAGGGAGTCTTAGGAATTTGAGGGAAGCCTTTTGGCAGGGATGTAAGAAGAAGCTGTGGTAGAATGCTGGCCTTCTGTAGGGTTGGTGGATAAGGTGAAGGTGTCTTGTGGGTAGAGATTCTCAGAGAGCCAGGAACAATTATGGGTTGGTGGTGTGAATTCACTGCTGTAGTCTTGTGTATTGGACAGTGTGATGTTGATATTTGGAAATCAGTAGGCATATTCCAGTAGAGTTCAGTGTTCTAATATATATTTTGGAAGACTTCTAATTTAACAAGCAGTGATTGATTGTGAATGTTGTGACAAGTGCCTTCCCCTATACAGAGGTTATGGTGGTTCTTCATTTGGCTTATTTCTGATCAGTGGTAGCAGACTGCCATCCACTCCTGCAAGCTGAGTACTAATGTGCAGGTGTGTTCAAAGGATGACTTTGAATTTCCTAGTTTAGGGGGAATAAGAGGGACAGAACAGCATGTACCCCATTGTACATCACGTGGAATGGCAGCTAGAAAAGGAGAATTTCTAGGAAAGGAAATCTTAGTGTTGGGGGGTTAGTAACTTCACAGGGCCCCATGATAGAGATTATGTCTTAGCCTTATGCTCTGTGTAATCAAAAGCGGGCAAGAGTGATTACTGACCAAGTTCCAAGAATCCGACTTGTTACTAGCTGCTTACCCCATATCGTTATTAAACATAGACAAATGCTATTAGCAATGCAAATACAGAAAGGGCCCCTTCTCAACCCTATGCCTGGCTTCAGTGTACGTGAATGACAACTGGGGTTTTGTTGTGTGATTACACAGCAGTGGGGAAAAAGAGCTCGGTTACTTAACACATAATACAGTATGGTGAGAGCAAAACTGCCTTCTGTTAGAATAAATTCATTTTGTCAGCTTTAGTTCCAGTTAGAGTTATGGCCCTGTTTCCCACCAGAACAAGGTTCCAGTGTTATAACCATTTCCATTCTAGTCTCAACTTTCTTTGTTGGAAGAGTTTTCCAATGCTGAAAATGGGAATATGCCTGTACCTGCCTGTCTACCTTTGTGTATTGTGGGAAACTCTAGTTTGTTTCTTTGTCTTGGTATCTGTAGGGGATTGATACTTAGGTCCCTCCCCCTTAGTATCAATTTTCACGTATGTCCAGCTCCTTTTATAAGATAGTATATGTTTGCTAGAAACTATGTAAACCTCCTGTATAGTTTTATAACCTTTATTTTATTTATTATACCTACTCCAATGTAAATGGTACATAAATACTTATTATGGTGTATTATGGTTTATATTGCAGTTTAATAAGGATCAGGATAAACAATTAGGCCGAATAGATGTTTATTCAGGGAGAAATAACTCACAACATAGGCAGATAAACACAGCATGTTCCACAGGATCCTCTCCTCTCCTTGTCTCTGACCCCCTCCTCAGCCTTTTCCCCCAGGCCACATCCAGCCCTGTCTCCACCCACAATGGGCGTGGTCTAAGCCACAGGTGTGGACAAGGTAAATATCTCACTACAATAGTGTGATGTTTAGAAACTAAATGGCAGAGCAAAAAGTCTACATGTTTAATATAGTCACAATTTTTATTTTTAATTTTATTTGAAGATTTAGTTTTTCTTTATGTGTATGAGTATTTTGTCTGAATGTAAAGTATACTGTATGCACGTTTGTTCCCAGAAGAGGACACTGGTTTCCCTGGAACTAGATTGTAGACAGTTGTAAGCGGTTTGTGGGTGCTGGATACTGAACCAGGTCCTCTGGAAGAACAGCAAGTACTCCTAACTGCCATGCCATCTCTCCAGCTCTAGATACAATTTTTAATGCTATCTGTCTGCTGCTGGTTGCAAATCTAATGGCAAGTCCTCTTAGTCTAGACTCTGCAGGGCTGGCTGTATGTGATGAGGAAGAGAATCAGTAGTGGAGCTATGCTATCTGAAAGATTTTAGAAAGAATGGAAAGTCAAGTTACAGTTGTAATTTCCAGGGCCATGTATATTTAATTAAGAGCAGGAGCTGGGACGTGCTTGTGTGTGTGTGTGTGTGTGTGTGTGTGTGTGTGTGTGTGTGTATGTATGTATGTATGTATATACATGAGTCTTAGTACTTGCCCATTTGCTTTGCATCTTCCATACTTGTATTGAGTGTCAACTCAGTGCTTGGTGTTCTCTAGATTCTGGGTACCATCAGTCAGTAAGGCATTGCTTACCTTATATCTGGCAGTTTAGAGACCAAGAGGAAAAGGGTCAACCTGTGCTAGTTAGTGGTAAGGCTTAGACTGACAAGTAGGGTATTAGCTTTCTGCCCTGAAATGGGAAGAGATCTGGCTAATACAGAGGTATGCTCAAGAAGAATGTTAGCCATTGCTCTTGGTGGCAAACTTCATAAAACCCCTTCTACAGGAGGCCATGAACATATGAAAAAGCTTGCTTGTTTTCTTTTTGTGTATGGTGCAGATGGGGTTGACTCTGTATTATTACACTAGTCCTTAGCTACTACTTGAGAAAGAAGAGCTTTATGATAAAAAGATAACAAAGTTAAATCAATGTTAAATCAATGTTGACCATTTTAACTATTTCAAAGTGAAGTTGATCAAAATAAGAATTAGCTCTTTTATAGTCTTGTGCCTCGTACCTTCAGAAGTAAGCCCATCCATTTGACCTTATAGGGGAGAGGTTGGGTAAAGATGAGAGTGTGAAAGTCAAGTCAGGAAGAGTGGAATAGTATACCACAACTTGTTTTTGAATAAGTTCTGGTTTCTCTGGGGCAGAGTGCACTGCTTACTGGAAAGAGGAAATCTCAAATGCAATGTGAATCTGCAAGTCTGTGTTATTATGTTAATATTGAAGCTAAATTGGGGAGTCCTGTATTTGATAACTTGGCACATAAAATATTTTGTTAAAACCAAGTAATTTAAGATAAGTAATTGTTGGAGCTGTGAAAGGATTTTTATTTTACTAAATGATTTATTGTGGGCTTCCATTAATAGCTGCTCCTTTATTGTATTTAAAATTATTTTATGAATACAATCCTGATGGGCACTTTCAGGAGAATCACCTGTTACATAATATCAGAGACTTTTGAGACATAAGGTAGAATGTCTCACTGGAGAGTAAAGTAGGCTCACCTGCCATAAAGCCCAGTATTGGGTGAGTTACAAAAAGGAGTTATTTAAATGGTCAAGTTCACTAACTAGTCATATAGAACAGCTAACTAAGTTAGCAAAGTGTTCCCAGGAGTCTAACTTTTCATAGTTCCCACTTTGACTCTTTTTTTTTTCTTCCTCTTAAATTGGGTATGTATTCATTTGTACATGTGCCAAGACACATGTGGAAGTGAGAGAACGCCTCCTGGGAGTCTTCCAATGTATAGGGCCCAGGGATAGAACTCAGGTCTTCAGGCTTGGCAGCAGGTGCCCTCACCCACTACGCCATCTTGTTGGTTCACGTCTAATTCTACAGAAAAAAAAAACAATGGAAGTGTGTGTGTGTGTGTGTGTGTGTGTGTGTGTGTGTGTGCGCGCGCTCACATGTGTCATGTGTCACCCTTTATCTCTTATCAAGTACTCAGAAGAGAGTTTGTTTAGAAATGGAATGAAGGCAGTTAAAGCTGCAGAGGTAATTTTGGAGTTGCAGGTAATCACAGGCTGGGTTAGAGTGGAAAGTACAGTCTCACCCATAATTTGAGTCTCTCTTGTCACATTATGGGGCTTTGCTTTGGACATGCATTAGATGCTGAAGGAAATGGAGCTTTGACTACTGGGAGATCATTGCTCTTAACAGAGTCCTTTTCTGAATTACCAAGGCCAATTGGAAAGAAAGGGTTTGGCTGATCTTTCCAGTTCTTCATGGCAGCATTATAATTAGGAGGATTTACTGAAGCATATGACCTTGTGTGCAATTTTTAGTTTTTTTTTTTTTGTTTTGTTTTGTTTTTGGAATTGATCTTGAGTGTTATTTTATTGTTAGTAATAGCTACTGCTTCAGACACGTTGATGTACATTTTTTCCTTTTGAGTAAGGTTGACAATGTGTGGCTCACTGGAAGCCATTACCACCCTCCCTTTAGTTTCCAGAACAGCTGTGTGGATGCTTAATAAGCCAACAGTATGTACCAGCTTTGCTGACAGGTATTGGCTGTCATGTGGCAGAGGCATTTACTGTTCTTCTTGCGAGTTACAGGCAGAGGGAGGGATAAGATTTTTTTTTTTCTACCTCTAGTGTACTGAATTAAGTAGTTACTGTCAGCCCTGAGTGATCTGTTTAGTGAATGAAAGGGTGACACTGTTTTCACAGTTGAGGTAGAGTGATCAGAGATCAGAGAGGGCGAAACTTTCTGCGGATTCAGGTGTAACCAGGATGAACTTGGGCTACCTGAGGCAATTTTATAGAGTTTTCATTTTCAGTCTGTGATGGATATTTCAGATTAGCAAAGGGAAGTTTCTCAAGTCTCATCTTTGTGTTGGACATCTTTGTGACAGCTTTATAAAAAGGAAGTGAAGTATCTTACTCACATGGGCCCTGTGTTCTTTCCTCTGGATATATAGGGATTTTAACTTATTGGGAATGAGAAGAATGGGTGTGCTTACAATGTGGTTCACATTCAGATGCCAAGATATGTTCAAAATCTTGAAAAGCATTTTCAGTACAAGCCTTGAGTGATTGGGGATGTTAGCATCTCTAGTTCTGCTGACGATGGGTGTGGCATGACTGTGAATGGCGATATGGCTTTTGCATTAGGAGGATCAAGTGGACTTCCAGGATTGAAGGAAGAGACCCTGACTCAGTGGGAAAAGGTCAGGGAAGAGACCCCTGCCCTGTAGATGTCTTTGCCTATTTATGTTGACTTGAGTTGCTTCATTTGGGCTTCTCATGGCCATGAGTTAGTGTGGACAGCTTCTCCCTGTGATTAGAATAGTTGTGCTGGGACATCATTTAGTCTGAAGGAGATTGCTGAGTCCCCAGATCAGCTCCTTCATCCATTCAGCCTGAAGGAGGCAGTTGAAACTGCAAGCCAGTTCCTTCATCCCTACGTCTTGGATACTAAGGGCTGGGAGGTAAGGAGGATTCTCCACAGGGAAGGTAGGACTAGAGTCCAGGCTTCCTGTCCTTTACCACCATCACCCTTTGTTTTCCTTTTTGTGCACCCCTAATTCTAGGCTCTGTCCTCAGCTCCCTTCCCTCTGTCCTCAGTCTTTCCACATACTCCACTTCAGTCTGTTTATACCTCAATCTTCCTTAGTATAGATAAGCCTTCAGTAGAGCTACTTTCAGTGACTTCATCTCTACGGCCTTCTTAAGATGTGGGGGCTCATTCTTACACTTGAAGGATACAAAAAAGACACTGCCCAGGTCACCAGGACTCAGCTCTTAGTGGTTAGGTCTCCTCAGTCTGGTTGTCTGAGGACTGACTTTGCCCTGGCTTTCCTTTCTTCAGCCCGTGTGACTCCCAAATCCTTGCTCTCCCTCTTAGATGACTACTTTGATACCACTTACATTCTTTGCTGTGTTAGACCCTCCACTTACTTTCTTACCTGCTGTGGTTACAATCTGTCTTTAATGAGTACAGGCCCTGTGACACTCCATGTCTTTATAGTGTTCCCTTCATTCATGGAGCCCATATCCACCAGACTCTTCCATGTGTAGTGATCATTTATCTGTGTCCTTGACCAGGGGAGGGAAGTAAATACTAAAAACAAATAGGAATAAAAGGTGAAGAAACAAACAAACATACTGCTTGGTAGCCTTAAGGGACCAAAGAAGAGGATGGTATTCCATTTAAGGCCAAGTGAATCTAAGATGAGGCAGCAGTGACAGGAGGCAATGCTCAAACCAGAGCATAGCCCCTCATGTCTGCCTGCTGTCATCACTCAGTGTTCTTACTCTGTCTCTATTGCTGTGTGGTGATGTCACACCCATCTTAGACTTCATGGTAACATCCCATCAGTTTCTAGCAGTTAGAGATCCCTTGACAAACACGTGCTGAATTAAACCTAGAGACTTCTGCTCTTGGCTTTGAGAGACAGAGCCTGGAGAGGTTGTGAAAAATGAGTGCCAAGTGAAGTACAACAGAAGATACAAATGAATTGCCGAGGCTAAGTAGAAAAGGAAAGTGTTGGTGGGTATTAAGCTAAAGGTATTCATGGGAACCAGAAGTGGGAGTTGTTTTAAAACTCAGTGGAAGAGGCAATATTTAAGTCAGGCTCTTAGATATGAAGTAGTTAAACCATGATTGGAAGGATCCAAGGGAGGTCAGGTCATGTGAGGTTGGCAATGACAAATGTCCAACTTGGGGTTTTTCGAGGAAATCAGCTACGGTCTGTTAGCAAAATCATTGCAGATGCAATGAAGAAAGCAGCTAGTACACACGGCTTTGACCCAAAAACCTCACGGTATGCTCTAATCTTCTGACAGTGGCACATTGTAAAATTCAGGTTCTGACCCATGAACTTCTTTCTGGAGAACCCACTCAAGTGTAGCAGTATGCATTGTGTAAAAATCCCTGGCTGGAATTGTTGCCCAGGACAGAGGCCAATAAAACTTTTCCAGTCTTAATCAGCTTCAGTTTGACATTGGAGATGATTATCATTACTCATCATAAAGGCAGCCTTGTCCACCTGTGACCCAGCCACAATCTAAAAATAGCACTTTTTCTTGGGCTGTGTATTTACCCTAACTGGCTCACAGCCAGTGACTGTAAAACAGCTACCTTTTTTATGGGACACACAAAGCTTGTTCTGAACCATCTCCAGCACAGTTCCTTCATCTCTTCCCCTTTATTCCCTTTCCTGCAGGGTTAGGACTTTGGTGAGGTAGTTTTGAACCTCTCTGATTGGAGATTTGTTTGAATGGACCCAGGGTCATAGAACAATCTTTTCTTGGATTTTGGATGATACTCACTGAGGGGCATAGTAGAGAAAAATGTTCTTTTCTGCACAAGTGGCTCCTATGGCAGCTGCAGATGGCCAAGAGCAGACTGCTCAGAGTTCTTCCATCTGGGCTATGCCTGGCCAGGGCTATGCCCTCTACCCTCATGACTGCCATGCTGGACTGTGGGTACAGTTTTTGCATAATGGTGGAGTAAGTCATTGTAGAGAGAAGAGGGTTTTCTTTTTTTTTTGTTTTGTTTTGTTTTGTTTTTATTTGGAATTCTACTCTTTGGGGAATAAGAACTTTTCTAGAATGTTCTGTGTATTTACCCTAACTGGCTCACAGCCAGTGACTGTAAAACAGCTACCTTTTTTATGGGACACACAAAGCTTGTTCTGAACCATCTCCAGCACAGTTCCTTCATCTCTTCCCCTTTATTCCCTTTCCTGCAGGGTTAGGTAGGATGGTGTGAGTTTGCATCTTAAAGCATTCTCAACTGTGCTGCCTGCTTGCTCCTTAGCAAGAAGTAGAGGGGTAGATTGAAAAAAATAAAAGGAAGACATAACTGCTCCTAGATATGGTAGAGGAGGTTTATTGCAGGTATGAGGGAGAGCACAGCTGGAGGTGGAGATATCCAGGAAAGTCCATAGTGAACTTGACTGAAAGCCAGAGCATATGAGGAGAAGGGGGAGGGGCGAGCCAAGAGACCAGGAGTCCAAGAGGCTAGGAGAGTAAAGGGTAAAAAAAGGATAAAAAAGGACAGGTGTAGCCAAAATGTCAGGAAATATAGGGAAGGGCAGCTGGGGGAAGGGCAGTCCAGTCCCTGGGCTTGAGAGTTTAGGGTAGAGAGCAGGGTATGCCAGCCAGGTGCTAAATGTCCTTGTACATCAGATGATCCTTTCCTCTGCTTTCCACTATGTTATCATCCTCATTCTTAGGAAAGTTCTCCCTGCTGGGTGACTGAGAGTTCCTATAGCCTGTCTTCCAACTCAGCTGAAGGGGAACATCTTTTCTCAGTCTTAACTGGCAAAGTAATAGTCCTATCCTGGTAGAAGAGTCACATCCCAGGAGCAGGATAGGAGAGGGATGAGTCCTGTTTCCATGCTTTCCAAGGTGCTATAGGCAGACTGACCTGGAGGTTTGAAGCCACTATACTTATTCCTTTGTGAGTGCTCCCTCTACTGTCCCAGCTACCAGCTTTTTCTGTTAGGATGCCCACTTACCCACTGATAGGATGGCATGGGAGTTGCCTTCCATTCCCTGCATCTGTTATTTTAAGACCTTATTTGAAAGGACAAAGAATTCTTGACACAGTACAATTGTGATTTTTTTCCCCTCTTAACATGGTTTTCTTTTTAAAACATCTTTAAAGGATAAATTAAAAATAGTGGACCCCATATAGATTAGTTTGCTAGGGATGACATTAACAAGGCTGTATAGAGGTGTGTGGGAAGACTTCAACAACTGTTGTGAAAATTGACCATTATCCTTTTAATTCAATCAGTGGTGATTTCCCATATTCCATGAGATCCTCACAAGATTGGGCTTATGAACACTCATTTTGTTTTTCTACTCACTCCCTCCACCCGTTCCTTCCCTAGCTGCATGTGGGAGATACTCCAGCATATAGTAGAATGTCCATTGGGATGGATGTTCTAGTGATGTAGTTATCTTGAGGTCACCACCCATGTTAGGGTGGGATTTTTTTTGGTGGTGCTCTATTTTGGGGTTACCTATATGCTGTGAACAACTCCACTGTAAACAACTCACACTGAGCTTGGATGGGATAATTTCTTTGGTCTGTTTCTGGCGCCCTATCTGGGTGAGTAGATACTAATTCTTCTCTACCCAGGGTAAGTGCCATCACTCACCATTGTGGATATTTGCTTTCTAATAGTTCTGAGGGCACTATGTGGCAGGACTGTGTCTTCCAAGGTCTGCCTTCTTTGTTAGTCTTTACATGATATTCATTGTCTACAGGGCTCTAACGTGCCCTTAGTTTATGGATGAAACCTCATTGGATGAGGATAATGACTGAATTTTACCCTCATTGCCTCCATAAGACACCCTCCCCCCACCTCTCCAAACACAGTTGCATCTTGATTTTCTGTGGGTAATTACAGATGTCAGTATTTGAGCTTAATGAGGAGCCATAAACCTACCATTAGCAGGGATGTGTGTGTGTGTGTGTGTGTGTGTGTGTGTGTGTGTGTTTGTTTATTTAATTTTTAATTTTACATATCAATACCAATTCTCACTTCTTTCCCTCATCCTGTTCCACTCACCTTCCTCTCATATGCTCCTCAGAGAGGGTATGGTCTCAACAAAGTCTATCCTATCACCAGGTTGAGTCCTAACCAAGGCCCTGCCACCTGTGACTGGGCTGACCAAGGTGTCTCTCCTTAGGAAATGGGCTCCAAAATGCCAGGTCATGTACTTGGTATAGATCTGTTCCCACTGCCAGTGGCCTCATAAACTGCCCTGGAAATCTACCCTAGTGATTGGCCTAGTGTTTATTTGTAGATTTCTGCATTTGTTTCCATCAGTTACTGGATGAAGGTTTTTTCAGTTATAGTAGACCTCAATCTGGTTACAGGGGAAGGCCAGTTCAGTTCCCCTTTCCACTATTGCTTACTTTTATCTGGGGTTATCCTTGTGCAATTGCCCTAGTGCCTGGTTTCTTTCTAATCCCATAATGGTTCCTCTATTAAGTTATTTCTTTCTTTACTCTTCCTCTCTGTTCTTCCCCTAGCTTGACCTTTCTGTTCCTTCATGTTTCCCTCTCTACTTCCCTTCCCTCCTCCCCCTCTCACCTTCTATTTTCCTCCCTCTCTCGCACACTCCCAATTTACTCAGGAGATCTTATCTAGTTCTCCTTCATAGGTGGATCCATGTATGTTTCTCTTAGGATCCTCTTTGTTACCTAGCTTCTCTTGGGTTGTGAATTATAGCCTGATTATCCTTTGCTTTATGCCTAATTTCCACTTATGTGTGAGTAAATACCATATTTGTCTTTTTGGGTCTGGATTACCTCACTCATGATGGTTTCTTTTTGTTTTTTGTTTTTTTTTTTGTTTTTTTTTGTTTGTTTTTTTCCCCTAGTTCCATTTGTCTCCAAATTTCAAGATGCCATTGATTTTTTTTTACTACTGAGTAGTATTCCATTGTGTAAATGGACCACAATTTTTTTCTTCATTCTTCAGTTGAGGGATATCTAGGTTGTTTCCAGGATCTGGCTGTTACAAATAATGCTGCTACAAACATAGTTGAGCAAATGTTCTTGTGATATGAGTGTGTATCCTTTGGGTATATGCCCAAGAGTGTTATTGCTGGGTCTTGAGATAGATTGATTCCCAGTTTTCTGAGAAACCTCCACACTGATTTCCAAAATGGCTGTATAAGCTTGTATTTCCACCTGCATTGGAGGAGTGTACCTCTTATTCCACATCCTTTCCAGCATAGGCTATACAGATTATATTTGACCAGCCTTGTGCAAATGTTGAAATGCAATTGTAGCAGATAGTGGTCTGTCATTGTAGAGAAAGCAATCCAGAGATAGTATGTTGGCAGGCCACTGTTTGGGAATACTTTTTCCTTTGAGGCAAGAAAGAGGACAGGTACAGGGATGACAGTTGGAATGAGGTGCTAAGGATCAGGGCCATTATCTCCTTAGGCTCAGGACTACCTTGTTGGAATTTTAGCATTACTGGTATCATTACAGAGAAAACCCGCAAGGGTGGGGTTTGTTTGTAAAATGAGCTTACAAAGGCTGAGATACAGCAGTGAGCACTTGTCACCTGTGCTCTCTTCTCTTTTTATTGAGTAGTAGATTCTGTGGTTAGCTCTGCTGGAGTCTTCTGGTGATAGAGCTGGTGTGTATATGTGTGGCAATCCTGTCATCCTATCCTGTTCTATGTGTCTTAGGGACTACATTTTGCAAAGGTTTATAAGTGAATTGACCAAATCACAAAAAAGGCCACTTTTGTGTTGGAATGATTTTGATGTTTTTTTCTGAGCTCATCATCTTAAACACTATACAGATGACAGGCCTGCCTATTTACCTGTTTTGTCAAGACATTGTCACTCTTCTTGCTCTTATGTTAACTGTTGTTTTAATTGTTGTGTGCTCATTGTTTGGCCTGTCTGGGTTGGTAATGGAGCATCAGAAGAGAGATATGGCAGCAGGCTTTGTCTTGTCAAGTAGTAGTTTTTCTCTCAACCCCCCATCCTTCATTTTAATTTTGCTTACCTGTCATCCAAAACATTTCTAAGCTTTATGTCTAGAATGATCAGTTCTACAAGATGTATCACTTCTTGCTTAGAGGCTGTCTGGGTGAAAACAATTTAGTCTCTGAGAGAACCAGACTTGAGTATCAAGGGGTATATGTGTGTTCGTGTATCATCTACAAGTCTAAGGGTGTAGCCCCCACTGCATGCAACTTGAGTATAAATTCATACTTTACTTCCCAAAGGACTTCTAATTTTAAAAACTCAACAGAGCCTGTCATAGGTAAGACCCAAATCCTGATTTGCTATCACAGACTTAGCATGTGCCACTGTACCATCACTTTGGTCATACAAACTGCCTCTATTTCAGGCATGTGCTACTACATCTAGCCCTTATTCTCCTTCTCCTCCTTCTCCTTCTCCTTCTCCTTCTCCTTCTCCTTCTCCTTCTCCTTGATGCTTAAACTGCTGCAGAACTCTCACTCCTTAGTAAATGGATCCTAGCCTAATTTTCATTATGTATTATCATTTCTGAGGACCACAGTAATTAATGTCACTTTGCCCAGACTTATGCTTCCCTTCATTCACTCAGTGACGTGTAATTGTTGACCACTTGCAATGTGCCAGAATTGTACAGCTACCATCCCTGGGGTGAAGAGGAGAATAAAATATAGTCTCTGCATGGAACACTTACTCAGGGAGGCATGGCTCATCATGAACAGGTTAGGGTGTTCCTAACCCTTGTTTCCAGGCAAAGCCACTTCTATTTCACTTACCACCTGCAGTTCTGGGCTAAAAACTACCATATATCTAATTCCACTTGGTATTTATTGGGCTGTTACATCAAATTTCCCAAAGCCAGAGAAATCGCTTGGCTAGATAGAACCTTTATTCAATTCCCAAGAGGCTGCTAAATGAACTTTGATGGTCCGTAAAACCTAGCACTATTTCTAACGCAGGAAAGCTTATAACTTTTTTCTTCCCTTTTCTGATTTTGAGTCCTTTATGTAGTATTTTGATTGTTGGGCACTATCAGCTGGCAGGTTTTATGTCACTGCTTCTCAGATGGACTATGAAGTTCTGGGATCAATTTTTTTATATGGTAGCCTCACACAGTGCCACACTTGGAAGTGTTACATTGCAAGAAGTGCTCTTTTCATGGGGAGATTTAGATGGAGTAATTGAAATTGGGATGCCTGAAAGGACTATTGATGTCTCTTCACTGCATGCAGTATTTGGCTTCCATCTTGCAGAAGAGCTGAGGGAATTTGCTGTCTTATTCACTTCCTATGGGGAAGTCTAATGTCCTCTGCTGTAGTGATGTGTCCCAGCACAGCTTCTCCTCAACCACTTGTCCTTCTACTCACTCCCTGATACTAGAAGAGGACTTGACTGGATTTACAATGAGGTGGCCTAGAAAATATTACCTCACAAAATGAGAGGACAGGGAGAAGAAGGTTCCTATTTGGGTAAGGGAAGGAGCTAGTGGCACAAGTTTTGGTCATTGCATAATTTATCTCTTCAGATGCATTCTCCCATGGGGGAAAAGGGAGTAAATAGAGGTGTTATCAAAGTTCTTCATACTTCTTCTGTGTCTCATTGAAAAATAGGAGTTCCTAGGGCTTCAAAGAGGCATGTGGATCAGCTAGCTTAATGTGTAGTCAATAAAACAAACCATAAAACACTTATGGTTTTATTCTTTTTACTTATAAGTCCAGAAAAATCAAGGGGACTTGTCCAAGGTCACACCAATGGAGTAGTGAAACCTCCACTCTGGAGTTCCAGCTGCTTGCTGATTCTCTCTAGCCCGGACTACCCTTATCATGATTCAGTGGCTCTTTGAAGCAAGACTTACATTTTTTCACATGCTGTGCCCCAGAGAAGCTACAGAGACCTCCTATTGGGTGCCTTTGAGTTACTACAGCTGTGGTCACATCACTGTTGGAAGGAATGACAGGTTCAGGTCTTGTTTTTCAAATCAGGATATTGTTGCTGTGATTATTGAATGTATCCTTTAAAGATGGAAAAAACAAAACAACAAAAAAAAGCAGCCACCCTCCTCAGCAAAACATAAAACAAATTATGCCCCTGCCACCCAGAAGTGCAGAGAAACAGCAGGCTCTTCATGGTGCAGAGAGTAATGGATGAAATATTAAAACAATGAGGAATAAACCAGGATCCAATAGCTAAAAGCTTGGAGGAAAACAGCCCAGTAATGCCCTAGGGATAATGGGTCTCAATGACAGGTCCCTGTGATTTATTGTGCTTAATGCACTTATTTTTATTTGTCCCCTTCAAAATAGTGCTTTGTCACCAAAGAGATTTGATAATGGCCTGTTTGTAGTCACTTAGGCTCCATAATAAAGCGCCACCATTCAGCTGTCTGTGCATTGGTTGGCATTCACCCTGGGATTTCACCTTCCCTGGCAAAGATAGAATGGAGCCAGATAAGGGCTCCTCTGTCTCCCTGCATGTTCTTATCATGTCTCTCTATCCTGACTTTTACTCGTTGTGGTTTCCAAGGTCCAGCCTTCCTCTCTGTGTCACTTTGTGCTGTTTTGGGACAGCAGCCGAAGGCATAGAGTTTCAGTTGGTGGACATAAAGTTCTGAGGTAGATGGTTGTGTAAGAGCAGAATACACTTAAGCCTTCTAAGCTCCATCCATTAAAATGGCGAAAGGAAGAGCTCCTATTCCACATGGCATGATGGACTTCATCTGTGGGACTTCATCTTCATATATCACCAGTGAGAGTTTTTATTAAGCAGAGGAGTGGGTGTGTAAGGCTTCTTAGAAGAATGGGCTTGATTTAAAGCCATAACATGTTCTCATCCTGGCATTGGCTGCTTTGCCAGCATGGGTGTGTCCAGTCAGGTTTTCTTTGCTCTTCTTCCTGTGCTTTTGGGGAAGACCTTCCAGGGGTCTCCTGCCTCTAACCTGTGCAGATCCTAATGGAGACTCAAAGAAATCACTGGGAAAGTGGAGCACTAATCCCAGATTTTTTTCTCACTGTGGAACTCTGCCTGGTCTAGCATCAGGGCTGGCTGGCAGGAAGGCACTTTGGCTGTGTGTCTTACAGTTAACTGTGTCTCACAGTTAACTCTGTTGCCTAACTTATATCTGAAAATCAGGAATAAGTACCTAGTTACAAAAATTTCAAACAGTGCAACAGAGCCAGATTGTAATGCCAGGAGCTGGAGACCCTGGGGGCCTTCTAGAAAAATCCTGTGTACAAGAGACTTGACCTGTTCATAAGTAATACTCAGTGGCAGGGGGACTGGAAGGGCACTTTAGGGATCCCATTGTGTTGCATTCTATTTAGTCTTGCATGAAACTGTTGCTGTCTTGATGAAGATGCCACACTTGGAGTACAACCATCAAGGAACTTCAGTTGGTTCAGGGGCTGAAGCAAGCAGGCAGTTCCCTCAGGTGCAAGGTAATGAATGAACACCCAAATGGGAAGATTTTTCACTTGAGGTTCCATTCATAAGAACACCAACACCTGGTGACCACAGCCTTCCAACTTGGTGCCTTGAGGACCTGTTATGCTGTGGCTTGATTCATACCAGAGCTGAGAACACACAGGCCTGTTGCTCTGAGCTACTGGTTGATGATAGCTTACTATGCAGCAATGGCTCACCAATACAGAGCCTGAATTCACTCCATACTGGCTCTACCTTGGAGACCTTAGGCCTGTATCTTCAACATAGGGAAAGCATGCATTTCCTGCTTTTCCATTTTCTATGTATACTTAGATACATAGTTAGAGTGAATCTTCCCTCCTAGTCCCTATGTTCCTCTTCTCCTTTCTGACACGTGTGCTCTACCCAGAGAGTCGGGTGCCCAGTTTTCCCTCTGCCATCACTTCTGGCAAGTGAACTTACTTCCCTATCCTTCCTTTGCTAATGGGAATAACACCTATCTTGCCTTTCTGTTGGGATATAACACAAAATATGGGTGATCATATTTGCTGAGGTGAATTTAATTTAAAATGGTTTGTCCTATTTGTTGGTTCCTATAAACTGCTGAAGTGTCCTAGCTCAGTGTGTAAGCTTTTATTGGATTAACTCCCATGCGGTAAATTAAAACGATCTGCTGTTATTTTTGGAGCACCTGCAATATGTCACCACTTGATTAATGATTCTCATTGTGTCTTTGCAGCAGCCTGATGAGTAGGTGTCAAGGTACCTGATGTACAGAGACTCATACTGAGATGCATTGGATTTGTTTTCTTGTCACACAGTGCCTGTATGTGGCTGGGATTGGAATTTCCAGCCATGCACTCACTTATCTGGGCTTAGTGCCTCCAAAGAGAGTAGAGTTATTATTTCCAGGTTCTCTGGCTCAGCTTTGCTTGGAAGATGGAGCTGCAACTCATATAGGCTGCTAGGTAGTTTCTACAAATCCATTCGTGATGAACCACAGTGGAACCACATGAACTATAGAACAACACTGAAATAATGCAAGGGGATCAGGGAATTAGTAGCAGAGGCTCTGGATAGAGGGAGCTGCCCTGGTGCTGAATTTTAAGGATTACAGTGGCTTTTGTCCTGGCTATGTGCTGGAAAAGTTAGGCATCTTGAATGTCAGTTGATGTCCTAGAAGTCAAGGTTCATCTGGACCATGTGCATCTTAGCCACTGGGGTTGCACACACCCCAGGAATGGAGGTGTGTAGCTTGCTGCAGAATACTCGGAAGAAGGGCAGGTTGAGGATAAAACAAAGAAGAGGTGAGGATGTGACCTTATAATCACAACTGCATTTAGTCTTAGGGCAAGGTCCAGACCCACAAGATATCTTCCAGGGGTTAGATCTGGAAACAGAGATGGGCAGGCTCTTACTTCCCTATGGATTCAATAGCCAACTGAATCTTCATTTTGGTCTCTCCACTTCTTTCTCAACACAGCTGCAGAGGAGACAGAACTACTTGTGGGGCACAGCTGTGTATTCAGCAGGCTTTCGCCAGAAAACTAGATGCTTGTGCTGCACAAGCTGCTTTTAGCCATTGCTTATAGTTCATATTAATCTGTGGCTTTTGGCTTTCTATAGCAGGTACCAAACTACAGTTGCTTCAATGGGAGAGGCATCATTTTGTTTCTGCTGGAGTGAATGGGGTGATGGTTTGGTGATCTGTATAAGGTGATCTAGTGATCTGCTTGAGCATTCTTTGAAAGTGGAAGTGCAGAGAACCTAAGGTGCTTTAGGGATGTGAAACCTTTACCCTGTGTAAAAGTATACTTTGGTTAACTGGACTCCTGTTGCATTTACCCTTTATCTTTCCTTTTTCCTGCTTTTGGCATCACTGTTAATGTGCTGTGTCATTTACATGAATGTAAGCTGATGATGGCAGGCTTCTGTTCCCTCTGTCTTATGTCTCAATACGTATTTGAAGAGTGGATGAATAAATGGTGGCATATCTGTCTCTGGTGTCAGCAAGATCCAGAGTAGGATATGGAATAACTTAGGTTGAATTTCAGAAGGATCATCAAGCATTCCTGGGGTCTGCAGTATGGTATAATATGATTTTACTACCCTTTGGGAGCAGGTGTCTTTGTAGCTAATTAAAATTCATTCCTTTCTCCTTTCTCCCCCTCTTTTTTTTTTTTTTTGTAATGGAAAGTTATGCTTCTCAGATTTCAGTCTTTATGTGTTCTAAACTGAGCCCTTTCCCTGCTGTGGCTTCAATAAGTTCATGGACTTTAATGTGCTGCTGCTGACACTAGTCTCAGCTAGGTAGTTAAAGGAATATTAAGCACTGTAGGTTGGATGCAAATTCACCTCTTCACCTAACCCCCTCTGATCCCTTCCCCTCTCCCTCTTATGTAAATCACTGCCCCCTTTTCTTTTGTTGGTGATAGGAGTGATGGTATGCTTGTAAAGACTTCCTGGAATGAATGGTAATATTGATTTATTTCGTAATCAGAGATCCAAGAAAAAAAAAAATAACAGTATGAGCTTATGAGGTTTTGAATGGCCTCTTCTGCAGTTAAAGTACTGTGGAGCCCAGGGATATAACAAACTAATATTTAACGAGAATGCTTCTGGCGTACTGCACTTAGGATTCACAGTAACTGCTGGTGAAATTGACATGTGCCTGACATGGCTCTGAAGAGTACTCAGTCTTCATTCCTTCCTTCATTTGTTCAGTTTTCAGGCCTAATGATCATTTTGTATGTATGAGGAGGTATCCAGGAGGTACATGGCATAAGCAGTTTTCATGAATGGCTCAATCCTCTATGCTTTTCTGAATTCCTGGCCAGGTTCCTTGACTTTTGACTTTGGCCTTTACCATGGTACTTGGCTTTGACCCTTAGGTGGGAGTGGAGGTTCTAGTCCTAAGTTTGTACTTTGCAAGATCCCAGTGTTTCTGTTTCCTTGTAAGTAAAAAGAATGTGCTCTGCTAGCCTTCTGGTCTGAGGAGTAGGAGGCATAGAGCCAATTTTGGCTGCACCAGTTCGAAGTCAGGACTGCCTGTGAGTTGAGTTCCAGCCATGTATATGTGTGAGTGAAGAGATGATTGATGTCTAAAGACATCACTGGCTGGGCGTTGGTGGCACATGCCTTAATCCCAGCACTTGGGAGGCAGAGGCAGCCGGATCTTTGTGAGTTCAAGGCCAGCTTGGTCTACAGAGTGAGTGCCAGGACAGGCTAGAAAACAATACAGAGAAACCCTGTCTCAAAAAAAAAAAAAAAAAAAAGACGTCACTGTTTAGTCAGTATTTGGTGCAGTGGGTATTGATTTGATATATGTCATGTGAAGATGGGCCTGCTTGCAACAGGTCTTGGAGTTTAGTGGTGGTAATGGGGGATCGAGATTGAAGGGGACTCTTGCCCAAACACCTGTGTTTGCAGAGATATCCTTTTTTAAGCAGGGAAGAAAAGTTAAAGTGGCTGCTTCCTGACTCAGACAGAAAATAGCAGCAAATTGATCTTGCAAGTGTAAGTTTTAAAAGGAGGGAAAGAGGAGGTCTGAATGAAAATGGACAAAGATATAGTGGTAAAGGAGATAGGAGGCAAGAGAGAAGGGGAAGGGGACCAGGAGGGACAAAGGACTGCCTCTGGATAGAGAGGAGGCAGACATAGGGCACATAGGCAAATGTCAGTTTATAAAAGTGAAGATGGAAGCTTTGTGTTAGGACGAGGTGTTTAATTTTAATTGTACATATTGATTAGATGAAACAAAGGGGGCTTCTGATAGCTGGACTTTGGTAGTCAGCCTCAGGAGGAAGAATTGGTCAAATAAGGGATAGATCTTGGTGGCCAGCTTTAGTCATGTAATGTAGTGGTTTTTAACAAGGAAAAGGGAGTGGGGAAGAAAGACAAGTCCTGCCAAAGCCACATGCTCCAGTTGGCTAGTGTTCCTTTAAATATGATGTCATTAACTGTCACATAACATAGGGAAGGTGCTGAGTACCCTAGAAAAGAACTCAGCAAAGAGTTTCAGGAGCGAGACTATTGGGCAGTGACCAGAGAAGACTTCATGGTAGGGTTGGCCTTTTGAGAAGCTGTGTTCAGATTATGCTATTAGAGTCCATAATAGATGAGTATTGATGAGGATTCCTAGTTAAAATGAACCTTCTCAAAGTAGATTAGATTTCTCATCAAAGCCAGAGCATCAATGCCAATTTTCCTCTAAGTATCTAACAACTTTGCTTTTACTGAACCAAAGAAAGATTCTTAACAAATTAAAGCTGATGTCAGAGAGCAGCAATCCCCTCTGATTATGAGTTTCTCACAAAGGACCCAATGTATATTTTTGCCAGTCATATGTTTGCTGTGCATTTTATTAAGTATGAGCTCATGACAGCATTATCATAGTACGAGCTGTGGATTCTAATGCTGATTGTGGTTTGTGGAAATTAAGCAATCTGGAGAGGGCCAGCTACTTGCTAATGTTGTGCAGTGTAGATGTTATGCACCTGTTGCTGGCATCCTCACAATTTATTCTCATGATGCTGGTACAGAGTATTGTACCTTGCACACAATACTGACACAATAAAAAAAAGAGAGCAAATTTATTAAGCAGGAGGGGCTCTTGTCAGTTGGGTTTGTCAGACCTCTAGCCTAATTAAAAATACCTGGGTACCTGTTAGTATTGATGTGGCTGATCATGTGTATTTGCTTATGTGTATCTCATCCTTCTTTACTGAAGGTACCAGTCCACAGGAATAGGGACCCTTCAGCTTTCCTGAACCACACTGCATTTACTGGGCCAGGCTTTGAAGCACCCAGGGTACAGAAAATAAATGAACTTGCTCTCCCACTCCGCCATCATTATTCTTTCAATCCCTCATTCAAAAGTTCTATTCCTTTGTAGCAAACATAGCTGAGATTGCTCAGTAAACACGCACTGCTACATTTAGCTCTCCTTTCCTTCTTGCCGATAAGCACTATAAGATCCCTTGCAGATACCAGATCCAGGTCTTGCCTCCCATGTTCTCTGTTCTTTAGTGGTCTGAATGTTAGTGGACTGAAGGGGACTCCTTCATTTACCCTGTGTTGGGGCTTCAGAGGGTGAGGAACAAAAGACTGATTATTTAAGGATACCATCATGCATAGTTTTCCAGTGCAAGTTAATCTAGCTCCCAAATCTCAAACTTATGAATGAGTGGACTGCAGAAGATGTGCTTTCTTTACTTTCAGTGAAAAAGATGCCACAATTGGAGCTGAGGAGTGCTATTGGTGCATAAAAGTCTTCCTAGCCCAGGAGCGTGTGCCTTTGTTAAGGTTGCAAAGTTTATATGGCTCCTGCGATGCCTCTGTGGCATAAACATCTCTATTTTACAGATAGACTGAGGTTTAGCAAGATTGATGTGATCTGGGAGCTTTGGGACCTCACCATATCATCTGGCTGGTCAAAGCAAGGCTTGTGAGCTGAAGTCTGAGAGCCTGGTGTGGTATGTGGAAGACCCTTTGAATCAGGCAAACTCAGGCAACTCTGAGTTTGAAGGCATGTGTGACTTTCTTCCTGGGCCTTGAGTGGGTTAACATAAAATCTCAGCCTTGTTTTCTTTATGGGCAAAATGGGAATACATGTTCAATCAGAGCATTAGGATAATATAAATTGTGAGTTAAAGCAGTTGTCCTGCTTTCTTAATAGAATAAGGGGAAGCCCAATAGCTACATGGTTTCCCTCTCTGTCTTCTTCCTCTTTGCCTCTGTATGTTTGTGTTGTTGGCATTTTCTTTCCAGCCTGGTACCACTGCCGCTTCAGCCCCAAATGAACTCACAAAGACTTATACCAATTAAAACATTTATTGGCCGAAAACTAGGGCTTCTTATTGGTTAACCCTGTCTTAATTATTAGCCCATTTCTATTAATCTTAAGTATTTCCATGTGGTCTTATTGGAGAAGGGTCTGGACCTGTTACTCCTTTGGTGGCCTACATGGCGATTTCTCTGTCTACCTTTCCCAGAATCCTCGTCTTTTAGTCCCGAATATCTTCCTGCCTCTATTGGCCACAGTGTTTTAGTCATTATCCAACAAGAGAAACATATATACAGAAGGATACCCCCCTTCATGTATGGAGTAGGACAAGAAGCCTGGATGAAGTTTACTACTCTCTCCAAGGGTTTTCCTAGTTTCCTATAGGTGGGGGCAGTCTGTTCTTTTGGATTTGCACAATATTTTATAGGGTCACCAAGCAATGAATTGTAGTACCAGGCCCCAAACTCAGTGATAAAGACCCTGTCAGAGAGAAGTTAGAAGAAAGGATAGTATTTAAACATCTACTAAATCACTTTGGAGTTTAGTGTCCTTGTAAAATTGGGAATATTGTTAGCATGGTCATTGAGAGGGTTTTGAAGGTATGGGGTAGAAATTTATGAGTAAAGGGATGTGAACTATTGTCACTGTAAATGATCCTTTAGAAAGGGAAGTATAGAGCTCAATGGTAGAGAGAGTGATTGCTTGACTTGTGCAAGGCTCTGGGTTTGATCCCTCATACTGCCTAAAGCAGCAACAGCAAGAACAAAAACTAAATCCAAATCAAACCTGCCGAGTTCAGAACTTACACATCACAGCTGTCTTGTATTCCTTTAAAGGTCTTAACCTGTGCTTTTATTTTTGAAAAAGATTTTTTTTTCTTGCAGAAAGCCTCATAATCCATGGTTTCACGAAGGCTCGAGTGACACTGCCTTTGTGCTTGGCAGGGATTTGAGGCATCAGAGAATGGGAAGAGGGCATTTTGAGCATTCAGAAGCCTCCAGTTGCCAGCCATTGTTCTAGAAAGGTTGATTTTGGAGTCAGTGACTGTGTAACAGTAAGACAGTGATTTGTATGAGCTATGGGCCTCCCTTCTTGGGCCAGCACATGAAAAGGCTGTGTTGTCAGCCTGCAGTGTAAGCCATGACCCCGAGACCGCCAGCTCTGTAGATTGGCAGCATGTGGCATTTCAGGACCTCCCAATCTGGCCTTTTGTGGTCTCCTACTAGTTTCCCACATAGTTGTGATATTCTAGCCAAATACACAGGGCTTGGTAGTGGTACAAGCCTCTTCAGGGTAGCCTTTGGCTGGAGTTGGCATGTTGCATGGCCCTCAGAAGGCATGTGGAGCTTGACAAATGGGAAACTCCTCCAGGCTGAGTCATCCCCAGGATAGCCTTGTGCAAAGTGCACTTACTTTTATGGTACCAGGGGGGACAATATGAGATACAGCAATCCAGGGAAACCTTTGTAAATACACAACTGCTTCCAAATCTTTTGATTTTAACAGTCTGGAGAGAGAATGGGGCACAGTTCAGCAATGATGAGTTAGTGAATGAGTTGACTGAATGACATTAGATGGCATTCTGCGATGACGTGGCACCTGAGACCAACCTGTGGTAGACTTAAGTTTTCTTTGCTTTTTCATTATTTTAGTTGAATTATTTCACAGTTATTTGTTGAACACCAGTTTGTGTGAGACTTTTCCCTAAGCACTCTGGGTCTGTTAGTGAATTGATTGTTGGCAGTGTCCCTGTATAGCTCATAATCTATTTGGGAGAGGCAGTATTGCACAAAATAAGGAGAATGTATCTACTTTGGAGCGAGAAATACACACAGAAAGAATGTATTAACATATAGATAGATAATAAGGAGAGCTGGGAATGCAGGGGTAGAACATACCTTTAAAAACCATTTTTTAAGGTATGTTATGTGTGAATAGGTGTGTCTGTGAATAGGTGTGTCTATGTGTGTGTGTTCACACATGTTCCCTCATAACATAACTCTTATGTGGAAGTCAGAGAATAACTTTTGAAGTCTGTTTTCTTCTTTTACCTTGAGTCAGAGTTCCTCTTGTTTCTGCCTTGTATTTCAGGATAGCTAATTCATAAACTCTGCTGTCTGCTTCCTACCTTGCTGTAGGAGTGCTGGGATTACAGAAGTGTGTCAGCTCACCTGACTTGTATGCTTGGGTTCTAAGTCTTCCAGACTTGGGCAACAAGCATTTTTTTCCTGCTTAGTTACTTCTCAGCCTGAGCTTGCTTTTGGAAGCAGGAATTCATGGAGATGACTTTGAACATTTGAAGAAGGTGGAGGAATGAGTCATGAGGAAAGAGCTAAGGTCAGTGCAGAGGCCCCAGGTTCTTCTTCATTTGCTGAGAGAATATGGGGGGGGGTGGCATGTCGTGTGTCTTAAAGAAGTAGTCTTCTAGGAAACTAGTGAGAGATGATGTTAGAGGACCATTCACTCTGGGTCTCATTGGCATTGGGAAACTGGTGTGAGTTAATTCATCTCTATAGGAGTTGTGCAAGATAATTCTCATGTTGCTGTCTCAAAGACAGATCACTGAGCTTGGGGTTGTAAGACATGCCTGTTATCTTTGCACTAGGGAGACTGAGGTAGGAGGGGTTTGAATTGAGCCTGAGGTATTGGCAACATAGCAAGAGCTTGTTGATAAAAGAAATGAAAAAAGCAAAAAGAAGGCACTTACTATTTTGGACATAGTATATCAGGAAGTTTTGGGGAATACTTGAAACTCAGTCTCTATTCCTTTTATTCTCTCTAGTCCTGTGATGATCTACTTACTTCATTAATTTTATTTTTTCTCAGCTCTCAGAAGAAGTAAATAACAGTGAAATTTCCAGGATGGGATAGTCACTGAATGGCATTTGTCTCATCTCTGCACGTTGTGTGTGTGCTGTCCCACTGTCATGCTCTTGAACGGTCTCTATTGAGCAGACTGAGACATAAAGACTACTTGCTGCTTTCTGCTAGCCAGGCAGCTCAAGTGCTGGGGCCAAATAGAATTGTTTGAGTGTTTTAACTAAACCCTCAAGCAATAGTGACTTGGAATCTGCAGTTCAATATGACGAATTTTCTTATTTCTGACATAATTCATCTAGCTGTGTGCTATGTCTCACAGCCCCCTTGGATCTGAGGAGCTTTGGTGAGATTTGTGATTCTGTGTAAGGAAAATTGGATTAATTAAAAGAATTCCAATTCATCTACTGAAATACCCATAACTTGAGGACTCAGAGTTCAAGGTAGTCATAGTATAAAAGGTCACAGAATGTCAGTGGTTAAGTTCAGATTCTTGCCTTGTTATTTCAGCAGGGAATGCCCAGTGCCCATCAGTGGTTCTAGACTGAAATGGCCATTTCTGTTGTCCTGTGCAAGTGTGGCACTTTTATTAACAACAGTCCTTTTGCATTACCCACCACTATTCTAGTTGCCAAGGCCAGTGCTGCTGCTTGGGTTCTACTGACAACACAGTTTTTACTCTTAGGGCTGAAATTTGTTTTTGTGGTTTTCCTAGGCCAAGGACCCTGGATAGCTGGGCTGTCTCTTACCCATCTCTTTGAGACCGAAAGAGGCAGAAGTGGGAGCCATTTGGAAGGATTTGGATATAGGCTGGACTGACTTTCAGCATGGACAGAATTGATGGGAAGCCCTCATTTTGGTGAAGAAGCGGTATGTGCCTTCTCTGCTCATGTGCTGTATGCCATACATGTATATCCAATGCCTTTTATCTCTCCTGGGTATAGCACTGCCCTTGGGTTCTTTGTGGTGTCAGCCTGCCTCCTGGAGATCAAATCCAAAGTACCATCATTGGTATGTTCACACTATGGAAGTGTCACCTCTCCTTAGGACTCCTGTTCGATTTACTGTTGTTCTAACCTCTTGTCTTTGTGCATTACAGCTTGTTTGCATAGCTTACTCACGTGGTTGGAATGTATACTGTAGGTGGGTCTTTTTTCAAAGCATAGTATGTATTTAAGTGTGTATCTGTGTTCAGCATATTCTAGAGAAAAGGACCAATTCAAGAGAACCATATAAACTTGGCACTTATATTTTAATAACATTTAGAACCCAAATTGCCATGATTTCTTACTGTGATCACTTGTAATTGAAATGTATCTTCATAAACTAAGACTCAGACTTTTGAACAATGTTCTCCTATGCCTTTAGAAAAGATCAGTTTATAACCACATATTAGGTTTGTTATTAATTTAGTTCTTTGACCTTCCTTTTCTCAGAACTTATTGATGGTGAGGGTTAGACTAGCCTTCTGGAAGATGTTCATTCCCCTTTGGGTTCTCCAACTGCTCACTCAGAGCTGGAGGTGACTTTTCCTGGCTTCTGAACCCAAGACCTCAGGGGCTCAGAGCCCACTGCAGGCTTGGAGCAGTTTGCTTGTTAAGTGGACAGTAAGGCTTAGAACTTGTCTTGTGTGTGAGCCAGGGGTTCACAGCTGTGCTTTCATAAACCTGTTAACAAGGAAGACATCTGGAACATTCCAGTCTCCACATGGGAGCCTATCAGGGAATGTCTTTGCATTTTGGCCTTTTACAGCCTTTGTCATATGTTTAAAAAAAGCTGCTAAGCAAAAACAGTTTAAAAGGATATTTATGCTGTCCAGTTAGTTGGTCCCAAACTTCATTAATGTAATAAAGTGTACTCTAATTGTTCAGTTAAAAAAACACAGTAGATATAAACTGTTTCTTCTGTCCTTCTGTTTCCATGCTTACTGATCAAGGACTGGTGTGTGTGGGATGGACAAGTGAGAGTGACATAGTATTTTATGTAAGGGAAGCAGGAAGAACCAAAATGCCCATATGGGAAAATTTCCATAATATGAAGCAAGATGCAGCTGATATGATAGATTGTAGATTGTTGTTGTTTTACTCTCTCTCTCTCTCTCTCTCTCTTTTTTTTTTTTTTTTTTTTTTTTTGGCTTTTTTTGACACTTTGGTGGTCTGACACCCAGCTCCCAAATAAAGCACACACAGAGGCTTATTCTTAATTATAAGTGCCTGTCCTCAGCTTGGTTTGTTGCTAGCCAGATTGTCTTATCTTAAATTACCCTGTCTATGTTTACTTACGGGTTTCTGTCTTTCTCTATTTCTGTATATCTTATTTTCACTCTTGCTTCATGGATGGCTGGGTGGCTGGATGACCACCTCCTTGTTTTCTCCTTGCTTGTCTTCCTCATTTTTCCTTCTATTTATTCTCTCTGCCTCCCAGCCCTGCCTGTTCTTGATCCTGCCATTCAGCTCTTTATTAGACCAATCAGGTGCTTTAGACAAGCACAGTAACACAGCTTCACACATGCAGTACATACAAAAGTAACACACCTTAAAATAATAGTTCCCAACAGTAAATGAACCTTTCAGTTTGTTATGGCTGAGAAGTAAATCTTTCATGAAGGGCCACCACATATGGTGGGCCCCTGTCTCTAAAATGCCACATTACTGCTGTAAATCAGGAGCAAGGGCCAGGCATAAGCAAGGGGTAATGGTGTGTACAATAGCAATATGGATGTGACTTGTACAATGATGTGGAGTGTGCCTGTCTCTGTGCCTTGGTGTTCTGTCAGAGACTGGTATATTTCTCAGTTTAGCCTCACACTCTTTCTGGATACTGGTACGATAATGGTAGCCTTCGAGGACTGAAGAGGCATAATGAGAAAGTTGACCACAGTCTACTCTGCTATTTGCTTCATCATACCTTGGTGGATAGTTGAGTTTTTGTTAAAGGTTCTTCTTCTGATCTGACGTAGAATCAAATATTCTGAAAGAACAAAACAAAAAACAAACAAACAAAAAAACCAAAAAAACAAAAAACAAAAAAAGGCAACCATCAGGCCAGGTCCTGAAGGTCACAGAATTCTGTTTGATTTTTTTTTTCCCCTTCAGCTGATGCCTGTTTCCTTGGTGGCTGCAGAATAAGAACATGCCTTTTGCTGTGGGTAAACACTTTTGGAGTGTGTGATTAATCTAGCAATTAATAAAAAAAAAAAAAAAAAGAGAGAGAGAGAGAGAGGTGGCAATTGGTGTTACTAGGCTGCAGTTGAAAGTAATACATTTGGCTTCTTTCTACAATAACAGATTGGTGGAGAAGCCACCTGTGGGGAGGAACATCCAAATTCAGGAAAGGAAGCTGCTGGGAAAAGGAACTCAGAACAGAAAAGCAAAGCATCAGAATTGGATGGCTAGCTGGCTGATAATTTCATTCACTAAATCAACCTTAAGTTTTTATTGGGTAACTCATATGTATGTGATAGTATGCCAGGTGCCAGAGATACTTCTGTATATAAGGCGTAGTTCTCCTATGAAAGGGCTCACACTGTCACAAGATAATATACACAGAAGCAACAAATTTGATTCATTGTGGTTGCTGCTGGAGAGGTGATGTTGAACGTTCACTGCTGGCAAAAGAGAGGGATGGTGGATTTTAGGAAATGGGATAGAGCTGTACTCATACTATTGAATAGTTAATTTGAGCCTGGCCTGGTAGGGCTTGTTGAGATATAAAGGTAGTCTAGCATGGCAATCAGAGGGGTACAGATGGGTGGTAGGCAGGGAAGCCAGGACGATAGGCTGGCTTTGAGTTCTGTGTCTGCCATTGACTGAGTGCTGTTGGACAAAGTGCCTCCCCCCTTCATGTGAGTCTATTTCTTCATCTGTAAAGTGGGAATGAAGAGTCCATTTCTTAGGGGTGTAGGAACATGGCTGACAGGATAAAGAGTGTGCTTAACAAGTGGGAAGACGGCAGTTCATATCCCCACAACTCACAGAAAAGCCAGGGAGGAGTGGTGGCCATTCTAATCTCAGCACTAGGAGAGTGGATCAGAGGTTCCCAGGACCAAACTGGCTAGCTCAATTCCTGAGTTCTTGGTTCAACAAGAGACCCTGTATCAGTCAGTAATGTGGAGAGTGATCAGGGAAGAAACCTGATATCAACTTGAGCCTCTGCACACATGTACATATGTGCCTGTACACTAGCACACGTGCATTCACACACAGTAGAATGTTTTTACATGCATTTTTGCATACCACACACATGCAAAAATAATGCATTTTTTCTGTGGTGTTTGAGGAATTCAACATTAGTTCATGTATGTGTCAGGCACATGAGGAACTACAGCAGCAAGGCTAAGCCAAGAATTGCCACTTATGACAAAGTAGTAAGAAGGTCTGAATATTAACTCCTGTTTTTATCCTTGCAAACATCTGCATAGACTATCTTTAAACAGTGTCTGCTCATGGGGTATCAGTGTCACTCTATAAAACACAGCTTTCCATTGGTGATCCAGGTGGCAAGTGAGTATACATTTGTTCTTTATGTTTTCCTGGGAAGGTAAATGTAAAGACACCATTGCATTGAGAAACTGATTCAGAGCCTCAGGTGTGTATTGGTGCTGAGTATTGGAAAGTACTCATTTTACCATTTCATTAGATCTGGGTTCAGGTTCTGACCTTCCCCTTTCTTATCCATACAACCTTGGGAAAATCCCACCCAGGTTTGTCTTCTACATCTCTAAATGAAGACAGCATATTTATGGGACATCTTGTTACAACAGTGGGGAAGGAATTTGAACTGTGTAGAAACATACTTTTAAGCCAGAACAGCTCTGACTGACCAGTAGAAATACAAGTCACATATATAGTTATAAAACTTAGCAGTAGCAAACATTTAAAAGGAATGTGTGAAATTATTTTTAAAAATGCTGTATCTAACTCATTATAACCAAAATACATAAAGAAATCTTTACTGCCTATACTGGCAAGTTTTGTGTGTTAACTTGACACAAGTTAGAGTCACCAGAGGAAGGAGCCTTAGTTAAAAAAATACCTTGATAAGATCCAGTTGTAAGGCGTGGTGAGTGGTGTCATTCCTGGGCTGCTGGTTTTGGTTCTATAAGAAGGTGGGTTGAGCAAGCCAAGAGAATCAAGGCAGTAAGGCATACTCTTCCATGGCCTCTGCATCAGCTCCTGTCACAGATAGTCTGCTTTGTTTGAGTTACTGTCCTGCCTTCCTTTAGACATGAACAGCAATGTTGAAGTAAGACAAATAGTTCCTCCCCATCTTGCTTTTTGGTCATAGTGTTTTGTTGGCAGCAATAGAAACCCTAAGACACTTCCTCCTCCATCCTCCATCCCTGCCCCCCAGACAGGGTTTCTCTGTGTAACAGTCCTAGCTGTCCTGGACCAACTCTGTAGACCAGGTTGGCCTTGAACTCACAGAGATCCACCTGCCTCTGCCTCCAGAGTGCTGGAATTAAAAGCATGTGTCACCACCGTCTGGCAACAATATACCATTATTTAATACTTAGTTTTGGAAATGTGGTGTGTTTTAATTTGTAATGTAGCTTAGTCTATTCTTGCTAGACTCTGAACATTCCTGTAGTTACTTGAGTGTCACACAGCAGTGTTTAACAGCATGGTTATAGGAACTAAGGCAAAGATGGAGTAATACTCTAGGGAATTTTGTTTTCTTTCTCCTGCCTCACCATCTTTCCAGTCTGCTCTCCTTCCTTGTATTGTTTTTATAGTTTTCTTATTTCTCTGAACTAATTTCCAAGGAACATTTTAAATGAGAAGTTCATTTTTGCTCACAGTATAAGGGGTACAGTCTACTGAAGCAGAAGACCATGGTGGCCGAGTCTTCACCTATTTTAGGAAGAACTTGTAGCATGGCTTACTCACATCTCAGTGGGTGAAGAAGAATGCTCAGACTGGAAGAAGAGCTGGCCTTCAAGGCCCACTCTGACAGTTACCCACTTCCTGTTTGTAGTCTTCATTGCCTGGATGTTCCATGACTTCTTAGAGTAGCATTACCACCTGGATATCAAGTGATCTAACACTTGAGGGATGTTTCTTATTCACACCATAGCACCACCTGTTCTTCTGTTTCCCAGAGGGACATGGCCTGGAATGATCACTGCTGACCACTAGGAGTACTTTGTTCATTGGATTTTGGTGGTTCACGAAGCCTGGGGCAGATTTCATAGGAAGACATTGGGAGAGGCAGCCCACTAGGAATTCATAGAAATTGTGAAGCAGTACTAGTTAGTATGTATTAGTTGCTAACCATGTGCCAGAATTATTAATTATTTAATGTTTCTAGAACACTACTAATAATTATTTCTTTCACTTTGATGATCTGGATCCTGAGACTTACTCAGAGACACACAGTAGAGGCTTGATCCTGAATGATCTTATCCCTAAGACCCCTGCTGTAGAAACACATCTTCAAGAAAAAAGAATCTTGGAAAACACTGAGCTTGCATTTGGTATTCACTACAGGGTTAGAGTGGGAAGGCCCAAGGGATTATTTGCAGTAGGCAGATCCTTGGAGCATTCCTCCTCCTCCTCCTCCTCTTCCTCCTCCTCCTCTCTCTCTCTCTCTCTCTCTCTCTCTCTCTCTCCTCTCTCTCTCTCTACCTGTCTCCCCCCTCTTTCTCCCCTCTCTCTTTTCTCTCTCTTGGCTTTTTTGAGATAGGGTTTCTCTGTTTAGCTCTGGCTGTTCTTGAACTCTGTCTTTCTCTGCCTCCCAAGTGCTGGTATTAAAGGTGTGTGCCATCATACCCTGAAAGCATCCTTAAGGGTTAATTGTACTGCAGCTCCACCTTCTGGGCACCACAATATCCCCCTCCCACTAACATGCTGTGTTCCCCATGCCAGATTCAGAACCCTGGTTGCCTGCCTGCTGCAGGGCTGACTGAGAATCAGTTTGCTGCTGTATGTCTTTGGATTTTAATGCTTAGGGGATGGATTGGGCCTGGTCACTAAGGGAGCAGCCTCCCTCACCTCTGGAATTACCTTGGATGGTTAAGGTGACATGTGTATTCGGCTGAGGAGAGTTGCTCTCTGTGATGTGGTCCTCTGTCCAATAGTTCCTAAGTCAAGGACAGGTGGTGGCTATCACTCTGCATTTGGCCACAGGCCACTGAGTGCTTTGCCAGCAATTTTGGGATGGAGATCTTCCCGGCCTCTTTGGCCCAGAGGCTGCAGCTTGTCTCATAGAGCTGGGAGCAGCTCCTTTCAGCCCTGCTCTTTCATCACAGTAGTGGGGGTGGGAAGTGGGCAGAAGCACAAGCATTCAGTAGGCTCAGTCCCCCTGGAACTAGAATTAACTCCCCCAAATGCTAATTAAGATTTTCTTTCTGGAAACAGTGCTTCTTAGATCCCAATTACAGAATGAAGAGCTTACCATGTACTGTCCTCAGGCATGGCATTCTAGCATTCTAGCCGAGACTGCTTGGAAAAGTTCTGTATCCTCTGCTTGGCTGTGCAACTTTGAGTAAGTTTTTTGACTTCTCTGATCCTGAGCAGAATGGGATCACTACATTCTGAATCTGGTCAGGTTGTGTTCACTCTTTAGAGTAAAACACCTAGACTAGCCTACTAAAGGCTTGATGCATGGTAAGCATCCCTAAAATTGCAACACAGTTGCTTGTGGCTTCTGGAGCATTTAGCCCATAGTCATAGTTTCCAGACAGGCAGATTGAGGCACAGACTGGCCAAGTTCCTGCCCCAGACTTGTGTAGCCCATAGGAAGCTGAGGTAGGATTTGAACCAGAGGTTTTTGACTTCCTATTTTCCTGTGCATGGTGGCAGAACCATTTGGGGCTTGTCCATGATTATTAACTGAAGGGCATGTTTCTTTTAGAAAGAGGGTCTTTGGCAATTAATATTGATTGCTAGCCTGGTGGGATTTTGAATTATCTAGGAGACAAGCCTCTGATCGTACCTGTGAGAGGTTTTCCTGAGTAGCTTCCTTGCACTGGAATGATCCAGCCTGAATGCAAGGCAGAATCACCACGATTTGACATGCTGGACTGACTAAAAGGTGGAACGTGAACACCAGTGTTAATCTCACTGTGCTTCCTGACCAGAACGTAGCCACCTTTACCTCATGTTCTTATCATCTACACTTTCATTATCATGATACTTAATACTCTTCCCTTGTCAGTTATTTTGTCATGGCAATAAGAAATTAAGTAACATATTCCTCTTACCCCTAAATAATTCTGGGGAAAATGGGGCCAGTGCTGTTCATTTTATGGTACTAAGCATAGCTAGCACCCGAAGCCTGGAAGTGTTAAGACCCTTTGAATCCCTGCCCTGGTCCATACTCAGGGGTTACAGGAGCCCAACAAAGCATCAGATTAGCCAAGAAAAATGAAGCCTGTGTGGAGGATGGAAAACAGGACCAGAAGATAAAAATGGTGGAGGTGGGAGAGGAGGAGAAATGTCAGGGTGGGAGGTGAGAGAATGAATCCAGGCAGCAAAGGAGGAGAAACTAGTGATTTATACTTGGCTGGAGGTGGAAGATTGATCTTGGTCCTGCTTAGGGAGTGTGTGGGGAAGGAAGAGGGCAAGGATGTATGATGCAGGCAGCAAGCAGAGTAGTGGGAATGTAAAGAAGGACCATCAGAGCAGGTCAGACAATTTCAGTACCACAATTCTGTGGGGGATGGAGAACGGAAGACAGCACTTTGAGCTCAGCACACTTGCTCTGTACCCCCTGGAAGACTGTGTGAGTAAGGACTCCTAACCCGGACCCAGATTTTACTGGGTACTTCCCAGCTTCCCAGCAAGGTCCATGAGTTCCTTTCCAGCCCAGTGTTTCCTTTAACTCTATTCAGAAAAGTTGATACAAATAAACTCCACCATGAGTCTCTTTCATCCAGGAAGAGCTTATGTTTGCTCATGTAGGTATGTCTCTATGGAGTGCTGGAGGCATTAAAAAAGAGGTATTGGGGGCTGATCCAAGGGCTGCTTGTGGACAGGGCAGGAAAAATAACACCAAACAGGGAGTCAGACCTGCAGGAGTGCTTCAACCGTGTGGATTCTCTCTGCTTAGGATCTTGTCATCTTGGCTCTCTGAGGGGGTGGGACAGAGGTGCATGGGGCAGCTTTCTGGTTTTTTTTTTTTTTTTGGCTTTAATGGAAGAGGATCATTCTGCTCTGGCTCTTCCTCCAGTTCCCAGCAGGAGGTGGGTGAGGCCTTTGGATGCCCTCTGCTGAACATCTTACATGCTAGAGTGCTTTTATGTGGAAACTCAGGTTCAAAAACATAAATAACCCAGGTTGAGATGGTGGCCATGGTGTGCTGAAGGAGAAGAACAACAGCCGTTTATTTTCCCAGGCACTATCTTCAATTCTTAGATGGAAACTGGGCCTATGCCCTCTGCTCACGTGTTCTAAAAAAGACTCTTTATGTCATAGGTGCTCAAATACCTACTTAATGAGATACCCAATGGAGGCAAGGTCAAGTTTAAGGGTGTGTTGGCTATTTCTGCTCTGCCACATAGCTCTTGTGATGGACAAGCCAACTTTCTGAGTATCTAGTGATAATGGCTGTCTGATTTGATATCTTCTCTTCTAGATGCTTCTAGATCTTCCCCACTTTTCCTGTGCTATTTGCTTTGTATTGCAGAGTTTAACTGCCACAACACCATTGTGGATGGTTTATGAATTTACTTAGCTCTGCTCTTCAATATATTTGAAAGGTAATCAACTAAGTCTACATTCTTCCTTATAGAGCAGTAATCCAAAGTCTGATGTTGTTTTTCTACCCCCTTTAGTGTGCTTTGTTGAGTGAAAGAAAGCTCATTGCTCAATGAAAAAGTTTCAGAGAAGGGAGAAGAGGGGAGATGCATTCTGTATGGGTATGCCTATGTCATTGCAGTTGGAAAAGCTGCAATGAAGGTCGAGGTTTCCATGCCCTGCTCTGAAGACCTCCCTTCTTTTGGTTGTAGATCTAAGTTTGGCCCCATTGTGCTGCAGCTACACCTGGGTTCTAACTTCAGTCCTGCTACTTATCAAAATTTATGGGAGTTTGTCCTCTGTCACTTGTGTACTTCACTGACATAGGGCTGGCACATCACAGGTATACATTAAATGTTAATTGAATTCCAGATAAAGAAAAAAAAAACATTGTGAGAGACGAACTGTTTCCTCTCCTCCTGGGAGATTCCCAAGTTTCTTTTCTATTACCTGTTTCTGTATGGAGTGGTGCTGAAATTATGAGATGTCATTGCCTGGGCTGGGTAAACCAGAAATCAACAATCTTTTCAAATTCCTTGTGCTGTATATTCTCTGCATGTTTACATACAGTCATCTCAGTATACAGGCATGATAATAACACTGGCTGACTTTGCAAGGCATGAAAATAATTTCTGGGTCTTCAAGCCATATGGGTGAACCTCAGAATTAAAGACTGCCACAGGACATGAACAGGACTGACTGTGAAAGCTGCCAGGAATTCAGGTAAGAATTCCAAAGATAAGAGACAAGAGAAGCAGGGTCAAGCACTAACTTCAAAATGATCAGAATTTAGACAAGACATATAAAATGAGGAAGCAAGAGAGAGCCCTTATTCTGAATCCAAATATTTTTAATCATGGCTTCTTTGTCTAGCCCATCTACTCAGATATCTTCCTTTGTAGTACAAATTGATCTGGAACTAACTGGCCAGCAACTCACAGCAATCTTCCTGCCTCATCCTACTGAGTTCTGGAATTAACTGACCTTTTTAGATCCAACTAAAGATCCCTGCAGTTTCCTTCCAAGTTCACCAGTCCCTGGGCCACACTGCTTGACCTGATCCTTCAGCCTCTGTATGGTCCTAATTCCCTGGGCACTGACCCAAAACAGCACTCGCACTCTGAGTTGGTATTAAGTATGACAGGGCTAAAATTAGGGCTGTTTCCACAGATATCTACACATCTGTGGAGCAAATATGTTTGGCTCTCAAGTGGAACAAAAGTCGTGTTTCCATTCTGACTGCAAAGTAACCCTAGGCTCTGGGAAACCCAAACAATCCCATGTGTGCTGGTGCTTCTGAACTTTCTAAAACCCTTGGGTCCTTACCTGTGCAAGCAATCCCATGGTCACGTGCCTGTGAAGAGTCACAAAACATCAAGCAGGAAAGGCAAAGGGATACAGCATGTGGACTAAAATGTGATACCAGCATCTCAGTGTTCTTGCTTCATGCTAGAGGAGTGGTATGTTCTTTCCACTCCATTCCAAAAACAGGAAGACAGAAAGAATCCACTCTCCTTCGAGCTACCATATCACCCAAAGCCAAGAGTTAAGAAACTTGACTTCAACTTATTCAGAGAAACATCCTAGGTCTCTGAGATCAAAGGTGAAGATGGTGTGACACCAAACCTGGCTAACACTGGTCATCACTGCTTACGTCTAGGCTTTATGCTCAAAGTTTCAGCAGATAATCTCTGCACCTAAGTTAGAGCTTCAGATGTGTATCCCCAAAGTAGGTATAATAACTCATGTAATCCTCAACAGACTCCTGAGTCTGTGGCATTTTCTAGAAGAGGAAACTTACAAAGACTCACAACCTTGCTCAATGTCACAGGTTGGATGTGATGAAATCTGAATTACAATCCAGGCTCAGAATGTTCTTACACAGCTATAACTGCCTAAATCAAGAAGTGATTGATGAAGACTTATTCTCTGGTGGTCAGGTTTCAAACACCTTGGTCTCTTCATCTATTTTATATGTACTCCACTTGCCTGTACAGAATGTTCTGCACTAGGTAACCACACAAATTGACAACTGAATTAAACTATAGTGGCCTCCAGACATCTCATAATTTCAGCACCAGTCCATATGGAAACAGGTAATAGAAAAGAAATTTGGGAATCTCCCAGGAGGCAGAGGAAACAGTTCCTCTCTCACAATGTTTTTTTTTTTTTTTTCTGTATCTGGAATTCAGTTAACATTTAATGTACACCTGTTATGTGGAAACAAAAATAGAAATCCATTTCCCCAGTAACTTGTTCTTAGGCTTAAATTTTGGAGTCAAAGCATTTTTAAAATATATAAATTGGATTAATCCAGCAGTATTTCTTTTAACTGTTGTTATTTCCTTAGTAGACAAACAAGTTAAAGATAACAGAACAGCGTACAATATCCAAAGTTTCTCTGTGCTTTCCATCTTTACATGGCTTATTTTTTACTCTATTTCTTCTACTTCTATTTTTACATAGAAGTAACTTTTATCTGTCCTGGAATTCACTGCATACCAGGTATCTGTTTGTCTCTGGGATTAACAGCGTGCACCACCACACCCAGTTACTCTACTTCCTTTTTTTCTTTTTTAAACTATTGTATCCTGTTTCTTTTTGTCTCCCAAGCCAACGTATATTTTAAAACACACTGTAAAACTTTAGCAGTTTTTCTTAATGTGAATCTGTCTTTACTGTAAATCTTACTCTTGTTTTGGCCACAAATCTTTATCTGTTAACCAACAACATTGCTAAAATGAAAGCCACAGTTGTTTTAGCCGTGGTCTATTCAAGATGGCGGCAGCTACCTTTACTGCCAGAACTGAGAGCTGTGCTCACTGCCATGGTCTAAGCTGCCATCCAGAAGCATGCTGCCAGCTTGGAGATGTAGTCACTGCGATCGCCAGCCCAATAAATTGTTAGCAAAGCTCTTTAAAATCTGTGCAGTTTTTTGCCACTTATGCTGAGTCAGGAAACTTCCCTAACCTCAACTGACAGATTGTGGGCCCGAGACTTATCTTTAGTCAAGTAGTCAAGAGTTAAACTAAGGTCAGGTTGTCAGTCAGTCTGTCCTATGATAAAACTACAAAGACATCAAAGACACACATAACGAAAACACACAAAACAGAAACTAACAGATCCAGACAAAGGAGACCAGTCCGCTTCTTCCACCATCAGGCAAAAGAATCAAATGGCAGCGGAATACAACAGAGTTTGGTCCTACGGACCAGAAGGAAGCCAATAGCCTCCTCACCTCCCGGGGTGTCCCCCAAGACAGCAAACAGATGGAAGCTGGTGGCCTCCTCACCTCCCGGGGTGTCCCCTGAGGCGGCAAACATATTCAGACAATAGAACTCCGACCAACAGATGGAAGCTAACAACTGGGCGTCCTCAGGCTTCCGTAAAGTTTCCTCTAGGGCAACAGCCTGTGACCATCCTAGCACATCTGCTGGTCACGGTCCCCTGGTCCTTATGGCCCAAGAGGACAGCTGCAAACTGAAACCGAGAACGCACATTCCAGAATACAGATACCAGAAAACATAAAACAGGTAACAGAGAAGCCGGCACACACAGGGACACATACACACAAAATCAGAGGGAATCCCTGTACCTCCAAGTTGGTCGCGATTTCCCTGCCAGTGCACCAAATGAAAGACCTGGAGAGCTTAGTTCCTTGCGCTCCCACTCAGGAAAGGCGCCCCCCCCCCCATATCACTCACGAGAAGCAGTCTTGATGCAAAAGCATGAGGTCCTTTATATTCCAAGTGCACTGGGGTCCTCAGCCATACACCACGTGTGAGTAGAGGACTGGGATGCTGGGTACGGACTTGAGACAGCTTTTATAGGGTTATAACAAAGCCTGCACATTGTAAACCAATCATCTCATAGCATCCAGTGCAGACCAATTAATTTAAACTATCCAAGCCCACGCTTAGCCCAGGAAGTCTTCTTTTGTATGGGCTTCTGGGTGGGGTGACAAGGCTTATTTCCTGTGTTCACTCACTCACAGGTGCTGTCGTAAACAGCCCTGTCGTAAACAGTCAAGAAGGTGACTTTTAGTCTGGGATTTAGACTCCCAGATTCCTGGGGTCAGTAGAGAGTTAGGCTAAATTTTTCCATCCTTACAAGAGCCCGTAGCATGGAGGATGTTGGATGCAGGGGGATGAGGGAAGTTCTGTGAGGAGATGATTTTAGGATACTTGGGAAATCATCCTGGCCTTCCAGCTTAGTAAGAATCCCTGTAGACTATCTGACAGAAATAACATCATTTAATTTTGTGCCATTTGAAACATGATATTTAGTATTAATATTTTTACATTAATCAATGGTTATTTGTTTTGATAAATATGGGTTCCTTGCTTAGTTCCCAGGACTACAGGGTTGTGTTTCCACTTGCTGTAGACACTTGAAACAAAATGTGTGACAGTCCTGTATAACTGTTCGGAAACTAGATTTTGAGAATGAAAGAAGTGGATGATTCTTGTACTGTCTTTTCGTACACATTGTGCACTTTAAGTGTGATGCATTCTGTTAAAATTGGACAAGTACTGTGCTAGGGGCTGCAGAAAGTGTAGTGAAGATTGGGCTGGGTTCCTTCCTGTGAATGATTGGTGAAGGTGAGTGAAGCACAGGTAGACCAAATGGCTCTATAGGTGGTGCAAGCACTCAGAACTTGAATCACATCTCCTCTTGTCCATCTGTCTCAGCATGCATTGAATGTGTGCTAGCTTCTACCAAATTTTTGGATACTTCTGTGGTTTGGATGTAGTTTGAGTGTGACTCTCAAGGGTTTGTGCTCCAGAAGCTTGTTCTTCAGTGTGCCCTGTGAGCAGTGGGGTAACTTTGAAGAGTGGATCTAGTAAAAAGTGCTATGCCTTTGAGGTGTTACCTTTGAAAAGGATTAATGTGAGTTTCATGTAGAGCATGTAAGTTCTGTTGAGAGTTGGTTATTTTCTAACAAGCCTGGTCCTTGAATCCTTTTGGCTTCCACCTCACATCTGCTTTAAATGGGTAGCTTCTGTCATGTTGTGATGTAGCTAGAAGGTTTTTATAGCTCCATGCTAGCATTATGCTCTTGAGCTTGCCAAACTATGATCTAATAATCTTCCTTATAAATTGTCAAGCCTCAAGTGTTTTTCTGTTGTGAAAAAATGGACTAGTAAGATACTTTTTATTGTTGTAATTTAACAATATTGTGAAGTAAATGTGGCCTTTCCTTTGAAAATGAAAGAAAACTCTAAGAGTAGAGGACCAATGATAATGTGGGAAAGCTACCATTGTTAAGAAGTAGATCAGAGCTTCTGTATGGGCCCATCTCAAACCAGATGCAGCTTTGCAAACTCACTGGCTCCACCACATGTCTTGTTTAGGTTAAAGACATTTTTTTTTTTCCATGAGGTGAAGTTATGTCAATGTCACTTTGGGGGAAAAAGAAGCCAATATTCTTCATAGGATATGCTGGCATGTCTCCAGACAAATGAAACAAAATCTACTTTTTCTGATGGTTAAAATATTTCAAGGTTAGGTTGTGAAGAAGAATAGGTCAAGATGAACTGAGCTGCAGTCTTATTGGGTAGAACAAAATTGCATCTTGTGAGTTTGATGACATTTATAGTTCCTGGCTGAGCCTTCCTTTCCTTAGGTGGGTTCAGATATGAATGAGTTTCCTCCTGGACCTGGTTACAGAATAGAAAGCAGAGAAATCATGCTTTTGGATGGAAGTGGAAGCCACTGCAATCTGTTTACACTAGATATGAGTAATACTTTAGTATACAGACTTGCCTCTGTGTGTTCTGTATGCTGGTCATAACTATGAACTAAACATGGCTCATTTGGGAGCCAGGAAGTGACATGAGGCAGGGCCAGGAATTCAGGTTAGAAGCAGCAGAATTGGATGAAAGTAATCAAGAGAGATAACATGGAAGGAAAGACAGAAAGAGGAGCCCAAAGGATGAAAACCCATATGAGCACAGCCAAAATTTAGACTAGATTTTTATGTCCCAGGGAGTGTAGGGTAAGGGTGTTTTAGCTTCTAAGAATAAATATAGGGTGATGTGGCCAAGGGGAAAGACTTGATATATAGATTTTTATTGACTAAAGTCCAGATGTCTCTTTCCTCTGCTGTTTAAAGGCAGTCATTTAGCTATGCCTAACCATCAGTCCATCCATCTATCTACTCACCCACCTGCACAAATCATCTACTTGCCTATCCATTCAGTCACCTAGTACCTACACATCCATGAATACAGTATCTGAGTCTCTCATCTTTGTGTGGCATGGGGGATATGGTGATATACAGGAACTGTCCTTATTCTTATGAAGTTCCCAAGCATGCATTTCTCAAATAGTCAAGGGTAGTTTGGGATGTTCTGGACTTTAAGGCCAATGGTACTATATCCATGCAGCTTTCACTAGCAATGTGTGCGTTGACTTTCTCACTTTCTCTCTTGTATTTCATTATACTCAGTGAGTCTTTATCTCTCCTAAGAATAGTGCCCTCTATGTCCTCCTTGAGCTTGGGATCAATTGTAGACATTGGCAGAAAGTTAAGGATACTGAGTTAGAAGGAAGCTGTTTCACATGCAAGGGGCTTGAAGCAGGGCTTGAAAAGAGTCATCATTGATCTGAAGGAGCTCCCTGATCTTCCTAAGGTCCCATCTTTTTTCCTCTCTTCATCTATTAATTCTGTGGGCTGTCAGGTGGTGTAAGAATCAAGGGAACTCTCAGTCCTCACTGAAGCTGAAGCTCAACAATGCCCATTACCTATGTACATACATATTCTACAGTCACCTGGTAACATGGAGGAAGGACGCAGGCATTTGTCTTGGACTGACAGAGACCACATATTTACTTAGTTTTCAGGACAAGCTGCTGTCAAGTATGAGTATGACAGAGAATTCTTGGTACTTCAGAACCCCAGGATGCTTTTGGTGTCTTCAATTTCAGGACCCACAGTTTTCAACCCTTTGAAAGCTCTTAATTCACTGGGCTCTCAGGTCTTTTAGAAAAGAGATGGCATTTTCCAGTTATGATCAGGGTTCTGAGGCAACTACTGAAAGTAGAGTACCAACATAGCTTACTCTGTATCATGTTTCTTAATTTTATTGCCTTAATTAACCGGGTGAGGCTATGTTAATCTTACTTTAGAAGGGATCAAGCAGCATTGCTGTGGAAGAGTGGGACTTGATCTCTAATATGTCCATACCAGTGTTCCTGTTGCCACCATGCCTTGTGGAGAGCTTGGGACAATAAACTCACTGCTGAGATAAAAAGGGAGTGGGAGTACCTGCCTTTTGACACATGTTCCTATGCTTGGGCAAGAAGATTGACTGATGTAGCTCACTTTTATCTTCTATAAATAAACATTAGTAATGAGATGATGGTGATGATTACATCTTGCTGAGTATGGTGAAGCTCATCTCTAATCTCAGGATGAGAGGAATAGGCAGGAGGATGATGAGTTCAAGACCAGCCTAGGATACTATAGCAAATAAAACAAAATGAGTATGGAGACAAAATGGGGATGAAGTTCAATGGAAGGTACTTGCCTAGCATGCATAAGATCCTGGATTCAGCCTTTAATACACACACTCTCTCTTAGGCTATAATAAGGATTTAAAAAGATAAATTAGAACATGCCTGAAACATTGGTCTCTAGGACATTTTTGCTATAAGAGGAACATTACACATCAATAAAATTGTCGGTATATTTACTTTTGCTAATTTTGACCATGCACTTTCCTTTATTTATTAATAGACTTACTATACTAATGAAAAAGAGCTTTTGCTTTGTAACATGAACAGGCATAACACCATGTGGCCACTGAAAATGTAAAATTGATCTGAAATTTAGCCTATAGGCTGACACTGCCTTTCTTGGTATTCAACTTGCAGCACTTGATGCTACATTATCTAAGGTTCTACTATTGTGACAAAATATCTAAGGTGCTTCTTGTCTGTGTTCATGTAGCACATTACAGTGGGAATGTGTGGGAAAGAATAACTAACTGTTTACCTCATGGCAACTGGAAATCAAAAGTGAGAGACTGGAAGGGTCCATCCCAACTTCAAGGTCATGTCTCAGATGACCTAAACTTTATTATATTAGGGCCTAATTCCTAAAGTTTCGCTCTCTTCTGTCAGCACCCACAGGCTGAAGGCCACTACTTATGGGCCTTTGGTTGACCATATCTAACTTATGGTATCATGAAATCCTGTATCCCTTCACTGCCCTGACCTCAGTTTGTCACCTGTAGAATGAAGATCTGGACATCTTTCAGTCCCCAAACTTAGAGGTTTCAGATGCCTTAGGAATCTGTTCTTGTCTGAGCTGTCCCAGGTAAGAATGGGAAAGTGGCTCCTTTGAACCCTGAGGTCTCTATGACCCTTTAAGACAGGGAATTCTTTTGAGTTCCACTAGCACAGCTTCTGGGGATTCACTTTGTACTATGAGAAGGCACAGTAAGAGGTGAAGGCTTAAGCTTGTTTTGTGCTTGTGCTATTTTCCCCAAGTATTTTTCTTACCTCCCAAAGGTCCTCCCAGTGGCTTGTAGGCTCCCAAGGCACTGTTCTTAAAGCAGCAAGCACAGTCATGCAGCATCAGTATAGTGGTTCCAGTATAAGCGTAAGTTCACAAAGTCAGCTCTCTGAAGCTGGCATGCTCCTCAAGCCCAGCACCTGACAAATGGAAGCTGCCTGTGTGCAGTGAAGTGGTTTACAGTTGCCAAAGTTAGATCTGTTGTGTGATTGGTTAGAGTTCCCTTCCTATCTGATCAATTTTATTTAAAATAAATGCTTTGTTTGGCTGGGAGAGCCCCTGAGTCCTAATGACTGACACTTACCTCTAAATCACTTTGTGAAATATTTAAGTAAGCATTTCATTCTCACCTTTCTCCCAGTGCACATTAAATTTAGCTTTCCATGCTCCTGCCCACATCATTTCTTGAAACTGTCTATCTGGTGATGATATTTATTACTTCCATCTTTGGAATTCTAGTCTTTTGGGGTCTCCTCACTATCTGGGTATCAAAGCTCATAGTGGATTTTCTACTGCCCTTGAGGAGCCCGTTGTTCTTCTGGCAGAATAGCCAGATTGGAAAAAAAAGGGCATATGTGAGCCATTTCGTCTGCCCTCTGAACCTGCCTTTAAGATGTGACTTTAGCTAAATTTCTGCTTGCTCTTGGAAAAAAAAAAAAAAAAATGGAGAGTGGAAGCAAACAGAAAGATAGTGGCATATGGGGCCATCTGACAGCTAGTCTTAAAGGGACTTTGTACCATTGTTTTCTTTTCCCCATAATTTGCATTAAGGAAACAAATTCAGGTACTGGGGAAATGGCTCATTCAGTAAAGTACTGACCTTGTGCAAGTGTTAGGATCAGGATTACCAACACTCACATGGACGATGGGCATCTGTGACTAGCACTGTGAGGCCAAAGACATGGCAATATCTAAGTTGCTGGCTAGCTAGCCAGAAAAATCTGAACTCACTAAAAGACCTTTTTCCTAAAAAGTACATTGGCTTTCACTCACAGAAGGTGCAAGTTACCATAGTGATTGTCTGTAGAGAGCTGGGAAGTGCTGTGCCTTAAAGATGGCGCTGGCCTCCGCCTTCCACCTCCCCGAGGGTGAGCACTCTCTGGCTTAAACAAGCCCTTATTTGGTTAAGTCTGTTCAGCCTTCTGCTTCCATGTTGGAGGAAGCCTATCTGCAGGGTCCACGTAGCTCACTGGGGTTGGTTAGCACAAGGGGATTTAAGCCTGTGCAGGGGCCCCGCGGGTCAGAAGAAGCATGTTCAAGGATCCTGATTAAAACTGCATGAAGAAGATCTTCCCAGAGTCGTGTCTTCCTTGCTGGTCGAGGTTGGGCATGTACAATTGTCCTGTGCATGCTAGAGAGCCTGGGAAGCTGGCAGCTGACTCAATCTGGTAGCTCGGAGCCTCCGAGCTCCAGGGCAGGGCAAGGTGAAAGTCACAGAATCCAGAGGTATCAAAGCTGGAGCCAAGTGTTCAAGGGATATATCAGAATACATACAGAAAGATGATTCAGAAGCCAGCTCCCCCACCTTCTACTTTACTTTTGCATTTAGCCTGGAATGATTGATTGGTGGTGTCCACTCTGTGGGTAGGTCTTCCCCTTCATTTTACTGATCCACATACTAGAATCATCAAAGGTCTTTGCTAGTTCTTTTGGCATTGTTCAGTTTAGTCAAGTTAATACCACCACTTTATAACATTGGGTCCTTCCCAAAAGGCTGAGTTCCACCCCTGAGACTGGATTTAATACAGATTCATTGACTGGGGCTTAGCACACATGTTCTGAAAGAAAGCGTCTGGTGTGATTTTGACTGCTGTCTGGGTGAAAGGCAGACTTTGATGATCTCTTGTCTGATAGATTAGGGGACATGTCTGATAGATTAGGGGACAAGAGAATGATGTGCGCAGGAAATAGGGTTCTCTCAGTATCCTATTCTACCCATCCTCCCAGGCCAGTTTAATTGCCTCCTTGCTTAGAAAGAACTGGGGCTCTTTGACTAGAAACCATTCTTGTCAAAGAACATCTCTTGTACTCCTGTCTTTCTGCTTCAGTAATTGTAGGACCAGCCATAAGCTTGCAGATGATAGAGTGCTACCTGATTCATTGTTGAGCCCTATAGTACCTTCTCCAGACTCTTAGATCTAGTTGTCTCATCATATTTATTTTAAGTATATCACTAGTTAATTTATGAATGAATGACTTTCTGAAGTCTTTGATTTTATAAAAAATACTGACTCTCCCAAGATACAAGATACTTCTTTCCTATTCAGGTCAGAAATAATATAGCTCATTTTTATTAAATTGCCTTTGTTTTTTTTTTAACCCGAGGGAGAAAAACTCTTTACTTTTCCTTTGTAATTAGCCTTGATGATGGGACTATGACTTTCATTATGTTTTATTTTTTGCTTTCCTGAAATTTATCAAGTGGCCTCTTTAAAGGTTGTTCAAGAGAGCAAGGGAATTTGATTAGAACACTATGGGGATTTACTTTGTATTTTTTAACAAATAGGGATTATGATGGAGAGGATAGAGAAATTTCAACCTGGAGCTATAATAAGGGCTGGGAAGGAGACACTCCCAAGACAAGATTTATTTATATTTTTCAATCAACTGCTAAAGTAATTAATAAGTCACTTTTATTTTAGAGATTGTTAAACCCTAACCAGAAGACAGCCAAAGATGGCAAATTTGGAAAATGAGTAGTCTCCTTGTGAGTGCATATGGACTGGAAGATTCTATATTGAACATTAAATCACTTTTAATGCTTGTTTCACCTGCTGTTCATCCATTTGCCTTCAGTAAAACCAAGTAGCCTAGAAGACCCTCAGGAGAGCCCATCTTTCAGGTCCAGAGATACCTACAGGGCATAATAGGAATCCAGGGTTATAGGAATGTTCTGGTAAGTTGGAAGGTTTTTTTCCCCCAGAACCAGGTAACTATCTAGGAAAGGGTGGTGTAGAGTAATCTAGAAGGATAAGGGGCTCTTTCTTTTTGTTAAGCTAATGGTAGACCTTAAATTCACTTTATTATATCCTTATCTGTATGATGAGGCTTGTTTCTATTGATAACATTTTTTTTTTTTTTTTTTTTTGCTACATATTTGGCCTGGGGGGAGAGGCAGTCACTTTGTGTGTAGGTTGGCTCTGTGACCTCACCCCATATCCCCTGCCCACTGTGGATGAAATCTGTCTATAGCTTTAGAGTACTACATTTGGAATGCTCTTTAGCATTAGAATAATCCTTAGAACTGAGCTCGGGCCTGGCATCTGTCTATTTGAAGCATCATTAATAACTTCAATCTTTAATGAGTACTTGCTGAATATCTGGAGTGGATTCCAGGGGTTGCAAAGATCTAGGTCATACTTGCAATTACACAATCTAATAATGTAATGAAAAATAAAATTGAGTGATCAATTTTATTGAGTCCTTGCTCCTTGCCAGGCACTCTGCTAATGGTTTGCCTATATCTTGTCTATTCTGAACTCTACAACAATTGGGAAAGCTTCCATTAATAATCCGTTTACAGACAGAACATTAGAGGTAGAAAGAGCATACAACTTATATGATGATAGGGAGATGGTAGTGAGTTTATTTCAAAGGCAGGATTTATGCTGGACAGCCACCTACAGAATACTTGTTCTTACACCCATACTCTTGTTGCCTTGCATGGTAGGAGGTACTTGCTGTGACCCTTAGGCAGTGGGGAAAGAGAGGAAAGTTGAGTGGGAAGTTTATAGGGATAAACTAGAGGAGGCTTCTCAGAAGAGGTGATTGACTGCCTTGGTTTAGAATGTGAGATCAGGAGTATGACTGTAAGGGGCCAACTAGAATTTAGAGTAGCAAACAGGACTATTTGGAGAACTGTAGATGGCACTCTATGCTGGGATAGAAAATAGATAGATCCACTATGTTGGAAAACTCAAGGATAACATCCAAACTGTCTTCCAGTTTAGTAGTCACTAGCCACATGTGGCTACTTGAACTAAATTGAAATTCAATTCTATTAAAAATTTGTTTCCTTGGTCTCTGTGGCTACATGTAATGAATTGTTACTTCAATGGAGGACACATGTGTGCAATTTTGTGTATTGCCCCCAAAAGTTCTATTGGACAGTATAGGGCTGACTAATTTCCATACTTGGCACATGTCAGCTAGGCTTCACCTGCTGTTGCCTGGCTCCCAAGAATACAAAATTCCAGGGAATTTGTTCTAGTGGAAGCCTGTCTTTTGACTGACTGTCCCTGAAGTGGTTGATTGGAGGCTGTGGTGTTTGTGTGTGTACTGTGCACTCACTCCAAAGGTGAATATTTATGACATTTTTAAAACAGCATTTTCCAGGTCAATATATAAAATATAATCCCACTGAATATGCCATTTTCTCCATAAGCCAGGAGAGCTACTAGTTTCATTAAAAAGGCTGTGGCAAATCTATTTTTAATTTTACTTTTTATTAAAAACACCTTACTGCTCAAGATCATAATCTCTAACTGAATAATAGGTGTCATTTTAGAGTTGAGAATAGCCAGCAAAATAGCACATACTGGAGGTTCTTAAGAAATAGGATTTTGTGCTTTACATTATTGTAGGGACAAAAATAGGTCAAAAAGCCTTTCCTTTCTACTTCAAGCACAATGTTCTGACTTTCCAGATGGTGAGAAGCCATTTAGCAGTGTGAAAGGATTTTCATTTAGATAATGGTAACCTTGCTTAATTTTACAAACTTGGTTTTATAAAAGGAGCATGGCTCTCTTTGAAGCTCTATAGGCAGTTGTTAAATATTTCAGACTTTTTTTTTGTGGCCAAGAGATTCTGTTTGTAAGATTTCTGATTCACTCCTACATTTTAAAATGATTTGTCACTACTTTGGAATCTGTGGTTTGTGCTTGAGTTCTGACTCTGTCTCTGTGGTGTAGGGAACTCCCTTTGCATCTTCTGGGTATCTCTTGATTTTGTAGCTTAATATTCATTCTGCTTCATTTAGCTCTGTAGGAACCATGGGCATACCCACTCATGGACTTCAGGGAAGATGATAAGAGACAGGGCAAAGATGACTAAAGGATAACTCATGACCTAGTCAGTCATAAGATCATAAGGCTTTTGCAGGAATTGTTGAGCTACAATTTTAAAGGAGAAAGGTTTTCTTTTGGCTCAGAATTCAGCAGTGGCAAAGGCATACTGGCTGGACCAGGTTGGTGGGAGCATGTGGCCAGGCTTGCTCCTAACTCTTGACCAGAGCTGTAGCCAAAATTAGGGCTGATCCATGCTCTTTCCTTTGTTCCCATCTCTCAAAGGTTTCACAATCTCCCCAAACAGTACCATAATCCAGGGAGGGGCCAAATACACAAAAGTGCTAGATCGTATCATACCTTTTCTGACAAGGCTTTGTGATCATAAGCCATTAGATGTACTTTAAAAGCTAATTTAGTTGAATGTCTGTAGCTTTGATGGGAAAAACCCTCTTTAAAATGTCTTAAAACTGGTTTAGAATATCTGTGTGTCTGCCAGTGGGAGGCATGGGGAGGGATGGGAACTTATAGATGGTGCTTGCCTCTTATCTAGGGCTGCTGTAAGGATGTAGGAAAACAAATATCCACAAGCTATTAGAAACACTGTATTACTAGTTGCTTTTAGAGGATGCTGGAGTCTTTTAGATCACATTTGACTTTTCTTGTCAGAGAGGCCTTAACAGTTTTTGTTTAGAAATCAAAGCTTGTATGAGAGACTGAATTGTATTACCCTCGATATTTGAGAAGATAGGCTTCAAACTAACTTTTAAATGTATAGATATGAGATGGTTTTAAACACTGTAAAGCTACAACAGACTCTTAATTTCTTATTTTGCTCTCTGGAACTTCATGCTTTCTTTTGGGGATTCTCTTTATTTAAGGTGTTGGATGTACACTTGGTGGATTTGGGTGCCGATTTGGTGAAATTGTTAAGTCAGACATCTTACTTTGAATTTGGATAAAATTCCAAGACTAGTCATTATGGACACATGTTTTTCTTATGTTGGTTGGCATTGTTTCAACCTCTTTCCTGTGGAGACTGTTTCTTTAATGATCTGGTGTGTGGATTACTCCATAATGATTTTATAAAGCATCAGTCAGTAGAATGAACAGATTCTTATATCCTATGCAATAGAAAGTGCTTGGATTTTGTACAAATACAGATTTACCTACCCACTGTAGCAGGTGATTGCCATGGCCCAGTGAGGGGTACTGTTCTTTACAGTGATGTTTGTGCCAGGGCCTCATACCTGGCAGCCAGGCAGTAATCACTTTAAAAACAGTAATTTAAATGGGTTATTTTTAAGGCAAGTCATTCTGGCTCTAGGGAAATGAAGAATTATATTAAAGAATCAATGAACCCCTCCAGCATTCATCTTCTAATTCTTTGGGTAAGTACATCTTGTTTTTAGTAGATGCTCTTCTTTTTTGATCTGTGCTAGTCTTAGTACTAGAAAAGGGTTCTCTGCCAGTTGCTAAGATGAGGGCATCTCTGAGTCTTTTAATCTCTCTACTCAGCATGTGCAGTATGGGAGTGGACCATCCCTCCCAGGTGCCCAGGAAGTTACCCTTTTTCCTTTGCCATGTCCTGTTTTCTCAGTAGGTCTATGGTCAGAGTTATTTTTGAAACTGCTGCAGAGATACTGAATGCCCGTGTTTCTTTCCTGGCATGACATGTATTTTTCTGTCATAGGAATACTTCATTCCTTTAATTTTCCCCTCTCCCTTGATGCAAATAAAAACCATGGGGAGCTGTCATTGGAAGATATATGAAATTAATTCTGGAATACTACTGGTGACATCTAGGAGCCCTTCAGGGAGGGACAGAAGAATAGTGATTCAGAGCTGCCAGCTAGAGCCCACCCTTAGTGGGAATCGCTATTTTAGAATGTTTCTGAGTTATGCTGCCAAAGTATTTTTGTTAGAAATCAGAAACTATCTATCTATCTATCTATCTATCTATCTATCTATCTATCTATCTATCTATCTATCTATCTGAAATCTATCTATTGAAACAGGGTCTCATGTAGCTCAGGCTGACTTGGAACTTACTATGTAGATGAGGTTGACCTTGGACTCCTGAGCCTCTTGCCTTATCCCTCTCCAGTGCTGAGACCATTATAGGCAGACATTCTACCAACAGAACCATACCTCTAGATCAAGGAAACATATATAATAATAATAATAGTAATTATTATTTTATCCTAGTGTTCAACAAGTGACTGAAAATTGAGTAGAGGAGAGTCTAGCAGCCATGAATGTAAGGAACATCTTACATTCAAACTGGGTGATAAGATTGAGTACTGAGTAGTAGTCAAGAGCAAGAGCAAACTATGGACCAGTCTGTAGTCATGAGCTAAGAATAACTTTTATATTTTATATTTTAAATGATTTGAAGACATTAAAATAATATCATTTTCTGTCACAAGCAAATGACATGCAACTTAAATTTCCCTGTCTACCAGGAAAGACTTACTGGCTCCTAACCACACATTTTTTTTCTTCTGTGCTCACTTGCCTACTATCACAGCCGGCTTGCATGGCTGCAGCAGGCAGGGCTTCATGGATTTACAATCTGACCTTTTCCATAAAAAAGTTTGCTGACTCTTGCATGAATATATAGTTTGTAGAACCTTCCTGCCCTGAGTTTGTATGGAAAATGGTAACATTTGTCCAGTGCACCAGGGATGTGGAAGGCACCCTGCTCGGTAGGGTCTCCATGATGCTCTTTCAGGTGACTATCCCCAGCCTTCAGTTGTCCTTATAGACAATGTGCTGCCACCTGTGGATGCTGGAGGTGGCCACTCCCACCTGTGTCCAATTTTCTGGGGTGGGAGTGTGGCTAGCTTCTTAAAGGTGAGCTCTGGGCTCAGGTGGTTCTTCGTTATCTTTACTTTTCTCATGTAGCTTAAAGTCTTTTCACTCACATGGCTGCCTTTATTCTCAGTTGGTTTTCTTTTTCACATGTCATTTTGTGCTGTTTTCTTCATATAAATTAGCTTTTCTTGAAACTGCTGCCCTCGTCAGATCCTCCTCACATAGAACAGCGATTATTCATCCGGAAGTCAACCTAACTTGAGTGTCTTATGTGTAGCAAGTGTGGGCCAGGAGCTCATTCACATTCCTGGTCTTACTTGAAAGATAAAATGCTGAAGTTTCTTCACACTCAGTTCTCTGCACAACTGAGTTTCTGACTCAGCTCTTAGTTTCCATGACCCCCTAGGCTATTGGGTTGTAGTTTTTTTGTTTTTGTTTTTTTTTTTAAATGAATAAAACACACAACAAATGCTACCAGGGCTTCAGATGTCATCTCTTACCTGCCTTGGTTAGGTACCCAGAGCTCCAGGCCTGGATAATGCAGAATTTTGGTTTTATTCTGAATACCATTAGGCATACTAATAACTGTGGCTGTGAGTGCTCCTTGCAGTTGAGGAGGTACTGTGGGATTGTGATATCTTCTCAGGCTGCACACTAGGCAAGTGGTACAACTGATCCCTGCTGTGGTAGTGTTGATCCCAATGTTGGAGGAAAAAGACTACCCACCCAAACCATGATGGCCAGTTAATTAAAACAAGCAATTAATTAAAGAAAACCTTTTCTTTCTTTTTTAAATATATATTTTTTTTTTCATATTTTACATATCAATCCCAGTTCCCTCTTCCTCCCTTCCATGGTCCTGACCCCCAACTCCTTTCCAACCCCCTCTCCCCCACTCCACAGGGAGGTTGATGCCTTCCAGGAGGGATCATCAAAATCTGTTAAGTCATTTGGTATAGGGTCTAGGCCCTCCCTCTTGCCTCTAGGCTAAGGGAGTATTCCTCCCTGGGGAACGTTTCCCAAAGTCCTTTAGTGCACCAGGGGTACATCCTGGTTCCACTGCCCAGGCCTTTTAACTGAGACCCATGTTCAGGGGGTCTGAATCAGTCTAATGCTGGTTTCGTAGTTATCAGTTTGGGGGGGGGGCATGAGCTCCTCCTTGTTCAGGTCAGCTGTCTTTGTGGGTTTAAAGAAAACTTTTTTCATTGGTGTATAAGGGGTGCTTCCCCTTAATGTAGTGTTGGATGTAAGGAAGACAAGACTTTTATAGCTCAGGGCTAGGAGGTTTCTAAATGGGGGATTTGGTGGCAAAATAGCCATTGTTAGAAGAGTAGAACATAAACATAACAAGTTAGTCCCTCTTGAAACAAACACATATTTGCATGGACAAAACAAAGTAGTCATAACAACCAGTAGTCATATATCCTTTTGAAACAAAGGTAGGGTTGTAATATGTTTATAAACAACTTTTTGAAACAAAGGCATGATTGCCATTTCTGGAACAGGCAGAATGGAACCATTTGTAGTTAAGATTACAGTTGTGGCACAGCCCCATCCTTGAGAACAAGAGATTTAATCATTAGCAGGATTGAACTTAGTCTTTAGTAATAAAATGGTGTTTAAGCCTAAGATGGAGGGAGGTTAGTTATTCAGTAGCTATACAGGAGGATAAAAATTATAGGTTTGTCATAGCTTACCTGCTATCATGGACCCCCTAGCTACAAAGTACAATAGATTGTATGGCTATTTTTTCACAAAGCAAATATCACACTCATATAGAGCCTGGATATACACATAATAACATATGTGTCAACAACTGCTATGACATGAATGTCTGCTTCATGTAGTTCAATGAGAATTTTTCATGTGAATTCATTTGGATGAAGAACACACAATCCTGGTGTCTGATGACTGTGATTATATGAATCTTGTCCTCTAAGGGACATGTCTAAGGGAAGACATGTTTTACCTAAGAATGCTAATAGTGAAAATCTGAACTCAGAGAGTGCACCTTCCACTGCTGGTTTTTTTCTTTTCTTTTTTCTTTTTTCTTTTCTGTTCTTTTTTTTGTGTATTTACTGGAGCAGGAAATGAATGAGTGATGTTTTTCTCACAGCATCTTTGTCTTAGATATTCACTTTTAGGGTTTAACTGTTATTATTAATTTTTAAAGAAGCATGGCTTGGTCTCAGTGTTTATAGCAGAAACTGAATGAGAAAGCAGATCTCTCATATTCCACTGATTTTCAGCTATTGCTGATGGTAAATTTATGTACTTGCTGGTGGGGTATAGTGATATATTATTTATGATTTATTAAAGATTGCCTGGGGATTCAGAAAGCAAAACCAGCCACAAGCCATAGAAGCCAGGCACACACCTTTAATCCCAACAGCCAGAAGCTAGGAGGGGGTAGTACACATACCTCCTAGGACTCACAATCTCTGTGAGTTCAAAGCCACTCGGAGATACATGAGATTGAAGCAGTCTGAAAGAGTAACAGAGCTAACTCCTAATCCCAGTACTAGGGAAGTATATAAGAAAGGAGTAAGATCTCAGTATCAGGCATTCATTCTCCAGCCACAGGATCAGCCCATTCAGCCTGAGCTAGTGGCTCACTGCTTTGCTTTTCTGTTCTTCAGCTTGAATCCCAATATTGTCTCTGGTCTTTTATTTATCATGTTAGATTGGAGGGTTTTTTTTTGTTTTTTGTTTTTTGTTTTTCTCTTCTCCATTTGTCTGAAAGTTCTACTTAGAAGGAGACCTGTTCTTTGGCCCCTGTTACGTTCTTAGCACCTTAAAAGAATCTTGGCCTTCAGTAGATGTGGAGTACATACTCATTGAGTACTTGCCAGGTGTTTGGACTTAGTAAAAGAAGATGTCCTAATTTTCTGGGATCCAGCTCTGCTTCCTAGTAGTGCAGAATCCTGGGAGAATCATCCAGCCTCTTGCAATCCTAGTATTCTTGTAGTAAAATGACAGTTAAACACCAAGACCCACTTTACAGGGATGTTTACTAGACCTACTATGGCAAAAGATTACAGACCTAGTGGCTTAAACCACAGACATTAATTTTTTTTTTAAAACTGATTTTTGTGGCCAAGATCAAGGCATTGACAGGCAGGGTTATTTCTTCTGAGGCATCACCCCTTGACATGAAGATGACATGTTCTCTCTGTGTCCTGATCTCTTTGCATGGGATTCAATTGAAGAGCATTCTAATAACCCAGTTTTACCTCTCTCAAATACAGTGTAGTTTCTCTGTAGCTTTAGAGCCTGTCCTGGAACTTGCTCTGTAGATCAGGCTGGCTTAAAACTCACAGACATCTGCCTGCCTCTGACTCCTTAGCTCCTTAGTGCTGGGATTAAAGGTATGTGTCACTACCACCTGGCCTGATTATCTTTTTGTTGTTCCTTTCTTCCTTCCTTCCTTCCTTCCTTCCTTCCTTCCTTCCTTCCTTCCTCCCTCCCTCCCTCCCTCCCTCCCTCCCTCCCTCCCTCCCTTCCTTCCTTCCTTTTTCTTTTTTTGAGTTCCCAGATCTTGTAAATGTTACCTTATTTGGAAGTTTGCAAAGATCTTTGCTTTCTTCCACTTCTTTAAGGGATTTTCTCACTTTCTCTTTGAGGGCCTCTATCATCTTCATGAAGTTGTTTTTAAGGTCAGACTCTTCTGCTTTATCTGCATTTGGATATTCAGGTCTTGCTGGTATAGAAATCCTAGACTCTGGTGGTATCAAATTTCTCTTTCTGTTGTTGAATGCATTTGTATACTTCCCATCTCTTCTTCTAGTGGCTGCAGGTGGGGCCTCTCCTTCTCTTGGTGTGTGCAGGTCCAAGACTCTGAAGCTGGAGGATGCTGGATGGTCTTCTCCCAGGTCTCTGGGGATTTGGTGGGCAGGATGGAATATGTGACCCAGTCAGGGCCGGCAATGACTGGGGGTGGGGAGGTCAGGAGAAGGCCCAGTGCTCACCTCTCCTGGTGGTCGTGGGGCCAGGGTTTTGATGGTGGCAGACACTGGATGGTTTGGTCTGCCCCAAGGTCTCTGCAGATTTGGTCACAAAGACCTTTGCACATGTGATCAAGTTAATGGTTTGAAATATGGAAATAATTATGAGTTATGACCCAGGTCAGTCTTAAAGGTCTTCTCATGGACCTTCTAAGAGAAGAGTCATAGGTGATTGAATACATAGAAGGGGAAAGGCCTATATGACTCTTAGAGAACAATGGATACCTCTACATTCAATATTTTTGGTGGTGTGCCTGTTTGCCCTTAGCAGTGGAGTTCATGAATGCATGATGGCAGGGACATAATTTCTGAGCCCCACCCTTTTCATTCAGGAACTGACCATTCCCTCAATGTCAGGGTCAACATTTCTATTTACTGTTCTGTTCTTCCACCATGATGATTGCATGTCCATGTCTACAGTTTTGTTCTTGTCAATTTCAGTGGGGAACTTTAGTTGCTTCTAGTATATTGGAGTCAGGATGGATGGGTAACTTTGTGCGCCTGTTTATATCATCACTTCATATTTGGAAATTCGATGGCCACTCACATCCTGAAATGAATAAAATGCTGTCTGTAATGTGTCCTTTGGGAAGTGTTTTTGAATGGTGGCATGGTTCAGTTTTCTGTAGCAAAAGCCACTATTCTCTGTAGATTGACTTGAGGATTGGCTGGGAGGCTTAGTCATAGTTTTGCTCATTTAATTTATTAGCCACTAGAATCTAGCACGGTAAAATTTGAAGATACATTTATGGAGATAATTGCATCTGTTTTTGTTTTTGTTTTCTTTGTACATAGGAAAACAGAGACTAAGCATGTTGTCTCTGGGGTGATCTACAGTAACATATGTCATTAGACTGACTCATGATGCTTCTTTTCCCTCTCTTCAAAAATTTTGCCATGCTGTATTGATGGACCAAGCTATCATTGAACTTTTTTTTTTTTTTTTTTTTTTTAATTTCTGTGGTGGTTATACTGTGTGCCCAGGTCCTGCTAGAAACACTCTTGCTAAATTCCATCACTTGGTTTTCATTACAGTCTTGTGCTATTATTAGTAGACAGTGTTTAGACTTTTTAGTTGGCTAGACCTTTGCATTC